>OZ010795.1:360278543-360878543 GCA_963932465.1 Maratus speciosus
TTATAAAAGTATGAAAAAATATAAAAACAAACTAAAATAACACTTTTCAACTAAAAAGTATCTTGTGGAATATGGGATTTATAAATTTAACATTGATGAATTAATTTATATCAATTTTGAATCTACATCAAACGAACAACTCTGAAGCTGGAAGAAAAACTACACTCGTTCCTCTTCACCGAAACTTTAAAATTAGGTTTCGTTATGGTTTGAATTCAGCTAACAAAATTGTAACGGTTAAACAGAGTTTTTTTTTGGCTCATTTTAATCAGATTTGTGTTTGTTTAGTTAAAGATTTGATTGTATATCCCAATGAAAATATAACTGTATCTAATATATAAAACTATATTACTGTTGTGGTTTTTATCTGCATATTTTATTTATAAAACAATTATCAAAAGTATGCAAATACGTATCAAACGTGCTAGTATGTTCATAAATGTAATTTTCGAGATTTCTTACGTAAGTGCGAATTTACGTAAGCCGGGTATTACGTAAGTCAAGGGATGCCTATAGTTTGTAGAAAATTTAATTTCCTTTATTTAAAAAAAAAGGGGGAAACATGTAAATCCGTTAACTTGTTCGAAAGTTATCGTTTCAAAATCGCTGAAAATCTGTATTTCGATGTAACTGCGTTAGGTAGGTATGTGCCTTCGGAACAAATCTTTTAAATATTTACAAATTTTAAGATTAAAATGCTAATTATTATTAAAAATGTCATAAAAATTGGGCATAAACATACAAATAAGTAATTTTATTATTATTTTTTTTAAAATAAATAGCATAAAATTAACCAAGAACGGTTATATTCTTAAAACTATTCAAATTTAAAATTATTAAATCTAAATACATTTTATAATCCTTAAAAAGTTCATAGTATCACTTATATAAGATTGAATATACTTTGAGATAAATAATTACTTTTTACATTAAAAATGATTTTCAAACAATAAGTACGGTACATATGTAGACATTTCTTTTTATATATATATATATATAACCTTTTTTTTACTATCAGATCAGTCTTTTCCTATAAAACATACCAAATCTATTTAGCTCATATTCACAAAATACAATATATACGGGAATAAAAAATTTAAATAAATATGGCTTATCATGTCGTTCTTATAAATAAGAGTTATATTAATATACGTTTTTCAGCAATAACGAAAAAATTTCGAAATCATAATTAAGTTAAGGAATATGTTTAAAAGAAAAATATATACATATTCCAGAGAATATAAAATTCTAGACTCCATGTTCATATTTAATAAAGCAATGACAAATCACAACACATAAAAAACTTTCAAATTCTTAATATTTAGATTAAGCTAAGCTTTAATTAAGCTTTATTTAAAAAAGATGTCAGTCGATAAGCATTGTTTTTTAAGTGAAAAAATTAAAAATATTTTATAAGAATAGGACTCCAAAATAGCGATATTTTGCTAAAAAGTGCGATAAAAAGATAAGATTTTATATTTAAAACAAAACTTTATTTTAAAATTGGGCATTTTAAAATTATCACATATTTATAGGGCATGCAATGAAAGCAAACACAAGGGATAACATTATAATAAAATATTTTAGGTTTTTTTTTTTTCTGCTAGTAATCTAATTTAATTCACATGTAATTTTAATTGAGTTTTTCCTTAAAAGTTCAATAAATGTTGCAAAGTATGAATTAAATATTTTCAATGAAGTATTTTATTCCAATCTTTACCACGCTTGAAATTAGTTTCATTGCATGCTCTTAAAGATGTGATTCTTTTAAAATGCCCATAAAACAGCATAAAAAAAGAATTCACTCCATAAAAATTGAACATTCACTCCTATGAAAGAGTGACTATTCACTTCACAGGAATGGGTATTCACTCTTTCAGAGAGTCAAAATTCCACTTTTGCTCAGAGTGAATAGTCACTCTGGTTGGGCATATTTTGACTCTGCGATAGAGTGACTAGGAGTGAATAGTCACTCCTTTTTATTTAGAGTATAGGTTAAGGACCAAAAATTTATGTATCACAGACTTTTGATAAAATTAAAAATGGGCGCAAGGAGCGAAAAAAAATTCAGTTTCAGCAAGAAAAAAATTCATAACTTCGTCAATTCTCAAGATATCAAATTCCTTTAAACTTATTATAAATCTCCTTAATACTATCTACAACTTTTGTATTTACCAGTTTTTGATAGGACCAACTCTTACTGCTAAAAACTAAATAAAAATAAAAATGAAAGAAAAAGGAAAAAAAAACAGCGAGAAAACAAAGTGAGAAGGGGTTGAAGAAGAAAAAAATTTATGACTTCGTCAATTTAAAACATATCAAATCCTCTTAAACTTAGTATAAATCTTTTTAATATTATCTACAACTTTTATATAGACAAGTTTTTGATAGGACCAACTCTTACAGCAAAAACAATTCAAACAAAATTAGGGGTTGAAGAAAAAATTATCGTATCAACTGATTTTGATAAAACCAACTCTTACAGAAAAATAAATAAAAAACCCGTCAAAAGCGGCCGGATAAAATTGTTAAACTGGGTTTACCCCTAATCTTGATTTAGTTTTTGTTGGTGAAATGAGTACTTAACTTCGAAATTTACCTCAGCCTGTAGGCCGAGCCAGTAGGGATTTTTTTTTTTTTTTTTCGTCAAGCTGGTGAAAACTTTATACAGATTACTCATGTATTGAAACAATATTTTTGTTACTTATTATTATTTTTTTTTTTATGTATGGAAAATCTTGAAAAGCTTAGGAAAAACAGGTTTCATCCTTCTGAACAATTTTATTTTTAAAAAAGCTATGTTTGATTGTAACATAATATCGAAAAGGATATTTTATATCATCCATGATTGAAATAAGTGGGTAAGTGTGATCACAGATCGCACAGAGGGTTTCGTTTAATATTCCTTTCAAAACACTTTAATTTTTTGCAAAATCTGCTAGTTCCACATTTCGCAACCAGGGGGCGCACTCTATTCTAAACAAACCTCTATCTGAACGAAACTCCGTTTTACAAACTATCCGTAGATATATTAGACGAAGGGATTGATCCCATAGCACCCGAGAAGGGTAGTCGCAACCTGGCGGTAAAAATTGGAACTAAAATATGAACGGCTAAGATGCATAATATGAAAGAGTGGTCAAAGAAGTATCGGCAAAAGTTAAAAAAAAATGCACTCCGTTTGAAAAAGGGTGGAGGTTAGAAAAATTGGAAAAAATACAGAAGTTAGAGCCCGGAATTGTAAATATTATAAGACTTTTCGAAATTTTTATGATTTTTCGTGTGATCGCAAGTGTTATAAGTATGCAAAATTTCACATCTCCAACTTAATTAGGAGCTGAGTTAGAAAAAGTGCTTAAAATACACAAGTTAGAGCCCAAAGGGGTAAATATAAGACTTTTTCAAAATTTTATGAATGGTCGTTTGATGTGAGGCGTTCAGCTATAAGAATCCAAAATTTCAAGTTTTCAACTTAATTAGGGGCTCAGTTAGAACAAGAAACTTAAAATACACAAGTTAGAGCCCAGGGGGGGGGGGGGGGGTAAATATAAGATTTTTTTTTAATTTTAGGATTTGTAATTTGATGGAGGGTGTTCCGCTATTAGAATCCAAAATTTCAAGTCTCCAACATATATAGTTTCTGAGAACGGTTTCTGTGACAGACAGACAGAGGAGCGAGACGAATAGGGTTTCGTCAGATGAACGAAACCCTAAAAAAAAATGGTAAGTTAAAAGTTTTGAATGAATTATTAAAATAAATATTTTTTATAAATAAACATAAAAAGGGTTCATTTTAAGTTACTTTCTTGTTTATTTATAAAATGCCATTTATTTTTAAGTACCTTCATTATTTAAAATAAATTTATATTCTATCTAAAGAATTTCTTTTTATTTAAAATCAAATATAATTTATTTATATTTGTGGTACATAAGAAAACAAAATTTTTTTATTAATAACATTTTAGGTCAATTATGAAAAGAGTTGATTTTGGATAAATAAAAAGCCACAAAATGGGAAGATTGAAAGAAAAAAGTAACCTCATTTAAATATTTTAAAATGTTTCTTTGATTATATATTTTAGTAAATATAAAATAGAATATAATCTCTTTTACTGCATATTGCAAAATTATTGTATATTATTAATTTTTTATCAATGATACAAAGGATCAGTGCTCGAACAAGTACACTGTAAAAAAACATCTGTAAAGTTACTAAAGTTTTTCTAGTAAACTGGGATTCCTAGAACTTTTTATGTAACGGCAACAACAAAAACTCATGTAACAGACGCTATTACAGGAATTTTTGTTGTTGCCATTATATAAAAAATTCTAGAAATCCCAGTTTCCTAGAAAACTTTAGTAACTTTACAGATTTTTTTTTTTTTACAGTGCAGATTTTGATTAGTGAAAACACTTAAGGAAAAACTCAAATCCAAAGGGGCAACTTTATGACACAAATTTTAATTCATTTTTGTTCAGAAACGCATGAAATTGGTAAGTGTTATTATTCAAATAATCAAATAAATAAATGATGTAATCGAAAGACATATGCCATTTTGGTGAGCGTAAAAGATCTTTCAAGAAATACCGTCAAAGTTGGTGTTTTGAACCCAAGAAAGTAGAAAAAGCAGCCAGAGAAAAAGCGGTTGTCATATGACACCAAATAGCTTATAACTCGATAAATAATTTATTTATCAAAAAAAAAAAAATCTCATTTCGATTCCAAATCACTTCAATCGCAAATTTTCTTCATTAGCAAAGCTTCTCTGCAAATTTTATGCCTTTACTTACGAAAATGAGTTAGTAAATGTGTCAGAATGTTTCGGGCTTGTTGAGCAGTGCACTTCAGAACCGCCTCACGTTGGGTGATTTTCTATTCTAGCTGGCCAAAATTATTTTTAACGTCAGTACACTGTAAAAAAACCACTGTAGATTTGCCAGAACAAACTCGATCACAGTGAATATGCTGTATCTTTCTTTGGTTTCCTGGCTATATTAACATGGAAAACACAGTAGTTGCGTAAAATTAACAGCACAATGTGCTGGCAATTTGGACGCATTTTTTTTACAGCACAAACTGCTGGCGTCCAAATTGCCAGCACATTGTGCTGTTAATTTTACGCAACTACTGTATTTTCCATGTTAATAAAGTCAGGAAACCAAAGAAAGATACAGCACATTCCCTGTGATCGAGTTTGTGCGCGAGATGAACAGTACTTTGTACTGTAAAAATGTCGTTTTTTTTTTTACAGTGTATAGTCGCTTCGCCATGAAATTGAAAAATGTTATTGATATTCACTATTGAATGTTATATGTTGAAAAATGTAGTGTGCAGCAGTCATAATTTCATTACAGGGACATTCAAAAAAATTCCAATACATTACGGCCTATGGGGGAAAAATCGTTTGCAGTGGTTCTTGATGATGTTTCATAATTTCAAACACTTTGAAATTTATGTACATATCTATGAAGTGAACTACAAGATGATTGCTAAGGAATATGGTATGGATAGCATTTATCGATCATTTACAGGGACACTCAAAATAATTATGTTACATTACGGTCTGTGGTGAAAAATTGTTTGTGGTGTATTTTGTTCATGGTATACTATTTCAAAAGTATTTAAATTTATATATACAGTCGAACCCGGTTAAGACGCTCACGGTTAATACGCGATCCCGCTTAATACGCGGATTTTTTCCAATCCCTTGAACATCGCCCATAAGGCTAATGCAAAAATATCACGTTTAAGACGCGAACGATTATTACGCGATCCCGCTTAATACGCGATAAATTTTCAGTCCATTGAGGGGGAAAAATCACGCTTAAGACGCGATTTCGTTATTCAAGATACGAATTCTTTCTTTCTTCTCAAGTGTTGCGAATTTAGAGGATTTTTTTATTCAGATAAAGGGTGTTTACCTTTTCTAAGTAATATTATTTACTTTATTTAATAGCCGATTACTTAAGACGAAAATTACTGATCGGAAATAATGGCAGCAATTTGAATTAAACAAAAACCCGCTAAAGTATCAACACTACAATTGTTCTTTGATCACGCCTCCTAACATTCTTAGGCTCTCGCTTTGTGTGTGTTTTTAATGTAGCAGAGAGATATAGATAAATTCAGGTTACTCAGATCAGTGATAAAAATTATTATGGTTAGAGATGATCATACCTGTTGTTAGAGAGTTTTTAAGTTTACGTTACATAACTACTATGTTTTATAATGCATATTATAGGCAACAGAAAATGAAACTAGTAGAGATTAAACAAATACGACTACGGTTGGATAATTCTTTTGTGTTTTCTTTAATTTTGTTTTGCTAACAATCTGTTTTATTCAAAGATTAATAAGGACAATTTCTTCTTACATTAAAAAGGACAAATTATAATGGTATGGTACTCATTAATAAAAGTACTAAATATGATTTTAAAGATTGGAATACATTATTATTTCAGTTATTATTCCAGTCGGTCGTACAAAATAAAACAATGAGTTAAAGTAGAATATTTTTTTATTTTAATGTAAATATATGTAAAAGACATAATTTTCGAGCTTAAACATATAAATGAAATCTCTAAAGTTCATTTAGATAATTAAATGTGCATATAATCTAAGTTCCTGCAACATTTTACAAATCACGTTTAATACGCGATCCCGCTTAATACGCGACTTTTGTCCACTCCCTTGAAACGCGTCTTAACCGGGTTCGACTGTATATCTCCGAGGTGCTCTATAAGATGCTTACTATTGAATATGATGTGCATAGCATTCATCTTTCATATACAGAGGCATACAAAATAAATCGGTTATATTTCTCTCTCTATGAACAATAATTGATGTATGTGCGTTTTCAGTTGTGGAACACTTTTTTAAATTATAAAAATTGCATACTATTTAGTGTGTATAAATTCTGAAAATCATATACAGGGCTGCACAAAACATCTGAAGTACATTTCCGTTTATTGGCGGAAACTGCTGACAAGGAATTTTCAACTGTGCTATGCGTTCACTAACTGCTCTAAATTTTAGCATATTGTGAATTATGTGATAAATCTATAGTTCATATACAGGTATGTACAAAATTTTCAATTAGTTTTTCGACTTTGGTTGAAATTGCGTTTCCAAAGCTGCTATATGTTTTACCAAATTATTACTTAGACATCGTTTTTCACGTTACTAAGCTATGAAGTTTTAATATAGTAGTCCGAATGCGTTGAAAAATGTTTCATAATCTGATTGACGCATGATTTTACGTTCTTCTTGATAATTTTAATGATACTTTTTTAACGGTATGGAGGCTAATGTGATAAAACTGTTTTTGCATTATTGTAACAAATCCTAAAATTTATTTTTCTAAAATTTAAGATACGGGGCAAACATTCGACAGCTTTAATGAAAATTGCTGTGTTGTATATTCTTTTGTATATTTATATTTATCTCTGCGCAGAGGAACCTTATATAAGGAATGGGAATCATAAGATATCATGAGAAAATGTCTAAATTATGTTTTGCATTGTATCAAATCTGAATTTGGAGAATTTGTCTAAATCAATTTTCTAACCATTCGAAATTTGCAGCCATGTAATATATTTTACATCGTTTTGTCTTGAGATATCTACATACAAAGGGCAACTTTTGTCCAAATTTGTTCATAAGTTTAAACATTTCGCGCTTGCAAAACTTCATGTGCTCTTCATTTTAATTTTCCTCTATAAACAAAACATTTTCAACCAAATTCACAATCTCGTTATATTTTAAATCTTTTTGCCGTTGCATAATGTTGCAAAAGTTTATTTATGTGACTAACTTAAATTCTGCTGTCTTTGATAAAAAGAAAAATTGTACTTGAGCTAAAATTAAAAAAAATATATATATTTAGACTTAATAAGCTATAAACAATTCTAAAAACTAGGGGGGCATCTAAGGGCAGACAAATTAAATTGGAACGAAAAGGTAATAATCTGAACTATTTAATCAAATAAAAAACTAAGCTTAATCGTACTTTATCATATAACTTTTTCAATATTAAAACTGAAAAATAGTAAAAAAAATATAGAGTTTTTTGTGACATTAAATATGAAATAACAGCAGGTTTGTGCAAAATTTATGCACATAAATCCAATAAAATAAAGTCCATATTTTATCTGAAAGCCTCCATAATCGAGCAGTATAATTTTTTTCGCTTCTAGTAACAGATTAAAAAACTATACTCAAATTTTTGATTTCTTCCCAACTAAGAAGCACCAACTTTGGACCTATGGACCTTTGGTCTATGGACCATACAATTATATTTATAGCAAAACCAATAGCAGGGTACATGCCCTAACTATTGAGCTATAACAGTCAAAAATAAATTACTCTAGGATAAACATTTAAAAATCGACTTTTGGCCAGCTTGAATCGGCAAATCACCCACCGGCGCCTTAAAATAAAATAATGAAGCTTCTCTGCCTGACCAGTTTTATCACTAGAAAACAACATTGCCAGTAGAGGAACAGTGAATAGTAGGTAAAGAACGCAACGTCTTGAATGAATTTTAGAGGTTTTGTTGTCTAAAAGGACAGATTATTCTTTCTTTTTCCTTTCTTCCTTTATTAAATATAAACAATTATAAAATATATATTGTTTGAAAAGAATGCGAACACTTTTAACATGGGAAATGTTTATGACACGATTTTTCTGCTTACTTTTAAATAGGTTTACATCTTTTAATTCTATTTTTTTTTTTTATCTTATCGTGATGCAATTTTAGCAACTTCTCTGTGTAAGCCACTCTGTTTTTATTTTAAAAATACTTTTCGTTATAAAGGTGATTTTGTTTTAAATACTACGAAAATTAGTTCAAACATATTTATCACGTTGCTTCATTAAGTATCGGAACGCTTTTTAATGATATTAATGTTTGCAAAGCTTGATGAAATTTTGACAGTTTACCAATACATAATTTTAAATGTTGTTCAGTAAAACTACTGCTATGATGTATTAACATAAAAGATAAAATAAGCTGAAGTGTCGATCATATTACCGGTGTGACACCATGATTTCACCCCGAACTCATATTCAACGTATGGTTCGTAAATATCATGATATTTTCGAAAATATCAAAAATATCCGATATTTTTAAAATAGTCAACTTATTGATAATTATAAATATTTTCAGACTAATATAAATTAGAAACTAAAACATATTGCATTTAGCACGAAAACTTAATAAAACAATATTCTAAATGTACTTTTTTTTTTCACTTATGTAACAAAATTGAAGATCAACTAATTGAAAACAGACACAATTTTCTCCTTACACTCACAAAAACCAAACTATGGGATTAATTATCAAGTTTTCAGAAAATTTTGTGTTTTATACAACAAAGTTATATACAATATACTTCGTTTTTATTGAAAATTTTTAATATACAGCGAAACCTCTCTATACGACCACCTCCATTAAGCGACCACCTCCCTGAACGATCATTTTTTCATGGAACGAAATTTATTCCCATAGGCTCAATACTAATTTTACCTCCATTCAGAGACCATCCCAGTTGGACTGCCTCTATGAGCGACCCATTTCTTTGAAGAAATTGAAACAAATTGCGTTTTTTCCTGGTCGCTTGAAGAAGATTTTATTAGAAAAATAATTCCGGAAGGCGCATTATTCATCAAACTTCTAAACTAAGTTTAGATTTTTTTATTATTATTATTCCGGTTATCTTTTAAGTGTTTAAACCCCTTTGTGCCTTTTTAGGCAAAGAAACTCTGGTGACAATGTGACGATAAAAATTATGATTAAAAGGCTTTCGTATGTCTGTTAAAAATGTACTTTAACATTATATTTATTACATTTAACACTTTCTAAAGAATTATGTGAAAATAAGAAAATATCTATTTATTGTTTTTCAAAAGAAAATATTTAACATAGGAATGGATTTAACAAATATTCATCTCAAAATTAATCTTGCTATAAAAAAACATTTCATTTATTTCTATAACTATGAATTGTATAATTTTTTTTCTCTCCATTAATATTTCATTACATTTCTTGTTCTAGTATTTTACATCATTCCTTTAGTTTATCGCTCAGTTTTAATCCCCATGCCGCAATACTTAATAGAATCACAGTTTGATATTCAGTTGCATTGGATGAAGGGTTTGCGAATATAATCTCTCGTAATCCATATCCAACGTTCTCTAGATAAATGCCGCTTTACAAATGTAAAACAGGTTTTTAAAGATTTAATTCTTTATCAGTGTTTCGCGTTTAAGGCTTTCACTTCTAAAGAATAAATAAATAAAATAAAATAATAAATCAATTTTTAAAGATTTAGAAGAAATAACAAGATCTGATTTCGAAAAATCACAGCAGAGATTCGATAATTCTTTGATAACTGGGTGAAATCAATCTTATTTCAGCTTTTCATTTCCAGAACTTTACAATTTTACTTCTTTATATAAGGGAAATAACATTTTATTATTGTCATCTCTTATAAAATATAATATTTAGATTAAACCAATTTCCTCTCCAATTTTACTATTTTTCCTAGATTATAGCCTACTCCCTCCTTTTTAGCAATTAAATTGAACTGTTCAAATAATTATAGACGAAACTTTCAACAAAACTCTCAACGAAAATTTCGTCAAAAAACGCAAAAAGTACAGGAAGTTAAGTTGCCAGAATATCCTTATGACCGGAACTAGTTTTTATGGCTATTTGAAGAAATTTCCGCCTTTTGTTTGAAGATTTGCAGGAAATTTTGAGCTTAGGTTTGCGAACATTTCGTGCTTTGAGGTAAAAAGGGACGTGCGTGAAAATTATGTTCCTAATATACGAGCAAGTAGCGCAACTGCCGGAATACCCCTGTGATTTGACGAAAGTGCAGCTTTACACTGGGGGATTTCAGGTAAATTTTACGGTAAGATTGGGGAGTTTTCTGTATTTTAGGAAATTTTCTATTTATTTTTGTAATCCGTACAGTTAATTTAACATTGACAATTAAGATGATACTTGGCGCACTATAATACAGGTAGATAAAATAGCGTTTTAAAGCATTTCTCAAAATCCCCATGTAACAGCGAGAAATTTTCGGACACATTTTCTGACTCATTTTTAGAGATAAAAGTATGATACTCGTTTCCTGCACTGTCTCATCCGGGAATACGGATCAAAGCACTAATTATTTACATTTATTGGAAAACGGAAAAAGATGCTCGATTACGCAGTTTCTTAAAAAGAGAACCTGCTAATTTGATACTTTTGCTAACTGAAACGAATTATAAAGTGATCCAATAAAAAGAAAAGTGTCCAGTTAAACTAATGACATTGAGCTCACAGGCTATTCACACTAATTGTATATTATACTCTTATTTCAAAGAATAATGCCCCTTGAAAAATAAAGAAATCGACAAAAAAAAAAAAAAAACATTTAGCTAAACTAAGGGGGTATTAGCTCCCCCATGCCCCCCTTTATACTTAACCAATGAACCTCTAAATCTAATCAGGTAATCTACTTATCTGAATAAGCCGGTATACCAAAATTGGAGCAAATCGGATAATTTTGCATGAAAAATCCATTTATCTAAATTAAGGTGTGGGTTAGCCCCCCCCCCCCCACTCCCTTTATACTTAACCAATGAACCTCCAAACCTAATTAGGGAAGCTACTTATCAGAATAAAGCGGTATACCACATTCGAAGCAAATCGGAACCCCTAAAACAAATCAGGAAAGAGCCTTATCAGAATGAAGCTATTAGCTCTTAGGCTTTGATAGCCTGTGATCTAAAAAGTACTCAGTTTGGATTTGAGAATAACCTTAAATACTTTTTTACTTACATAGATACAGAAATTACTTTAAACATTAAAAATTACTTTGAACAGATTACGTAGTTTCTTAATAAGTGCATCTGCCAATTTGATATGATTGCGAACAAAAATGTGTCAGAAAGTAGCAAGTTTGATTTGAGAACAGACTTAAGCCCCAGAACTTTTTAACTAATTGCAGAATAGTTTCGGTAAGCATTCAGAATACAGCCCTGTTTAAAACATTGTTTTGTCTGCCTATAATTTAACATGTGTCCGAGAAAAATGTAACCTCTGTTACTATATTTCCTTTAGAACAATAAATAATAAGAATTATGTTAACTATATAGGGTGTCCACTCTAAACGGTGTCCAATGGCTAATTCCTAAACCGTTAGTCATAGACATATAGTTCCAATTGCAAAAATGTTTTAAATGAAGTAAAGAAATATTTTAAAAGCGATTTGAGTCAATAAAAACTATTCTCAAAAAATTACGAAATTAAAATTTTTATACGGTCCTCAAGTACTATAAGTTATATTTAGTAAAATTTTCTTGTTATACTGACAAGTAAGACAAAAAAAAAGTCCCGTTCATATAACATTAAAATTGACCAAGCTATGAAACTTTAAGAATGCATGACTTATACCACTTTTCTGCACCTGAACTGAACACAGATAGGTTCCGCCATGCTTTGAAGAGTTATATACCAAGTGCTTAAAGTATTCGAAGAACTTATTTCATGTGTATCTGCACTTTGAAAAAATCGTACAAGCATTACGATTGAGTTAACTTTCATTAAGTTTCAGATTGACTAAAAGAATTGTATTTTAACATATGTTATATTTTATAAGGATTTGAGACTGTTTCTTTTCATGATTTCTTTTAACAAAAATGTTATTTTTATAAGTTTTTATTTAACTTCAACGATCGTATGTATGTTTTTCCAGTTCAAAATTTGTACTCGAACTTTAACTCACTTTCAAATGTCCGATCGAGATTAAATTTTACATACGGACGTAAATCCGATGACAATCCAATATTAAGATTTTTGGTGGTTACCATTTATACTTATTTTACAGGATAACACAGAAAATTTCGGATAGATTACCGCCAAGAGTTTAAGAACAAGTTTAGATTGGATAACACAAGACTGCGATGGTTGTGTTTTTTAATTTTTATGTATTACCGTATTTTAATGGAAGAAACGCCGCACCCGTCGTAAACGCCGCACTCCTCAAATTGGTCTGAATAAGCTTAAAAATATCGTAATCGCCGCACCCGTTGTAAACGCCGCATCCATCAGAACGCTACTTTTGCCGACAGCGTCACATTGACCTAACTTTAATCAAAGTTTTCTGAGCAGTGTAGGATGCCTCGTTTTTAATATCTTAAGATGTCTGAAGTTTTATTTAAAATATTTAAATCCTATTTTAGATATTTTTGTGAATTTTTAAATTAAGGAAACTCAGTTGGTTTAAAAAAAAATCGTAAACGCCGCACTTGGAAAAAAATTAACTTTTAAACTCGTAAACACCGCGGCGTTTCTTCCATAAAATACGGTAGCTTAATTTTTAACCATCATATCAGGATTTTTCGCAAATCATAAATTATCAAAGTTAAAAAAATAACAAAAATCAGATACTATAAAATAGATAAGATAACTGTATTTTTTAACTTTTGATAATTGATTCTTATGCACTTTTTAGCGCTGAATCTGAAAATTACCTTCATTTTTAACCATCATGTTAGAATTTTTTTGCAAATCGTAAATGTCAAAGTTAAAATATAGTGAAAATCCGATACTATAAAACAGATGTAAAACTTATTTTATTTTATTCAATAATTTATTAAATATTTTTGGCTTATACTGGGATTCTTACCGCTAAACAGTTGAGGGGTCCGATGATGTGGGAGAGGAGGTTCAATTTTAACTTTGAAATTTACAATTTGCGAAAAGTCCTGACGTGATGGTTAAAAATGAAGGTCATTTACGGATTCAGCGGTAATAAAATACATAAAAACCAATTATCAAAAGTTCAAAACACAAAAATGACATCTATTTTAAAGTATCAAATTTTCGCTACTTTTTCTTTTTTTAACTTTAAAATTTACGATTTGCAAAAAATCTTTACGTGATGGTAAACAATGAAAGTCAATTTCGGATTCAGCGGTACAGAATGCATAAGAATCAATTATCAAAAGCTAAAACTGTTAATTTTCATCATTTTATTTATCAAAATTTCTGTTCTTATTTTTTTCTTCTTATATGTTTATTACAAATTGTATTTTGCATAAATATGTCAGAAGGATTAAAAATTTCAAATTTATATTGCAATGTTAATATTACTCTCAACCATTTTTAAGTGCGTTCGTAATTATATAAATACGTAGCACCTATAGTCGTCGTTCAGTAGTTCCGTCCGTCCGTCCGCATATAACAGAGCAAAAACTACCCAACCGAATGGTCTGAAATTTTAAATATATGATTGTTGCAAAATTTTGTCGAGCCATTTCAAATTTTATGAAAATCGGATGAATAGTTTAATTACAGGGACAATCAAAAGTTTTTCTTTACATTACGGCCAATGAGAAAAATTATTGCAAGTGCATTTTAATGATGTTACAGCCTTCCGAATGGTCTGAAATTTTAAATATATAATTGTTTCAAAATTTTGTCGAGCCATTTCAAATATTATGAAAATCGGACGTATAGTTTAATTACAGGGACAGTCAAATTTT
Source organism: Maratus speciosus (assembly GCA_963932465.1). Taxonomy (NCBI): domain Eukaryota; kingdom Metazoa; phylum Arthropoda; class Arachnida; order Araneae; family Salticidae; genus Maratus; species Maratus speciosus. Next base: position 360,293,086 of record OZ010795.1, read on the forward strand.
TCCGTTACATTACGGGGAATGTGAATTTTTTTTTTGCAAGTGCATTTAAATGATGTTATAGACTATGCACTTATGAAGTGCAAAAAAATATACATTAACCCATTTGTGTCTAGCGTCCCAATTTTGGGACGTTTCAAATTTTAATGAATAAGTATATTTTTTTTCTCCTTTATAACATGAAAATTGTATGAAATAATTGTCTATAAATGTCTTTATCTATAACCGAGAGATGACAGTATAAGGTGGATATTTATTTGTTTAAATGAAGGCTTTTTTCGGTGTTTATAAATTTTTAATTTTTCAAGATGGCGAAATGTAAAAAGTAAGTTTATTTGTATTTTTTCTATCCAGAATCTAGAAACGCAAGTCATAATCTTAGCTTGTAGACTTTTTTAAAATACTTATTTTTTTAAATTGTGAAATTAAATGTTCAAGCCTATTTTTTATGCTTTTTGGGCCTTTTATACCTATAGGGTTCTAGGCACATATGGGCACATATTTTTGTTGGACATTTAGGAGACAGTTATTTATCTAATCTCCTTTTAAAGATATTTATGAAATATTTTTTTTTTAAGTCAGCAATACAATTATTCTTATTTTATTATTAATAATAGTTATAACGTTATTAGTCTCTGTAAAGAAACAAATATATATTTTTTATAGTTCATAAAAATACTAATTACCGTACATAATATACAATTTAAAAACTTTTTAAATATAAATACGGACAAAACATATAATTATGCATATTATTCTACTAGAAATACTCATATGTAGTTTTTTTTACATTTTATTAAATAAATACAAAAAAAAAATTTAAGCGTAATTTTTTTTAGTATTTTTCCAGTTCATTTTGTAGTATTTTAAAGTGATGTTACCAAAACATTTGAGAAAACCAAAATTCAGGCACAAATGGGTTAAGTACAATATGGGGTGCAAAATATAATTATAAAACTAGTTATACTACGAACGCACCTCATTTGCCACGTTTGACGAGCAATTTCCAACTTGTTTTAATATATCTGACGAAATTATATTTCTACTAAATTTGTAAATGACCCCTAAATTGCAACAAAAAATATACTTCAACTTCAAACAGTTATTACTCGGTCAATTTTAATCGTAGAACAGCGGGACTTTTTTTGCCTTACTTGTCAGTCTAACAGGAAAGTTTTACTGAATATAACTTATAAAAATTTAAATTTCATAATTCTTTAAGAAATGTTTTATTAACCAAAATTGCTTTTAAATTATTTCTCTACTTCATTTAAACATTTTTGTAATTGGAACTATATGTTTATGACTAACGGTTTAGGAATTAGTCATTGGACACCGTTGAGAGCGGACACCCTGTATATTTCAGTAGCTCTACTACTATATATTGCAGTAAATGCTTTCTAAAAAAGAAGTTTTGGTACCCTTTTGATTTTATTCCTCACATCCAGTTTTTCGGGAAAATGCATTTTTTTTGTGTAACTTTTGTTACTGCAATTTTAGTTTTAAATTCCTTTTTTTCACATTTTATTAACAACAACAAAAAAAAGTAAAGAAACTTTATATAAACAACAAGTTTATTTATTTGTATACAGTTATTGAAGACAAACTAGTTATTTTTTTAAATGCACGTCTGTTATAATATTGTTACATTTTTTATACCAAATACTGCTTTAAAAAGTTGTATTTTACTTTTAAAATTGTACTTTTTCATGCTTGTGCAAAATTTTTAGAGATTACACGCATATTTAAATAATATTGCTAATATAAAGCAAAATCTATATCTTCAGAAAAGGATAAAAATATCTTTAAAAACTCTCATAAAATTGACTTCACTCAACTATTCTAAGGTCTGCTTTATGAATAATTTCAACCTATGATACCACATTTATTAAAGATGCAACGGATTCCAGTTTGGCCGGATGCCGGATATCCGGTACAATTTGAAGCCAGATATCCAGTCGCAATATGTTTTGATCTGTCATTTTGTAATTTTTATTAATCTTTAAATAAATTAAGTATGGGTTTACATACTATTAATATGTTATTTTCTTTTCAATCTAATTTTTAAATTGTATAGTAACAATTATTTTCATAATTAAGTTTTAATGCCAATATTATAATTACATTATTTTTAAATCATTAGTTATAATAATATCAGCTAAATAGTTTATAAACAATAAAATAATTTTATGAGACCAACAAACTTACAACTGATTACCTTGGAAAAAGAATATTTAATACTTTTATCTATTTACCCTCTTTCTATATTATAAAGAACAGGTATATCCGTGCGTAACGCTGGTATCATTTTGATGGTGGCAATGTTTAAATTTAACTTTTACAGCAATTTTTTTTTCATTTCTAAATACGGCACATTTTCAATTTTTACACTGTGAAATTGGAGAAAAAAATTTACTTTCTAATCCAATTTGTTTGAAAACTCTTTTTTATTGTTTTTATAATTTTCAACCATAATTTTTTTTAATCTATCTCTTTCATTTGAAGACAGACGATTAACAAAAGACAAATTTGTGTGCACTTAATATAAATAAAAGCTCAGCATTTGTTTCCAGCTTATATTCCATAACATAATTAATACTTTATCAATCTAAAAATAAAATATAAATAAAACACAAATTTAAGGCATGTTATCGAAACATATTTAAAACGCCGACATTATCAGAATAACAAGTAAAAATTTAATTTGAAAAATCAAAACACCCGACTGCGTAAAAAGCGAACTAACTAATTATTTCTCACCAATATGAAACTATTTGTTATATTACTTATCCATTTTTTTATTTACTTATTAATGACTTTTAAGTTGTGTTTAATTGTTAGTTCGAACCTATAAACACTGTTTTGATGAGGCCTATAGATGTCTATGAAGGTTAGAGTTGCAGTAAAGCTAGAGATCCTACCTACACAACTTCCAGGTTGTGTAACATTTTAACTGAGCTTCTGACTGTAAAATAGTCAATGAAACATCGTCTTCATTTTGAAAGACCTATCCAATGATATGCCACTCAATATGGCGGGTAAACTTTTTTTTCGTCTCTACCGCCATTTTGTATTTTACGGCCGCCATTTTGAATTTATAAAACAAAAATAAAGCCTATAACCCTCGAACGGTTAAGACGAATCGATAGAGATCTCATTCATTAAAATCCATCCAGCCGTTGGGATGTTTTGAGGGTATAAAGAAATCCACATACCCAGATACGCGTGAAACACATAACCCTTCTCGGCAGTCGGGTAAAAAAAGGCTAGTATACTTTGACGATTTCTTCGACTATTTATTCCTGGCACGAGGTCAAGACGAAAGTTTTTTCCGCCAAACTGGATAATCTAGAAATTAATTTTTGTTTATTTTATAAAAAATATATTGTTATAATTAATTACAAATAACAAAACTTGTGCAACTTTATATGTGTAACTTTGCAATTATATTGTTTTTACATTAAAGTAAGAGCTTTAATGTATTTTGTTGGTGGTTCTAAACTTTTTTCCATCACTGTAGTATAGTTGTTCGCATGTTTTCATAAGATTTAGAAAAGCAATGCCATAAATATAAATAAATTATTTTAAATTTAATAAATTAATATATTGTATTTTACAAGATTAAATTATTAGCTTTGTAATCTGGAAATTTTAACAATGATTTAGAACAGTAAATGCATAAAATGGCCTTATAGTTTCAGGCCGGATGCACTGCCGGATAATCATAACATCCGGCTACTGCCAAATATCCCGCATATTGGCTGGATCAGCCGGATGCAGTATGTTTGCCGGATATCCGTTGCACCCCTAATATTTATGTTTCTGGGTACTTTAATTTTAAAAGTATCATACAAAGAATAAAATCGTTTCTGTATTTTTATCTAATTTAAAAGCATTTAAGGGGACTCAATACCTGTCATTTTGATAAAAAATGAGAAAAATGTCGTATTTTCAGATTTTTTTTTTTTTTTTTTTTTTTTTTAATGTGTCTTAGTATTCTTAGAACATTCTATCTAAGTTTCGGAACGATTCGATAAATAATAAAGGAGATATACTTAATTTCCCTAAGCCTTCCCGTTCAAAGTCCCTGAAAGTGAAATGTTTAAACTCATTTTTTCAATTAGTAAATTTTTATCCATCGGCCAAGAAGGGTTATGTGTTTCACGCGTAATCTGGGTATGTGGATTTCTTTATACGCTCGAAACATCCCAACGGCTGGATGGATTTCAACGAATGAGGTCTTTGTCGACTCGTTTTAACATCCGATGGTTATAGGCTAGGTTTTTTTATAAATTCAAAATGGCGGCCGTAAAATACAAAATTTGGTAGAGACGGAAAAAAAATTTACGCATCATATTGAGTGGCATATCATTGGATAGGACTTTCAAAATGAAGACGATGTTTCATTGACTATTTTACCGTCAGAAGCTCCGTTTCAATATTACACAACCTGGAAGTTGTGTAGGTGGGATCTCTAGCTTTACTGAAACTCTAAACTTCATAGACATCTTTAGGCATCATCAAAACAGTGTTTATAGATAGAAATTAGGATTTCTGACAATTTTCGGTAAGCAAATTTGGGGGTGTCGACTTATACGCGAGTCAATTAAAAAAGCAAAAACAAAAACTTCTAATACTGCAAAATTATGGCTTCTTATGTGTATGAATTAAAAAATAATATATAAAATATACAAATAATAATAATTTATTACTTAAAAATATTTCAGTGATTTGTTTTTGTTTACCTATACTACCTTTTCGCATTGGCAAGTGAAATCTTTGGTTTGATTTTGTGTAAAATTGAAGTAAACAGTTTGGGGGTCGACTTATACGCGGGTTTTTGATTTTTTTCCAGAATTTGCATTCGAAAATTAGGGGGTCGACTTATACGTGAGTCGACTTATACGCGAGTATATACGGTAAATAGAAAAAATAGGTAAGCAATATAAAAAATAGTTTTACATTGATGAGAAATAAGTCGGGTTTTTTTTATATTTTTTAAATTAAATTTTTACTTGTTATATTTTTATTTTATTCGAAATGCTGAGGCTTCTTCAATAATTAAGCAAATTGTCTGAATTAAAAAAAAAAAGTATCTTTAGACCCTGGTGTGTGATAACTAAGTATCGGATTTTTGATATGTTTGTAACTTTAAAAAAGAAGAAGAAGAAAATTATGAACTTAAAAACATGCTATTTTCCCACATTTTTTTCCATATACATTCACTAATTATTATTTTTCTGCTGATCTAATGGACTAATCAAAAATCCGATTCTTAGATTTATAGAAAAAAGTACTCTGATTAAAGGATAAAAAAAATGTATTTCCAAATATGAAAAATGAAAAAGAAGAAAGAATTTTAAAATCGTTCAGTTTAAAAAAAAAAGTTATTGCTATATTGATAAATTAACACTTTTTATGATTTATTATGACTATGCTTTATTCAAACATGAACCTAAAAATTTAATATAGGCTATAGTTACAAAATATTTTTTTTTTTTTGGCACAGAGTTCACTTTAAACTAAAAATCTTTTCATATTATTTATGGTACGGAATGTAAATTAACTTCATTTTAAATTTGTATAAATTATAAATGTAATAATTATCTTTCAAATTAAATCAAAATCTTAGAGATATCTTAAAAATAAAACTGTTATGCTTGAAATGCCTTAAAAAAAATAATACTTCAGTTTCTTCAAATTAAAATTGGGAAACTTTAATATTAAGTATTTTTTTTTTTTATGTAAAAATCTTAAGTTCAGTCAATAAGAAATTACACTATTTATGATTTCTAAAAAATTCCAGATATTTCACAAAGCTTATACAGAACAATCCTGCTCCGAATATCAAAATTATATTCCGATATTGACGTGTTTAAAAATTTTTTTATTAAAAAAAAGTGTATGAAAAGGCGTTTAATCTTTGTGTGATAGTTTTTTAAATAAAATGGCATACAAACATAAATGTGGAGATTTCGCAAGCAACACTTGCATCAGACTGTGTGTCTCCGTATTTTCCGCTTCGAGATTAAAAAGGAAACGAGCTTTTACGAAGCTGTGTGAAGTGAAGATATAGAAGAGGTAAAGAGAACGAAATAAGTTCGACGACGGAAGGTTTTTTTTATTAAAGAACGGAACATATTTCGATGAAATAAGATTGAATATTTACACGACGTAAGAAAATCATAGAAGTATTCAACGACGTTTATGCCTTTAAGTAATTAAAGAACGAGAAGAGCGTTTGTATCTGTATTTTTTGTGTATGTATTCGTCTCAATAAATGTCAGTGTTCGTCCTAAAAGTGAGTTGTGAGTTAAGTATGGAGTCTTGCCCCCATAAATTGGAGTCAGAAGTGACAGTTAACCCACCAATATGATTAATTAGAGTTATTCATCCTACATATTCAAGCCGGATATTCTTCTAACGGTGAGTTCATTGGTATTATTTTATTATGAAGTTAGTTGAAATACCAGAACTGGAAGTTGCGTTTAAAAACGAACGAACGCATAAAATTAAATTGCTGCATAAATTCCTATTTGATGCTGACGGTGATCGCTCTAATAGAAAGAGAATACGTGATTTTACTGGTTTCGGTTTTCAAACCGACAGCACCGAATTCAAAAATAAAATAACTAAAGTTCAAACTGATTTTTCATTAAATGATCTGATTACAGTGTGCAATCTACTTTGTATTGATAATGAGGGATCTTTAAACGATCTCGCAACCCGATTAGTGACATACCTTTCAGACTTGACCTTACTACAAAATAATATTATACAAAATGAAAGTGACACCGACTCGGAACCCGAACTGCCTTCAAATAATATGACTTCAAGTAATAACACTCAATTATCAAATTTTGACAAACAACAGCAATTTCCAGTTCAAAGTTTTATGCAATCGTCTATTAATTTTACTGATATTGAAAGTGTAATACCTCCTTTCGATGGTAGTTCTTTTAGTGATATACAGGTATGGTTTAATAATTTTGAGGATGTTACTAATATGTTTAATTTATCTGACTTTCATAAATTCATATTTTGTAAAAGATCATTACGAGGAAAAGCCCAGTTATTAACACAAACAGAATTTCATATTAATTCATATGACAAACTTAAACAACTCTTAATATCAGAATTTAGCACCACTTATAATTCTGCCGAGTTACATGATATATTAAATAAACGAAAATTACAAGAAAATGAATCAATAGAAGAATATTTTCTTATCATGAAACAAATATGCTCGCGTGGTAAAATCGAGGATTCCGCATTAATGCAATACATCATAAACGGCATACCCGACCCCGTTTTCAGAAAATCAATGTTATATGGATGCCAATCCATTGTAGAATTCAAGCAAAAGCTCAAAATTTATGACAAAATTCGACATGATTATGAGAACACTAAATTTCGTAAAGTCAAACCTGAAATGCCAATGAAAGAGAAATCCTTTCGACCAAAATCTGATCTTTTTTGCTTTAATTGTGGTTTGTCGAATCATAAAAGTAGCCAATGCAGACATAAAGATAAAGGCCCTCGTTGTTTTAATTGTTCGAATTTTGGCCATAAATCGGCTCAATGTGATCAACCAAGGAGGCCTAGAGTTAAGTCAGAACCCTCCAATGTTTCCACTGTCACGTCGAACACTTTCATGACTAAACAAGTCATTATTTCGTCTGTAAATGTTACATCATTGGTAGACACAGGTAGTGAAAGAAGTTTACTAAAGGAAAGTATTTATCGCAAACTCCCTACAATTTCGAACCTTGAACATTCAACTATCACATTAACTGGATTAGGAAATACTATAATCAAACCCCTAGGTTTTTTCTCTACGAACATTATGATAGATGATTTTAATTATACAACTAATGTTTATGTAGTCCCAGATTATTCCATATCTTTTGATCTTATTATTGGTACAGATATCATTCAACAAAGTATTTTAACAATTTCTGGAAATAATATTTCGATGCAAAAAATCGAGAAAAATGACGACACGTCCAATAATTTTTTGATTAATATTGCTCATGTGTTAGACGATCTTAATCTTGATTTATCTCATATTACCGATGAAACAATACGTTCAAAAATTTCAGAACTTATTCAAAGTTATTCTCCTAAAAAAATAAAGACAACTGATGTTAAATTATCAATTCATCTGGAAAACGAAGAACCTGTTACTTGTCCTCCCAGGCGCTTGGCGCAAATAGAGAAAAACTTCGTCGAAAAACAAATTTCTGAGTGGCTCGAAAAAGGAATTATTCGTAAAAGCACTAGTAATTTTTCATCACCTATTGTCCTAGTAAAAAAGAAAGATGGTTCATATAGATTGTGTGTTGACTATAGGAAGTTAAATTCTAAAACACATAAACAACGTTTTCCCCTCCCAGTAATTGATGACATTATTGATCAGTTGCATTCTGCAAAAGTATTTACTACTCTTGACCTTAAAAATGCTTTTTTTCATGTCAAAGTAGAAGAAAATAGTAGAAAATATACTTCTTTCGTAACACATTCTGGTCAATTTGAATTCTTATATATGAATTATGGCCTTAGCGATGCACCGTTAGTGTTTCAAAGATATATTTATAACGTTTTTCGAGACCTCATTAATGAAAAAGTACTTATTGTCTATATGGATGACTTCATAATACCAGCTGAAAACGAAGTCGAAGGACTCCAGAAATTACAACGCGTCCTTACAACTGCATCCGAATATGGTTTAGAATTGAATCTCAAAAAATGCCACTTTCTACAACGAGAAATTGATTTTTTGGGTTACCACATTAAAGATGGTCAACTGCACCCATCCCCCTTAAAAACTAAAGCTGTCCTTAATTTCCCAGAACCTAAAAGTATAAAAGATGTACATTCATTTGTCGGATTAACTTCATATTTTCGTAAATTCATTCAAGATTACTCTTTAATAGCTAATCCTTTAACAGATCTTCTTAGAAAGGACACTAAATTTCACTTTGGCGACCAGCAACGAAATGCATTTAATCAGCTGAAACACATCCTTTCTTCAGGTCCTGTTTTAAGCATTTATAACCCTAGTAACGAAACAGAAGTTCACTGTGATGCATCTATTGACGGTTACGGAGCAGTCCTCCTTCAAAAGTCTTCTATTAACAATCAATTTCACCCTGTCTATTTTATGAGCAAAAAAACCACAGATGCCGAACGTAAATATTCGAGTTATGAATTAGAAGTTTTAGCTGTCATAGAAGCCCTTAAAAAATTTCGCGTTTACATTCTAGGTATTCCTTTCAAGATAGTCACAGATGGCAACGCATTCGCCCATTCTATGAATAAAAAAGATCTTTGCACCAAGATTGCTCGATGGGCTTTAATGTTAGCTGACTATAACTATACAATCGAACACAGACAAGGTACACGCATGCGCCATGTCGACGCTTTAAGTAGAAATCCAATATGTATGGTCATTCAAGATAGTTTTACTACCAAAATCATACAATCACAGAACACTGACGAACATATACAGGCCATCAAAGAAATTTTGAAAACAAAGCCATATGACAACTATTTCCTTAAAAATAACGTTCTCTATAAAAATCATAAAGGTATCGATCCGATAGTTGTGCCGGATGAAATGCAGCTAAATGTCATTAAACACGTTCATGACAAAGGACATTTTGGCCGTAAACGCTGTGAAGAACTCCTTAACGAAGAATTTATCATCCCTAATATGTCAAATAAAATTGATAAAATTATAGCAAATTGTGTAACATGCCTTTTGTATAATCGCAAACGAGGCAAACAAGAAGGTGAATTGCATCCCTTACCTAAAGAAGAGACTCCTCTCCAAACCTACCACATTGATCATTTAGGCCCTCTTGAAACAACCAACAAAAATTATAAACATATTTTGTCTTTAATAGACGCATTTACTAAATTCGTCTGGTTGTATCCATGTAAAAGTACTTCTGCTACCGAAGTTATATCAAAACTACGACAACAAAGTCATACTTTTGGCAATCCTTCCATTATCATTAGCGATAAAGGTCCTGCATTTACAAGCAAAGAATTTGCTGATTATTGTCAAGATGAAAATATAAAGCACGAGACAGTTACAACTGGCCTTCCCCGTGCCAATGGTCAAGTAGAGCGACTTAATTCCACCATAATTTCTGTAATCTCTAAAATGTCCAAAGACGAACCGACCAAATGATTTAAACATGTTCCTAAAGTTCAACAAGTCATTAATTCAACTTACCAAAGAAGCATTAAGAGAACACCGTTTGAAATATTATTTGGTACAAAAATGAAACAGAAAGAAGATGTACAAATTATTGACTGACCTCTTAAACAGTGCAGTCGAAGAACAATTTATGAAAGACAGAGAAGAGCTCCGTAAAGAAGCCAAGAAGAATATTCTGGAAATTCAACAAGAAAATCGCAAGCACTATAATTTACGACGTAAGAAACCCCGTAAGTACAAGCTTGGTGACCTTGTAGCAATTAAGAGAACCCAGCAAGGACCAGGTTTAAAGTTGAAATCTAAATTCTTAGGTCCGTATAAAGTAATCAAAGTTAAGTCTAATGACACCTACGACGTAACGAAAATCTCATCAACTGAAGGACCGATAAATACTAGCTCCTGTGCTGAATACATGAAACCTTGGCCTGACGATAACTGAAACTTCAAAAACATTTTTTTTTAAATCTTTTCTTCTTATGTGTTTGTAACAATTTTATAAGTCAACCCATACGATGTTACGCTACTTCAACTATGATGTGCAGATTATTTTTTTTTTCTTTTCCCCCTAAGAACAGTTACTGGTTTTTGTTTTTTGTTTTTTCAGATTCTATTTTACCACATGTCGCTGCGGCAGCTCCAGATGTCAGGACGGCCGCTTGTGGAGATTTCGCAAGCAACACTTGCATCAGACTGTATGTCTCCGTATTTTCCGCTTCGAGATTAAAAAGGAAACGAGCTTTTACGAAGCTGTGTGAAGTGAAGATACAGAAGAGGTAAAGAGAACGAAATAAGTTCGACGACGGAAGGTTTTTTTTATTAAAGAACGGAACATATTTCGATGAAATAAGATTGAATATTTACACGACGTAAGAAAATCATAGAAGTATTCAACGATGTTTATGCCTTTAAGTAATTAAAGAACGAGAAGAGCGTTTGTATCTGTATTTTTTGTGTATGTATTCGTCTCAATAAATGTCAGTGTTCGTCCTAAAAGTGAGTTGTGAGTTAAGTATGGAGTCTCGCCCCCATATAAATTCCCAATCAAAATGATAAAACAGAGATTGCTTGCATTTAATATAAATGTCAAAAATTCGATTTTTTTTTTTTTTTTTTTTTTTTTTTTTTTTTTTTTTTTTTTGGCAGTCTAAAGATCTCTGTTTTCGGGATTCATTCTAAATCCACGGCTATTTTTTGAAATTTCTCCAAACAATTTGTAACATTTATTATTATGCACCATTAAACCCTTGAAGTGTGGTGGGATATATTATATCCCACCTAATTTTAACCAAAATTCGCAGCATAATCATTTAATTAAATTTTACTTTTATAACTTTGGTGGGAAAAAAAAAAGTTGTAAAATTGCATTTTCTCTTTTTCAAAAACAAATTCTCGAAAGTTCCGGTGTAAATTCAACATTACAGAAGCACAATTACTTGTCCCTGAAAGGGTTAAATGTACTTAAAAAAATAAATAGAAATAAAGAGAGCTATATAGCAAAAGATTTTCTTATAATTAATATTGTCGTTCATATGTTTTTCATACAGATATTTCAGAACTAAACATGGATCTATGATTTAAAATCAATTTCTTTTCGAAAATATAAATGTTTGTTATATTTTGTATCTTTAATACATTTAAAACCTAGAAAGAAATAAAGACAGAGATTTGGAAAAAGTTTCTCTAATACATACCATTATTATTCACAGCTTATTCAAATAAAACTATTTAATGTCACATTTTAAATGGGGATCTTTGACTTAAAATCGATTTCTTTTCGAGACGTTTCATTATAAATTTTGCTATTTCATCAGTTTTGCGATAATTTAGAATCCAATGTCCACTTTCCAATTCCTCCCACCCTTCCAATACTTTTATTCTGTCGCTTTTCTTCGCTTTGAAAATCATAGCCTCCAAATGCTGCTCCCTGAATTATTAATACGAGAGACGAGAGAAAACTTTTCCGGCAGGTCAGCGAAATTGAAAGTGCAATTTTAGATTGAAAAGGGGCGTTAGAGCCGATGATCCTTTTGACAAAGGATTAAATTGCCCTGACTAGCGTCCGAGCACACCAGGGTTATTTGTTCAACGGCAGTTCTTTCGTATCGCATTTCTGACTGAATTATTCCATTCAATAATTTACGCTTTCTGTTTGAAATTATTTGTTTAAAGTGAGTACTTTTGGAAGAGGTGTTACAGATATCTGAAGTGATGAGATTTGATGGACCTGCATATTTTGGGTTGTTCTACAAAGATTTCTTTTTATTAAAAATTGCTGATATTTTTAATACGAGTATCATTTTATAAATAATTTATATATCTATATATATACCGGGTGTCCCAAAAAGGACTGACTGATTTTAAAATTCAATAACTTGCAAACGGTGACAGATATTAAAAAAATTCTTGCAGGAGGGTTATGCATAAGGTCAAAAGTTTTATTACAGTGATTTTCGATTTTAGTTCGATTTACAAACAATAGATGGCGCTGTAAGCAATAGTCGCTAAATACAGGCTCGATTTTTGGTACTTCGTGGCCCGGATAATACATTTCCATCTCCTTTTTCTGCATGGAACAAGATAAAGGATCAAAAATCGAGCCTGTATTTAGCGACTATTGCTTACAGCGCCATCTATTGTTTGTAAATCGAACTAAAATTGAAAATCAGTGTAATAAAACTTTTGACCTTATGCATAACCCTCCTGCAAGAATTTTTTTAATATCTGTCACCGTTTGCAAGTTATTGAATTTTAAAATCAGTCAGTCCTTTTTGGGACACCCGGTATAAATGTTCCTTCATCTTGCTCTTATCTTTCTTAAGAGTTATGAAAATATAATGTAACCTCTTTCCAGAGCCTGACCAACTCTATATGGGACCTGGAGCACACAGTCTATGTTGGAGCCACTTTCTCAAGAAAATTATGTTATAAACGTGACAAATAGCGTCAGTGCACTTGTTGCATTTGCATTGTATGAGAACTGCCGATTTTGGTGGAAATGATAATCTAATTTTGTTATACATTTAGACAAGATTTATAATATTAATTTCATTATAGTTCTTGTAATCAGTAGGAAATCATATTTACAATGCAGGTTAAAGTTTCGAAAGTTACATTTTCAAAATTAACCCTTAGCGGTCGAGTCTGACTCAACATCATCTTTCTTTGCAAAATTTGATTTTGTCACCAATAATAAAGAAAAGTAATATTTACCTTATATAATTATAGCATTTTCGAAATTATGTAATTGAAGGTAACATTTAAAAAAAAATGGTACCAACCGAATAAAATTTGTGTAAGAGACGCCGGTACAGAAAGGGTTAATATTATTTTTCAACTTGCAGCTTTTACATTGCATAGAAATTCTGAACTTGTTGGAAAATTGGAGCTCTATTTTAAAAGTTGTCTCAGTTTTATAACATGCTACTTGTCGAAGTTATTACTTTTCCTTAACTCGTATTGCACCACTCATAAAAAAGGCCACCAAAAACATTTAAAACATTAAGATAGCATAAACATTAATAGAAGGGAGTACAACACATGGCTTCGCAGAGTTCTACCGCAAATTTTTAACAGTTTTTTTTCGCCTTATTTGAATGTAGAAAAACATTGCAACTTCTGTAAATAAACGAAGTGGTTAGACTGTGTTTAAAAAATTAAATAGAAATTTTCTTATCATTAATAGCAGTGCCAGACTCCCTGGAAATTTCAAGGAGTGTGCGAACACTGTAACATTCATACAGGGTGTCCACTCTCAACGGTGTCCACTGGCTAATTCCTAAACCGTTAGGCATAGACATATAATTCCAATTACAAAAATGTTTTAAATGAGGTAAATAATTATTTTAAAAGCGAATAGGGTCATAAAAACATTTCTATTTAAATTTTTGCACAGACACCCTCCGGTACTATACGTTATTTTCAGTAAAAATGTCCTATTACACTAAGAAGTAATACAAAAAGACTTTCATTCTTCTACGACTAAAACTGACCAAGTAATAACTGTTTAAAGATGAAGCTTCTTTTTTTTCTGCGAAATAGGGGTCATTCTAAATTTACAAGAAATATAAATAATCGTCAGATATAAAATAATCTATTTATATAAAATCCAAGTCTCTGTGTGTCCCTCACAATTCCGGTAGGACCACCTCATTGTAATGAATATTTTTTGAAAATTACTAATGCAGGGTTAGAAAAGTAGTGCCAAATGTTGACGAACTTTGTGAAATATTGCCAAATTTGGCGACAAAATAAGTTGTCATATATGAAGCCAACTTGGCGATAGCTAGCTAATTTGTCGACAAAATAAGTTGCCATATATGAAGCCAACTTGGCGATAGCTAGCTAATTTGGCAAAATTCCCATTTAAAACTATTAATATTTCATAACCGAGGTAAACGCAATTTAATTTAAACTCCGCGCTTTTAAGGGCTTTTTTTTTCAAAATCTGTGGGTGAAAATTCAACGTGTAATATACGAAAATGTACGTCTTTCTCTTTACATCTTCATCCCGATGCTACTAATAACGTAACAGCCAATAGACGGCGCTGTACTGTCTGAGTTCCTAACTGCCCGATTTTAATGTGCTTTAGGTATACTTTTTTAATATAGGAGCCTTGGCGAGATAGAGAAAATGAAATTCGGCAACTTATTTTCAAGCAACTTATTCACAGTTTCAAATACAGAAGTAATATTTTTAATATTTATACAATTTATTTAATATAACAAAGCCATTTAGCTATTTTTGTATATAAACTGAAGTAAATTGTATATATATATATATATATATATATATATATATATATATATATATATAAAACAATAATCTAGATATAAATAAAATGTTTATAGATTATATAAATAAACTTAAAAGTTCATTAATTTTGTTTTCATAGCTGTTTATAAGATTTGGGGGGAAAAGTCTCACTTCTGAAGGCCAAATTATGACAAACTTTAAAAAAGTACGCCAAGGTCCCTACACGCTTTATATAGTCGGATACAAAACTTAGATTCTCAGTACTTTTCCACTTTAGGGACCTTGGCGAAGAAGGAAAATTGGCAACATATTTTCTGGAAACCTATTCGCTGTTTCATTTGATATACACACACATTTTTTTTAAATATTTATATAATTTATTTAGCATAAAGAAGAGAAATATATCTAATTTTATAATACCCTCATAGCATGCATGGTCACAGTGACGTCGTCGTGACGTCACTGTAATTCACTGTGGTCACGTCACATCTGTGACCAAAATGCCACCACTCAGTGATGTCACATTCACTGTAAAAAAAAATGGTAACTTTCCATGTAAAATCCAGGAACGTTTCGCCTTTTATCAGGTTTTCAGAATAATTTAGCTCTTTCCTGTGAAATTCTGGTTTTCTTATCTGAAACGTTCCTGAACAAAAGTTGGAAACAGCAAAACGCTGCGGCCGCCACTTATTATTTTTTTCCTATAATCCGTTGCTCGCGCGCGAGTGTCGAAAAAGAATTCCTTAAATGAATGTAAAAAAATCAATATGGAATGCAAATAAATCAATAGACGACATAATCCTTTACGTCTCTATTGTCAAGATAATTCAGATGAAAATACAATACCTCTGTGACATCACTAAGAGATTATCTCTCGTACTTGTCTGTGAAATCTTTAACGAGCAGACTGTGTAAAAAAAATACACTTATTATTTGGATCTGCATTAACCAGGGGACAATCAAATATGATTCTCACCTATTTTGATTAATTTAAAGTATGATTTAGAGTTCTTATCTCTAATTATTCTTGTGAAAGGATTTCTTCAAATGGGCCTTAGATTTTCAGAAATTAGATGCCGAGTTTTAGCATACGTTTCAAATACCCATTAGTTTGCAGTTCTCAACGTGTCTTTCGTGGTGTGGACGCAGAAAGCTTGCACGCCACCCGTACGGCCCGGGTTCGATGCTACCTCTTGACTTTTTTTTTTCTTTTTTAATTAATTTTATATTTTAACACTTTATTACAATTTGATTTAAATTTGACATATATTTGACACTTTGAATTGCTGCAAATTTGAATTTTTTTTTTTTTTCGGAAAAAATATACAATTACGTTTAGGTTTTTTTTTCATGAAAATTTATATGTATTTTATCTAACTTGTAAACTAACATAATCACTGACAAAAATCCAAAATATTTTATGTCTAGATTTTTTTTCTAATTATTATTTACATTTATATATTTTTATATTTTAAGCAAAGTTCAGAAACAATATATCACATATATATTTACTTTATTGAATTTTAACTGAAAATTTATTTTTTCGTGTAAATTATAAATAATAATTTTGATGTCAATTTCAAAATATTTTTTCATTCTAACAAATAATGATAATAAAGCGAAAATTGTCAACTGGAAATGTAAAAATCGTCTGCGGATCCCGCTTGCTGTGAAATGTCACTAATGTCATAATGAAGGGAACGAACATCCAGAGTGAATTATGTCAACCAGGTATCGGTCCGGATAGCCTAACAGGTAAGGCATTGGCACGGCACGCCAAGTATCCAGGTTCGATCCCTGGTCTGGACATTTTTCGCTCTTGTGCTACTCCAGCCTTGAATATGTCAGTAATGTTTTGCTGTCAACAGAAATATTCCTGGTATTTCGCAGGAAACTTACTGGCACTTCTGTAGAAAGTTTTTATCATATACAGTAAAGTACCAGTCATTTTCAAGAAGTGTTTCTTGGAAATAATGGGCAACTCAGCTGCCCATTTTTTCCCAGGAACGTTGCGGAATTTTTTTACAGTGTTGTGACTGAGATGTGAACTTCTTAGAAAACTTTTAAAAATTACAAAAATTCTTTAAAACATGTTACTTACTGTAAAATTTTCTTTTTCTGGCAATTAAAAAAAATTATGACGTCGCTGTTATGTCACTGCATGTAACGTACGTCACGTCACACATGTGAAAAAAAAAAAAAAAACATATTGTAAGTCACAGTGCGACAAAAATATAAACTTCAAAAATCTTTGAAAATGACGAGAAATGTTTTAAACAGGCCCGAGTTACAGCTGCATAAGGAATGAAAATATATTAGTGGATAGCAAATAGTAAATTCGGACACGAAAAAAAGGGGGGGGGGGATAAAAAGGAAAATGCACGGCACAAATATCAACAAACTAGATTTTCATGCTGTATTTTATCAATTTGATATCTAAGACAGTGAAAGTATACTTTTTCATGACTTCAATTTTATCTAGCATTGCAATTTAATATAATAATCCTTCACTTATTGTTATTATTATAAAAGTGTTTCTCGGAAAAATGGTACGCGCAGGAGCAATTTGGATAACATATTTACAATTAGGAATATTAAATTTATACACTTTACCTATTGAGTTTGTACAGAGGAATTTTTTTTTTTTTTTTTTTTTTTTTTTTTTTTTTTTTTTTTTTTTTTTGCCAACCACTGGTATTTGAAACTCTTCTGTGGTTTGAAACTAAAAAATTTCTATTACAGTTAAGTCTACAGCTTTTAATGAGCACGTAGAAAGAGTCTTCAGAGTTTAGTTATATATGCATTTCTTGCTTTATAATTTGCATTCAAGTCATATTTTTTCCTGTTAGTGTACCTACAGTGTCTCACAAAAGTGATGGGACACTTGTGCTTTATAAAAAGAAACTGCAATAAAATAAATAAACAAACATGTGCAAAAATTTTTTGGGTGTGTTTCATATTTAAAGTTAGTAACAATTATTACATAACATACATTTTGTCAAAATATTAAAATATTAATTTAGTAAAAATACAATTGTTCAGAACGGAGCAAAAAATGGCTCACATAAGTAATGGGACACTTACTTTTCCATCAAATATTTATCCAAAAATTTTACTTTTTAAAAGGTTTTAATATTTTGTTGGATTTCCTTTTAATTTTAAAACATGATTTAATCTTTTTGGGTTGGATTCGACTAATTTTTTTGTGATTTCTGGAGTGATTTTACCCCATTCTTCTTGAAGCACCGATTTTAGTTGTTGTTTTGAAGAAATGGTGTGTTTGCGAATCCTTGATTCCAATTCTTGCCAAATATTCTCTATGGGATTTAAGTCTGGAGATTGTGGTGGTGTTTTTATTATTTCAGGACAGTTATATAGCAGTCAGAGTCTAACGTTCAGAGCAGTGTGCTTGGGGTCATTGTCCTGGTAGAATTTAAAATCGTTATGAAGGTTCAATTTTCGTGCTGAAGATTTCAAATTTTGCTTTAAAATATCAATATACTTGTACTGATCCATTATACTGTCAATAAAAACAAGATTACCAACTCCAGCGGACGACATACACCCCCATACCATAACTCCTCCTCCACCATGTTTTACTGTTGGTACCAAGTTCTGTTTGCGAAATTCTTCCCTGGGTTTTCTCCACACCAAGATTCTACCGTCAGAACCAAATATATTAAATTTACTCTCATCAGCAAATATAACTTTATTCCAGTAATCAGAATTCTTATTTATGTTGGATTTTGCGAAAGCTAGTCTGAGTTTTCTATTCTTTTCACTTACGAAGAATTTTTTCCTGGCTACTCTACCGTGATATCCAGCAGATCGAATTACCCTTCTAATAGTCTCAGGATTAACAATTATTCCATATAATGCTTGTAAATCAGCAGCAACTTTTGGAGCACTATTTCTTGGATTTTTTTTAATATTTCGAACGATAATTCGCTTTATTCCATTGGATAGCTTTGATGGTCGGCCAGGTCTTCTTTTATCCTGAATCATATGATTCTTTTATATCGTTTAATGATATTGAAAACTGTTGAACGACTCAAGTTAACTGTTTCAGCAGTTTTTCTAATAGATTTTCCACGTTCAATATGGAAATTAATAACTAATTTTCGAATTTCAGGCGAAGTTTCTTTTCGTTTAGCATTCATGGCTACACAGAGCTAAAAAACACAAAAATTCCAAAACAAACTGGAGAGAAATACTGCAAACGATTTTATAAATTATTGCCAGTTGCTTTTAAGTAAAAATAAAACCCCCAAAAATATTTTTATTGCTTATTTCAGACGATTTTTGTTGCATATATAATGGTGTCCCATCACTTATGTGAGCTATTTTTTGCTCCGTTCTAAACATTTGTATTTTTATTAAATTAATATTTTAATATTTTGACAAAATGTATGTTATATAATAATCTTTACTAAATTTAAGTATGAAACACACCCACAAAAAAATGTGTACATGTTTTTTTAATTTATTTGATTAGTTTCCTTTTGTAAAGCACAAGTGTCCCATCACTTATGTGAGACACTGTATTTTAAGTAACTATTTTTATTAAAAATTCTACTTCTTTCAGACTTTTTAAATAAAATACAAAATTTATGCAAAACCCATGATATGATTAATTATTCGTATTTCAAATTTGCGTTTTAGAGATATGACTTTAAAAAAAGTTATTTTACAAATTGTTTCATTCTACAGAAAATTAATATGAAAAAAAATGACAGATTGACAAAGAAAATTGTTATATCCTCTATACTCTCTTTTCATTTATTAAGAAGATATGTATTTTGCATTTATTACGTGTAAAACAAACTTTACTTAAAAAAAGGGGGGGGGGTGTTAAAATTGATAAAAAGAAATGGTAAAATACATTGGAAAATTCTTCAAATAAAATATTTTAATTACAGACAGTGTCATAAAATTATTGCACACGTAAGTTCCAAAAATGTTGTATACAAACGCAAATAAATGGTAACACCTGCTAAAACTAATCTGAAACGAATCTGAAAATCGTCTGCGCATGATTCCACAGGGTAAACAGAGAACTTTTTGTAATAGACGCGGGAAGTTAACTGTTCAGAACATCACGAAGTCTACAATGTAAGCTTTGCTTATGCTTTTTTTAATGTAAGAGAAAGACGTCGGATAATAATACACGGATTATTAATTTATGGAGCGCAGAAAGTAAGTCTTGATAAATTTAATTTTTTTACTCCTGTATTGTATATTATGATGATGAGTTAAATAGTTTTATGTTATACATACAGAAAAAGACTGATCTGGATTTGTTTTCAGAACCGACATTTTCCTATTCGATTCTGTGATGTAAAACATCTGCCATCGCTTGAAAAATTTAAAAAAAAAAAAAAAAAAAAGCAGAGACTGATTTATGCCTACATTGATAGTGAAATGAATGTAAACATTAATTTACAGTTACTTGAGATTGAAAATGCGTTGAAACAGTGATGTGGAATTTTACGACTTCTTACTATTTTCTTACAGCGTCATTATTATTTTGGAGTTAAATATAATATTCGATTATTATGATATTACGAAACTGTTTCAGATTAAAAATTAACATTATACTAGGAAAATGTCTTTTTGCATATTATAGTAGTGAAACTTTTGAAAGATTTTTTTTTCATTGCTAATAATATTTTAATTTATTATTTAAAACCTTATACCTTCATACCAATGTTTTCAGATTTAACATTTGCCAAAATTATAAAGTAATAGGAATTCCTTATAACATATGGAGACATTTTTGAGAAATTGTTAAATCAAATAATGCATTTAATTCATCTATTGTAGTTCGTTGTTATTTAATAGCATAATTATTAATACTAATTATTTAGTGTTTTTCAAATTGGAATATTTATTTTTTTAAATTGTATGTATGCATTTTTTTGCTGTTTATGATTTTAATCAAACATTTTATTGTAGACATTCAGAATCAGTTATTAAATTTTCTTCGATTGTAAATTCATTTTCTATGTTTTCAATACATCACGTAATTATTGACATTAAAAAATAAAATATGATTAATAACTACTTTTTACATTAAAATGTTTTTCATACAATAAAAACAGTTCATATGCAATCATTTATTTTACTTTTATATTTCCTTTTTAACACTTTTCAACAATGTTGAAAAGTGTTTATGACTTCGGTTTGTCTGGCCGGCTTTCCGCACTCTAACTCTCGTAAACATACTCGGATTGCTTTGAAAGTTTTGAATCTTATTGGTATTTACCATAGCACGGTCTCTATTTGTAATGAAGTTTGTAACATGTTGAGTTCATTTACAGGGACAGTCAAAAGTATTCCGTTACATTACGGCCTATGGGAAAAAATCGTTTCAAATGATTTTACACGCTTTCGAACAGAATAAAATTGATATGCATTTATGAAGGGCACTAAAATATACATCCTGTAGAATATGCGATGCAAAGAATAGTTATTTTTCATTTACAGGGACAAAAAAGGAATTCCAATACATAATGATAGAGGGGTGGAAGGAATTGTTTGCGGCGTACTTTAATTATGTTAATCTATTTCATACATAATGAAATGGATATACGTCACTGAGGTTTACATACTATAAAATATTTCATGATAATACGAAGTGTATATAGCATTTACAGGGACGCACAAAATATTTCAGATACTATATTGTATCTGAAGTACTTTTCATTAGCGATGACTGCTGGAAATGCATTTTTAATTATGATATGCCCTTTTATGATTCACTATATTTATGTGTAGTTTATGGTGTATATATAAATGCTATAATTCATATACACAAAAGTATTCGTAAGGGTTACTGGGTAAGGGCGCAAATTGCTTAAAGGAGGTTTTTTAATGAGTTATGCATTTTTACGTGGAAGTGCATTTAATTTACTAAGAAATGTTTCTAGAATATAGATAAAATGATACACAGGGTCACGCAAAGAATTGAATACATGGCCAAATTATAATTTCTGGAAATGTGATTTCAGCAGTTTTAAGAGTGTTTTAGTTTGAATTAAATTTTAACTAAATAGTGGCGTGTAATAAAGATTCTAGATAAACTACAGGGTTGTACAAAAGTATTCAAGTATGTTTCCATATATTAGCATAAATATTTGAAAGAGAATTTCATCCTATTATGCGTTTTCTTGCTAAACTAAATTTTCCCATTATATAGTATATATATCAATCTACAGATCCAATACAGGACTGTTCAAAAGAATTGGAAAACATATTTGACTATGGGTGGAAACTGCTGAAATTAGTTTTTCAAATGTTTTATGCGTTTTCTAAAATGTTTACTTAGTTATCTTATTTACGTTATTTCCCTAAATTACGATGTCTTGTTAAAGCATTCAGGAAGGGTTGGAAAGTGTTTTATAATCTATGCTTAACACATGATTTTTCTTACTTGTTCTTTCTATTTCCCAGATCAGTCTTTTCCTATAAAACTTACCAAATCTATTTAGCTCATATTCACAAAATACAATATACACGGGAATAAAAAATTTAAATAAATATGACTTATCATGTCGGTCTATCAATAACAGTTGTATTAATATCATTTAGACTCCATACTCGTATTTAATAAAGGAATGACAAATCACAACACATTAAAAAACTTACACATTCTTAATATCAAGCAACTCTAGATCAAGCTTAGAACTTAATAAAAAAAGATGCCAGTTGATAAGCACTGTTTTTTTCAGCGGAAAAATTAAAAATATTTTAGAGGAATAAGACCCCAAATTAGCGATATTTTGCTAAAAAGTACTGTAAAAAGATAAGATTTTATAGTTCAAACAAAACTTTATTTTAAAATTAATCACAGTTTTTATGACAAGAATCATCACAGTATTAATACTTGGAAATGTTTCCAGAGAGAAACATCCCCTTGCATACAATATTTCAAATGAAAATCAAATTTCAAATTAATTGTTTAAAATGCGCAAAGGCCAACATAGTGAAAAAAATTCCATGCCGGTACTCGAACCCGGACCAGTGTAGCGCACTGACATTCTACCGACTAAACCACATGGAACGATACCAAGGCTGGAAAATTTCTTACTATTACATGTTGTCAAGGCTATACGCAGCACAAGTTGGAATATTTATCGTGAGCCGCCGACATGAGGCAAATACGAAACTTAATTAAATCCAGCATCGATTGAAACTATAAAATACTTGGAAATTTTTGCAGAGAGAAACATTCGCCTTGCATGCAATATTTCAAATGAAAATCAAATTTCAAATTAAAATTGCCTTTTAAGCAATTAATTTGAAATTTGATTTTCATTTGAAATATTGTATGCAAGGCGAATGGTGGTTTTCTCTGGAAATATTTTCAAGTATTAATATAGTTTCAATCAACACTGGATTTAATTAAGTTTCGTGTTTAACCCATGTCGGTGGCTCACGATAAATATCCCATCTTGTGCTGCGTTTGTAGGCTTGCCAACTTGTAATAGTGAGAAATTTTCCAGGCTTGGTATCGTTCCATGTGGTTTGTCGGTAGAATGTCAGTGCTCTATACTGACGGCCCGGGTTCGAGTCCCGGCATGGAATCTTTTTCACTATGTTGGCCTTTGCCCTTTTACAATTAATTTGATTTTCATTTGAAATCATCACAGTGTTTATGACAAGTTCGTCACAAATGACACATATTTCACAAATTGGTCACAATGTGACTTCAAAGCATTGTCGCTTTCGTCACAGGTTCGTCGCAATGTTAATGCCAAAATAGTCATAAATGACACACTTTTCACAAATTTGTCACACCGTGACTTCACAGAGTGGTCACAATGTGACGTCACAAACTACCTCTAAAACTGCCATAACGACTTCGCATTCTAGTCCCTATGACGTCACATCGACGGTCACAAAATCACAGTGTGACTTCACAACGACGTCGCCGTGACGTCACCATGCCTTACGGGTAAAGACATGACCTGTAATTCACAAAAAGCCTCAAATCCGCACAACACTTGGAACCAAGCTGTGCGGATTACTGGTCTTCTACCGTATTGCAGTTTTTCGTAATTGAGTTTCGTTTTTAAAATCTTTTATTTTCATCTATCACTGCGGAACAAGCGAGAAAAACTCATATTCTTGCACATGTGTTGTATATATCTTTATATCATGTTCCGTCATTTTGGACGGGCTATCTTTCTAGTAATAATAATAGTTGAGAATAAAATTAACATTACAATATAAATTTGAAACCTATTTTTATTCTGACATATTAAAGAAAAATATACAATTTGTACTATAATATAAGTTTAAAAATAACAGATTTTTTAATAATGAAATGGTGAAAAGCAACAGTCGCAATTCTTTACAAAATGATACATATTTTAAAATACTATTACATTATCTAATCTAAAACTTAATTAATAAAAATTAAAGTTATCTTAAAACTTGCTCGAAGTGACTCCCTGTGTCTGCAATGCATAAATGTATACGCGAAATAAATCCTTCTAATACTTTAAGCCATTTGTAAACGATCCCTTGAAGCATGGCCCAACTCATCTGTATTCAGATGCATAAAATTAGTGTAAGTCATGTATTCAACGTTTCGTAACTGGTTCAATTTTAATATTAGATGAATGGGACTTTTTTTTTGTCTTACTTGTTAGTGTAATAGGAAATTTTTACTAAATATCACTTATAGGCCCCATGGATAGTATGAAATTTTAAATTTCGTAACTTTTTAAGAAATTATTTTATTGATCCAAACGACTTTTTAAATAACTTTTTACTTCGTTTAAAATATTTTTGTAATTTGACCAGATGTCTATGACTAACTGTTTAGAAATTAGTCATTGGACACCGTTGAGAGTGGTATAACAGCTGTATAACAAAACTTTTGTTCGCCATTTATTAAGTTTATATTAATGTTTTGTATTTATTACTATTATTTTGTACTCTTTTTTGTATTAATTAAAATTATTTGTAAAAAATAATTGCCTGTTGGATATTTTTATTTATGCAAATAGCTCTATCTTTTTTAGACTAGGAAAAAGTATACAATCATCCAAAGGACAAAAAAAAGAGTACATCCTCTACTAACTCTGCAGAAAATCATCGTAAAAAATGTGGCTGAAACGAATAGATTAGTAATGATGTCTACTAATTAATGTTATCTATAAATTTCACTTAAGGGGTAGTCTACACATAAAAACTGTAACAAACTTTAAAATTTTCAACACGAACACCTAATTTTATAATCATTTTAATTTTCTGTAAATATTACTTTAGGATATCAGACGGGAAGCATTGATATATTCGGTCAAATAGGTCAGGATTTATGTAGGTTAAGGTTTGGAATTCTTAATGTTCATTCATTTTAATCGTTGCAATGAGGGTATTTTTTTATGCACAAATCAAAAACTGCTTGGCGAAATGAGCTGTAATTTTGAATCCGCACAGTCTTCTAGAAATCGATTTCGGTCTTTAAAAAAAAAAAAAAAAAAAAAAAAAAACATAAATTCCTTTTTTTTAAGTTAATTTTAAAGTATATATTTTTTCGAATTCAATTTTCGGGAGAAAAAAAAATGAATTAAAGCCTATATATATATATATATATATATATATATATATATATATATATATATAACAGAAATCGATTTCTAGAATTTTCAAATCTGTGAATCCAAAATTACATCTTATTCTGCCAAGTAGTTTTTGAGTTAATGTTTAAAAAACTACCCGCGTTACAATCTGTTTTTCAACGATTGCAAATGAATTTAACTTAAGAGTTCCAAACTTTAAACCTTATAAGTCCTATATACTATTCAGCCAAAGGACTTCCATTTTGATATACTAAGATTAAAATTTACCAAAAAAGCTAAACCTGATGACAAAATTAAGTGTTTGTATGAAAAATTTCAAAATTTGGTGCAATTTCAATTTAGTATTCCAATTAAAATTTACGGAAACATCCAACTATGATATCAAAAATAGGTGTTCATACAAGTATAACATTAATTAGTAGACGCCATTACTGATCACATCTAATTCACATCTTTATACAGTGATATACGGCAGAGTCAGTAGATTAGTAGAGGAGAGGGAGGGAGGGTTTTTTCTCTCTTTTTTATGACTGTATTTGTTTTTCCTTCTTTCTTATTAAGTTTGATATGTAATAACAAGTAGAAAATTGGACATTCTGGGCTTTTCTCTCCTATTTATGACTGTATACGTATTTGTTTTTCTTTCTTTCTTTTTAAGTTTGATATTAAATAACAAGTAGAAAATCTGACATTTTTAAAGGGTCATTGTATGGTCATTCGTAACATTATGAGTTGGTTTGGTTATGTCTGCTCGTGCTCTTACTCCGGTAAATATATTCGGATTGCCATGTAATTTATATATTTTATTTAGGTTTACCCTGGCATATTCGGTATTGAAAATGATGTTTGCACCATTTATGGTTAATTTACAGGGACACTCAAACGTATTTCGTTACATTACGGCGAATGGAGAAAAAATGTTTTCAGTGCATTTTAATGATATTATAGAGTATTTAAAACACAACGAAATTAATATGAATAACTGAAATGGATTACATGTTTTCTATAGGGTATGTAATAAGTAATAATTGTAGTTAGTTTACAGGGCGCTCAAAAGTATTTTGGTACATTATAGAAAAACATAAAACTTAAACTTATATAAAAATTTATTAAGTATTCCGTTACCAATGAACTGGTCTTTAAAACTTAAAAACCATTAATATTAAAAATCATATGTAAAGAAACTGAAAAGATGTTACATGAATTCCGAGATCTTGCGATCGCAAACGCAATTATTTTCAAGGGTACAATGGGTTTCACTGGAATGTCACATTCACTGTGCTGCTTATATACCAGTTTGGGAGAAAAAAAAAAGGATCAGTCTATTATTCGTTGGGGGTATTTATTTGAAATTGGTACCTTCCGATGCTGAAGTAACAGATATTTTCAAAATATTAAACCAAATGTTGAATGAGTTAAGCTACACAGGTATGACCACTCAAAAATTTAAAGAAAGATTGGGGGAGCACGAGCGATATCAAATTTAACCGACCATCTATGGCACTTTCAAGATTAAATCAACACCAAAACTTAAAAATAGATTTCGAAAATGCAAAAGTTATTATACCTACATCGGATTATTATATTTTGAGAATAAGGGAATCATTGGAGATTTTAAGTAAAGTAAGTAGTGTCTGTAATGATGTTTTATCCTATGACATACCTAATATATTCGGTTTAATTTTTTGAAAACACTTCAGCATGGGAACGTACCAATTTCATATACACCCCCAACGAATAATAGACTGATACTTTTTTTTCCCAAACTGGTATATAAATAGCACAGTGAATGCGACATTCCAGTGAAACTATTTGTTCCAGTGAAACTATCCCTTGAAAATGATCGTGTTTGCGATCGAAAGATCTCGGGATTCATGTAACATCTTTTCTGTTTCTTTACACATGATTTTTAATATCAATGGTTTCTAAGTTTTAAAGACCAGTTCATTTGGAACGGAATGTTTAATAATTTTTTATGCACCTTTTTAGTAAATAGATTTTTATTTTTAGTTATTCTGTTACATTACGGTCAATGGGGGAAAAGAATCCTCTTCAGTGTATTTTTAGGGTGTCAGACTGTTTTAAACGTAATGAAATTGATATGCATCATAGCCAATTTTTCCTACAAGGAGTATAATGTGGGTGGCAACATGCTTTCTACAGATTATATAGTAAGTAACAATTGTAATTCGGTTACAGGAACATTCAAAATAATTCCATCACACAATGAAATATGGGGAAAATCATTCGCAGCGTATTTTAATGATGTTACACCATTTCAATTAAATTAATATTCATTAATGAAGTTCACTACAGCTTGTTTCTATAGATTAATAAGTACTGTTTGTTTTCGGATAGCAAAACCCTCCGCACTATTGCGCATGCGTCAGCTCTGGTTTGATTTTATCAAAATGGGGGGGTGATCCGAGTTTGTTTAACTGCAGTTTTTAAGAATACGCTTTTGGGGAAATAATATCGATTTATATAAAAACGTTTTTGTAGCTAATATTTATAAAAAACGAAAACGCTTAAAAAAATTAAAAAAGTTATACAGCATTTTTGCTTTTCGCAAAAAAATACTATTCTTACATTTTAAATTATATTAAAAAAGCTTACTTGTTAAAATATACCTTTAAATGTTATTCTTCTTATCTGCTGAAATTCTCGCGAACCTTTTTAATACAGTGAAGTCCCGCTTAACCGAGTTTCCACTTTAAGCGAGTTATTTTCTTCTGGTGGAATGATGGCTTCCATTATTATGAAACAGTCATTATAAATGAAGTGTTAGGTGAAGATGAAAGAGCAGTCGTAAAAAGTTAGAAGTCTGATTTTCTGGTCAAAATAGGGGGGGGAAATGACCATTTTTTTTTTTAAATTTAAAAAGTCTTTAACCCCTTGAGGACGAGCGGCCTGTATACGTGCCGCGTAAGGTTCTCAGAATCCGTGATTATTTTCACCAGTAAATTTTTATTTTAAATTTTGTAATCCGAGCATTTTCCCGATTCAATTAGGCAAAAATTTCTGTTTTTAAAAACCGGTGATAAAAGGTTAAAAATTCTGTAAAAGGCGCTTGTCCTGAAGGGGTTAATTACCATTGGGACCATTGGGCTAAGTCTGATTTTCTGGTCAAAATAGGGGGGGAAATGACCATTTTTTTTTTTTTTTTTTTTTTTTAATTTAAAAAGTCTTTAACCCCTTGAGGACGAGCGGCCTGTATACGTGCCGCGTAAGGTTCTCAGAATCCGTGATTATTCTCACCAGTAAATTTTTATTTTAAATTTTGTAATCCGAGCATTTTCCCGATTCAATTAGGCAAAAATTTCTGTTTTTAAAAACCGGTGATAAAAGGTTAAAAATTCTGTAAAAGGCGCTTGTCCTGAAGGGGTTAATTATCAAATGCAATTATCACGTAACACATCTAAAAATTTTTCTGCTTATTCATAATATAGCGGGGAAAATTAGGTATTAGCGTTCTATATATATATATATATATATATATATATATATATATATATATATATATATATATATATATATTCTATTCTTTTGATTCAGGACAAATACGAAAAATAAGAGAAACGTATGAAATATGTGAAATATGTTTTCATACATATGGAAATGTATGAAAAATTAAATATGTGAAATGAAAGTTACAAGTGTATTTGCCCTGAACCAAGAAGGCAACTTTATAAAAAAGTAAATAAATAAAATACTAGTATCTAATTTTCGCAAGTTCCCGATTCTCAGCGATTACCATGTATAAAAAATATATAAAATAATTATATAAAAATGTAATATAATAAATTTCCTTATCTTGGAAACGAAAAAGTTTTCAAGTTTGAGCGAATTGACGTACCGATTTTATTTTAATGTTTTATCTTATATTATAATGCGAGCAAAAATTGTGTGTGTATGTAGTGTGTGAGTGTGTGTGTGTGTGTAAATTTTATCTTAAAAACGGCTCTAACGATTTTGACAAAATTTTGTATTTTACCATTTTCGGGCACGAGAAGACCATTGGGTTACATGTTCTAGGGGTGTTCATTGTTCTAGGGGTGTTCACATGTTCATTGGATCACATGACCACTAGGTCACATGTTCGAGAAAATTCGATTATTGGGTCATTTTGCGTCACTATGGGTCAGGATCAAGCCAATTATATCTAAAAAAAACGGCTCAATCGATTTTGACTAAATTTTATATCCAACCGTTTTCGGGTACAAGAAGACTATTGGGTTAGGTCATATGTTCGATAAATTTCGATCAGTGGGTCATTTTTTGGGTCACTGCGGGTCAAGCTATTTTTATCTAGAAAACGGCTCTAACGATTTTCACTAAACTCTACATTCTATAGTTTTGGATTACGAGAAGACCATTGGGCTAAGTCACATGTTCGAAGAAATTCGATTAGTGGGTCATTTTTGAGTTACTGTGGGTCAAGCTAAGTTTATCTAGAAAACGGCTCTAACGATTTTGACGAAATTTTGTAATCTATCGTTTTCGGGCACGACAATACCATTCGGCTAGGTCGCATGTTCAAGGAAATTCGATTAGTGGGTCATTTTGGGTCACAATGGGTCGGGGTCCAGCTAATTGAATCTAAAAAATGGCTCAAAACATTTTCACAAAATTTTGTAATATACCATTTCTGGGCATGAGATGACCATTGGGCTAGGTCACATGTTCGAGAAAATTCGATTAGTGGGTCATTTTGGGTCCCAATGTGTCAGGGTCAAGCTAATTGAATCTAAAAAGACGCTCAAAACATTTTGACCAAATTTTATAATATACCGTTTTAAGGCATGAGATGACTATTAGGCCAGGTCATATGTTCGAGAAAATTCGATTAGTGGGTCATTTTGGGGTCACTGTGGGTCAAGCTAAGTTTATCTAGAAAACGGCTCTAACGATTTTGATGAAATTTTATAATCTATCGTTTTCGGGCACGACAATACCAGTCGATTAAGTCGCATGTTCAGGAAAATTCGATGAGTGAGTCATTTTGGGTTACAATGGGTCAGGGTCAAGCTAATTGAATATAAAAAAAGGCTCAAAACATTTTCACAAAATTTTGTAATATACCGTTTCTGGGCATGAGATGACCATTGGGCTAAGTCCCATGTTCGGGAAAATTCTATTAATGGGCCATTTTGGGATCACTGTGGGTCAAGTTATTGTATCTAAAAAACGAATCAAACGATTTTGCCAAATTTTGTATTATACTGTTTCTGGGCTTGAGCAGACCACTGGGCTAAGTCATATGTTAAAGAAAATTCGATTAGTGGGTAATTTTTCGGTCACTGTGGGCCCAGCTAATTTTATCTAGAAAACGGTTAAATCGATTTTGACTAAATTTTGTATTCAATCGTTTTCGGGAACCAGAAGACTATTGGGCTAGGTGACATGCTCGAGAAATTTCAATTAATGGGTCATTTTTGGGTTACTGCGGGTCATGCTAATTTTATCTAAAAAAATCGGCTCTAAGGATATATTCTGTACTCTATATTCTACAGTTTTGAATTACGAGAATACCATTCTGCTAAGTCACATGTTCGAGAAAATTCGATTAGTAGGCCATTTTTGGGTCACTATGGGTCAAGTAAGTTTATCTTGAAAACGGGTTTAACAATTTTGACAAAACTGTGTATTTTATCTCAAGAAAATTCTATTAATGGATCATTTTGGGTCATAATGGGTCAGGGTCAAGCTAACTGTATCTCAAAAAGGTTCAAACGATTTTGACAATTTTTTTTACATTATACCGTTTCCCAGTACGTGAAGACCATTGGAATAGGTCACATGTTCAATAAATTTCGAGTAGTGGGTCATTTTTGGATCAACGTGGGTCAAGCTAATTTTATCTAGAAAATGACTAACGATTTTCACTAAATTTCGTATTCCATCATTTTCAGGCTCGAGAAGAGCATTGGGTTAGGTCGCATTTTCGAAAAAAATCGATTAGTGGGTCATTTTGGGTCTCTATGGCTCAGGGTCAAGCTCATTGTAACTAAAACAGCAAGAATGATTCAGTGGGATTAATATATCGCCATAAACACAAAGCTAACTTTGACCGAGCTTAGCTCGGTCATTCCTGCGAGTAAATTCTTATATAATTAAAACAAACATATATTGAAATTAAAAAAAGATACATTTATCTGTTCTTCATAGAATAAATAGACAAAATGTTTAAAATATTGATAATAATAGAGTAAAATATAACTAAAATAAAAAAATATATATTAAAAGAGAGAGAGAAAGAGAGAGAGATCTGTTTAACAATTGCCGTGAAAGAAAATATTATACATTATTGAATAAATCTAGGGAAAGACAATTAAAAATTAATCAACAAAATTTCCTATTTACCATTTAAAGGAAACCACCTACATAGTCTTAAAGAGTTACTTTACTTAGGCAGCTAATGGAATTATTTAACCTTTTGATAGTTAGGTAAATTTTTGCATATCTATATAAGGCAGCATTCGACCACATTTTCAAAAATCTGTACAAAAAACCATAAATTATTTATCTGGTCTTTCTTTTCCAGAAGTTCTGTGGTCATCAACAAAAGAAACGGGAGTCTCCAAAAAACAAAAAGAGAAGGTGATTAAGGCTGTTCTCAACTGCTCTGCTCAACAAGCGCAAAACGTTTTGACACATTTACAAATTCATTTTTCAATTCCTACTATTAGCTCACACTCTCCCTATATTTATTTATATATTTATATATTTATCTTGTACAAATTTTCAATCGTTAATAAAATACTCATTATTCATCCTATCAGGTTGAAATAATTTTTTTTAAACTTGTACTGGATGACAATTGATGTTAATAAAGTTTTTTTAAATATTAATTAATTAATTAAATTTTAATTAATTAATTTTAGTTTTGCATGGGAAACAAAATGGCCGCCATTGGTTATTGAATTTCAATGAAAGTATTTTCAATAAGGGTTACCGTAGGGGGGGGGACCTGTTCTGTCGCCAAATACCGCCAAGTTGGTCGCCAACTTGGTGATATATCGCCAAATTTGGCGGTCAAAATGAGTCGACAAAAGTGACGCCAACTTGGCGATATCTGTAATATTTCGCCAAATTCCCATAGAGTTCCATTGTAAACCTACTTGCTTATAGAAAATCAACAAATTGAGATATTTTAATGCAACAAAAACTCATATTAGCTTGATTATATTAAATTTTTCTTTGATGGCCTAAGTAGGAATTGACTTTAAAAACAAAATATTTATATTACTTGTTTAACGGAAAGATATAAAACTGAAAAGTCTGACCATGAAAGCAATTTGGAATCGAACTGTGCTTTCCATTTTTTGATCAATCAATTACCTATTGAGTTATAAGAGATTTTGATAACGTGACAAATACGTTTTTCGCTCTTTCTTGAGTGGTTATTCTACTTTCGCGCGTAAATTCGATTCAAAACTCCCACTTTGACACTATTCTCTGAAAAATCTAAAAAAAAAAAAGGGGGGGGGGGGGGGACAGCTCGATTACATAGTTTCTGAACAACAACACCTGCTAGTCTCATGCATTTCCAAACAAAAATAAATTAAAACTTATGTCATACAGTTACCCTCTTGGATTTGAGAATAGCCTTAACATGTAAGGGTGTCTCTAATGTGGAAGGCTCTCCTCTTTCAGTGCTACAGAAGGCACTCACTGCATAAACAAGCCGTCAAATGAACCTCTGAGCTGAATGCAGTCAGATAGCATCTTAACGCTTCAAAAATAATAGATATACAAATTCTCTGTATGTAAATTGCTATCTGGATAAATTACCTATCTATTTATCTTTTACAATTGTAAAAATCAGCAGAAATTTATAAAATATGCTAAACAAGCTTTTTAATTCGTCACTTTTATGACGAACTCAACGTTAAGGCTGCTCGTCTCTCAGTTTTCGAATTCCCCTCGGTAATGTTAAGTCTGTGGGCGTTTGATGCATTCTCATATTTAAAATATCCCCTCGGAAAATTAATATTTTTTATTTCTGTATACTGTGTGCTCTTCTTAAGGCTGTTATCAACTGCTCTGCTCAACAAGAGCAAAACATTTTGACACATTTACAAATTCATTTTTTAACGGAAAGATATAAAATTGGAAAGCCTGACCATGGAAACGATTTGGAATCGAACTGTGTTTTCCATTTTTTGATCCATAAATTACCTATTGAGTTATAAGCGATTTTGATCACGTGACACGGCATTTTTCTCCCCTTACTGACTGGATTTTCTTCTTTCGTTCCGAAGTTCGGTTCAAAAGGCCAACTTTGACAGTATTTTCTGAAAGATCTATTGCGTTTACAAGAAAACGGAAAAAACAGTTCGATGACATAGTTTCTGAATAATGACACCTTCTAGTTTCATGCATTTCCGAATAAAAATGAATTAAAACTTATGTCAGAAAGGATGTCCCTTTGGATTTGAGAACAGCCTTAAAGGATGTCTCTTTTTTTCTTACAAGGAAGGTCTCCATACTGGGCATACTCAGAATATTTTGAAAAAAATACTAATTAAACTACTTATGTATGTAATAAAGGATCAGTCAAATTTAGCGGCGGAATTACAGTAGAAAGTCTGTAAAAAAATAAAATACTTTCGAGTATTTGGCGCGAAAAGGCGAAAGCGTCACCCTATTTGGCGAGCAATACTTTTCCTCGCCAAAAGCAAACGATTTTAGTGCACCTGAAAATTGATTGTTAATTGAATTTTAGAATGCGTGTAAATAGTATTTAATGCATTTAAACTGATATCTGACTACGTTGAAAATGCAATTTTCGAACAAAGTTGTCAAATTTATTTTATTTTATTTTATTAAAGACCAACTTTTTACCTTTCGAAAACTGTATTTGTTTTTATTGTACGATAAATAGATCCGGAGTTATAGCGGTTTTAAAACTACTCAACAGCTGTCACTCAAACCGGAAGTGCTGTTTAAAGGGCTTTAAAATTTAATTTTTTTTAATTTTTAAAATGCTTTTAAAGGGTCGTATGTTTGGAGAAATTTCGCGATTTTAGAT
This sequence comes from Maratus speciosus, assembly GCA_963932465.1. NCBI lineage: Eukaryota > Metazoa > Arthropoda > Arachnida > Araneae > Salticidae > Maratus > Maratus speciosus. The sequence continues at coordinate 360,327,690 of OZ010795.1, forward strand.
GCATTTGTTTAATAATAAGAAATGTAAATAATATGCTCCATGAAATTTAGATGTATATTACTGTAAGTTCTTGTAGTAAAACATAAATCTAAACTTTAAATGCATTTTTTGGAAAATGTAATTTTCGGTGAAAATTCCATACGCAAAACATGATTTCTCAAAAAGTTATTGGAATATCACTATGAAATTTAAAATATATATTTTTTTACACTATTGTGAAGGCAATGAACTAAAGATTTAAATTTAGAATAAATATTTTTTGTTTTATGGATGTTTCTGTGGAATGACATCGATGAATTTTATGAAAATTAGCATGTAAACAGGTGCGCTATGCTATAAATTTTGAAATACTTAAAGAATCTCTTAGATTTTAGTTCATTGCCTTCACCAATGTCATAAATATGAAGTGTAAAAAGGAAATTAAGATACATACAGTAGAATTTCCTTTAGGGCGTTTTGCGTTTCGGGCCAAATTTCACTAAATTTTACTATGAATTCCTTCATTTACCAAAATTTTATGAATGAATGAAATATTTTTTCCTTTTTTTTTCACATTTTCTAGTCCTAATCTTAGTAAAAATATGGTTAAAAAATAATTAAATAGCTTTTTTGGAAAAAATTGCTCCGTACGTAGGCAGGCACCTTAAACAATGAGAGAGTTTTATAAATGCATTTTTTTCGTATTACATATTTATGTTGTTTGTTATTTAGCTTTATTACTTTAAAAACAATTTCATATATAAAAAATACTTTCACATATTTAAGCGTATTCCAAAATAAAGGCAAGATTCATTTACCAGTTATTCATTTGAAAGAATTCGTCGTTTCCATAGCAACAGAGTTGAATCTACAGTGCTCAATTGGGCTTAATTTTGAGACATTGAAACAATTTTAATTTATTTTAATTTTGTTTTAATTCATAAAATTTGATATTTAACTTTTATTATAAATATATATATGACAAAACAATAGTTAAATGAATCTGAAACTGACAAAACTAAAGTCATTTACATTAAATTTATTTAAACAAGTTCAACATGAAACATTTTTATCTTAAAGAGTATTCAGCATAAAAAAGTATTTTTCGAAATTTCATTTCATCGCCAACCGATGATAAATCGCCAAATAAACGAAATTTTCATTATTTTTTTACGAACGTTCTATCGCGGTTCCGCCAAATTTTTTATTATAAACATATATATACACATGAGAAGAACATTCTGTAATTTTTTCAGATTTTTCTGAATATGCCCGTATGGAGACCTTCCTTGTTAGTTTAATATTTCTAAAACCTATTAGACCGGGAGCCGGCAGCACAGATAACCACCTCGTCGAGTTGGAAGCTGACATTCCAGAATTAGCTAAAACTCGATTCCCATATTAAAACGCAGTCAGTCTGCTAAGTCATATCTTGGTGGAAAACAAATAAAAACCCGATTTTAGAGGTCGACTCGCAGGTTTGCCATTGCGTTTTCCTGCACCCAAAGGTATCAAAACATGGCGGACTGGGAGCAGCAAAACACAATGGTACACCTACGAGTCAACTGGTCAAATCGGGTTTTTAGGTGTTTTCCCCCAAGATATAACTTGGCAGACCGATTGCGTTTTAATATGGGAATCGAGTTTTAGCCAATTCTGGAATTTCAGCCTCCAGCTCGATGAGGTGGTTGTCTCATGGTTCGTATGCTTCCTTGAATTTTGCAGACCAGAAAAGTTTTCGGCACCAGTATTATCTTATGAAAAATCTGTTCTTAAAAGAAGGCGAAATTTTGCGTGTTTAACCTAGATTTCTTTTATTATAAAAATATACTCGTAGTTTTCCTGAGAAATTACGGTATCCGTACGAACCATGTGTCAATGCTACTGGCTTCTGGTCTATATGCTTAATTGAATATTTTACGTGTTAAAAGCGGGCCAAGTGGGGAGTAAAATTTTAACACTTCATATAAAATTAAGTATACGTTTTAGAAATATTTTGAGAACTAAGAAAAAAAGAAACATCCTTTAAGTTCAAAATATAAATTTCCCAAGGAGATATTTTAAATATACGAATGCATCAAATGCCCATAGACATCCTTTAAGTTCAAAATATAAATTTCCCAAGGAGATATTTTAAATATACGAATGCATCAAATGCCCATTACCAAAGGGAATTCAAAAACTGAGTATGACGAGCAGCCTTAATATGGTTAAAATGACTTAATTTGATTCCTAGATATAATGTACTCTAAATTATTTTATTTATTTCAAAATTATTTTATTTATTCCAAGAAAAAAGTATTCCAAAAACCTTTGCTTTCAGAAAGGAATGAAAGTATTTTTTATTATTACATCTGAAGTAAAATAAAACCGAAAGCACTAGATTTTGTAAATTCCAGCCCTTTTCTTCCTCCCAGACTGCAGAGATTCATTGATCGGTAAAGTATAAGAGATTTCAAGTCTCCTCCTCCCAGATTTCATAAAGAACTATGGTAATATGTCGGGATATTTCTCCTCCTCCCTTTTTTCAGGAAAAACACGCAAAAACGAATAATAAAAAAAGAAAAAAAACTGGTGTATTAGTTTTTCTTCAACCAATGAAAAAGCGTGTTTTGTCTTTACACAAGATTGATCCACGCAACAAAACTAAAACTGCGCTGCTTTAAAAGAAAAGCAAGGCGTTCAAGTATTTGAAGATGTTTGGAAGAAAGGAGAAGAATTTTTCCTTTCCTTTTATTTATTTATTTATTCATTCATTTTTTGTAATAAGACTGTCTAGAAGGGTTGTGTATTTATTACAAAGCACTTATTAAACAATAAACTAGATAGTACCTGTCAAAATTGGACGGTAAACAACTTAAAGGTTCCACAGAAAAAAAGTTCATAACATCATTGAAATGTCATAAATTTTTGCAAAATATTTGTTAGCAACAGTTAAAAGAAATAAAAAAAAACCTTCTTTTATAACCTGATTGCATATTAACTCTCTTTACAGACAACAGAGCATTTTCCAGAGTATTCAGTTAACAGATCCAAGATTTTTTCTTAAAAATTTTACAAAGAAACAAAATCTCCACGTTAAAATTTTATTAACTTTCCCAAATAAAAACATGTTAGTGCAATTTCAATACCGATAGATTACCGGCACTATAAGTTTTTAGATACCGTCAACCTTTGGTCCTTGCGGGGTTACTTTGGTCAATAACGTAAAAAAAAAGTTTTTATTCTTTGTACTGAACAAACAATACAAGGTGATTTGGAGTTTTTGCCCTAGAAAAATATTTTATACACTACTTTAGGGTATTTGAATAGTTTGGAGGTAATTTAATTTTTTTAGTGGCAACACTGGATGTGTTTGTAAACAACTGTTTTCGTGTGTAAATTTTAACTCTGCAAACTTTCTATAGTGAAACAATCTGGTTAAGAGCTACAAATAAGGTAAGTATCAAAATATTTCCTTTAGTAACTTGTAACCCGTGTGTGATCATAGCTTTTCCTTTAACTTTTTATTTTGACAGGAAATGTTTACGTTTTCATAAAGCTAGCATGAAAACTAGTATTTCGGGGCTACTTTGTGCCAGGCATTTTTTGGTCCGAAAATAGTCCCATTTATTTAGAAATGCCTTTTGTACAACCGAATCTCTTAAAACATGTTCTAAGTAACATTTTTTTTTCAAATGTTACAGTAATTGTTTTTGTTTCAGTTGCTGAAGATAACATGACGAAAACTGTTTCTCGTTTCATTAATATTAACAATTGGTTTATTGTGTTTAAATGTAAAAAAAAAAAAAAAAAAAAAAAAAATGTTTATCGAGTTTGCAGTGTTAATTTATTAGGAAAAGCCATTAACAAGGGGGTTTCAATAAAAATGTATTCATTTACATATGAAATGTATTCATTTTATATGAAATTAAGTGAATGGACGAAAGAAGCTGCCAGCAGGGACTACTTTGTTCCAAAATTTAAAAAATAGTTAAAAAATAAAATAAATAAAAAATTTCCTTTTTAAAACCATACAGTTTCCTTCATTGTTTCATGTTAATTGTTTACAACTTCATTTCGATGTTGAAAAATCACATATAATATTTTTTAATAATGGAAATGCGAGCGAACAAGGAAAAAGTGGCCCAAAGTAGCCCAGTTTTACGGTAAATATTATTCCTTCTTTCTATTATCTTTATTTTACGAAATATAATCACCTACTTTCCTTGGAAAATTCTTTGAAAAAACTGGGCGAGCATTTATGTATCCAAAGTAACAGCCATGCCAAATTTTAAGTCTCTTCCAAATAAATCATAATTTAGAGCATTTTCAGAACGTTTTCCGCTTACTTTACTCTTTTAAATTTCGAATTTTTTAGAAAACATTCCTGGCAAATATTTACATGTTATAAGTAATCATCACACTAAATTTAAAAGTTCTAGCCTCAAGAATGACAGAAATCGCAAATACAGAAGTTCTTCATTCCTGCACCCACTTGGGGGATTTTATACCGACATCAAATATACCTATTTTTGAGCAGAGATTGTCACGAGCATTTTTCCACCATTATTTTTTTTAATCGGTTCGGTAGTTCCAAGAGATTAGAATATTCCGCATCGATCAATTGTAAAAAAAAAAAAAAAAAAAAAAATATGTAAAATACAAAAATTTGAAATGACTCGACAAAATTTTGCAACAATTATATATTTAAAATTTCAGACCATTCGAAAGGCTATAACATCGTTAAAATGCACTTGTAATAATTTATTCCCATTGGCCGTAATGTAACGGAAAACTTTTGACTGTCCCTGTAATTAAACTATACATCCCATTTTCATGAAATTTGAAATGATTCGACAAAATTTTGCAACACTTATATATTTAAAATTTCAGACCATTCGGCTGGGTAGTTTTTGCTCTCTTATATGCGGACAGACGGACAGACAAACAGACGGACTGAACGACAACTATAGGTGCTACGTATTTATATAATTACAAACGCACCTAAAAAAAACTAGCGTTCATATAATGGCGGAAAAAAAGACATCGTGATTCAAATGATGATTCTCATTCGGGATCCAAATAGGGATTCAAATGGTGATAGGTCCTTCTTTATTTAAATTTAATTAAAGTAAAATAAAATCCTCGTACCGAATAATCATATAAATACCTAAAATTTATAATTTTAACTTTAATGAATAATTTTCTTTTACACTGCACATAAAATTTTATTTATTTATTTATTTATTCATTATTCTCCACTTCTTTTTTGGTGTCTTGATACTAAGCGCATATTTTAACTTCTATTAAGGAAATGCATTTCAAAAACTTTTCTGAAATATAAAAAAAATAGTGTTTCATATAATGTAAAAAATAGGCTCATCGTGATTCACAAAAATATGCTTTTATGTCAGTCGCATGCATATACTCCTTAATCCAACGACCCACTTTTTCTGCAGCCTGATCACATGCAAAGCAATAATCCCTTTCCTCCACATATAGACACACACACTGAAAAAAGCGAAGGCTGTACCACCGAACGACGTGATTCCACGCAATGCAGCTCCATTTTATTCGCCGTATTTTTGAAGTATACGGTCTTCAGCGTTTCACATCTTCCGCCTTTATTACAGAAAGTATCACCGAAAGAATATAATACCTAGTGAAAGGCAGAAACAAAAGAAGAAAAAAAAATAAAGCATATGACAAAAAAAGCGGGGAATATCATGGAACATGTTACGCTCCAGTCCCAATTACGGAACGCTGTTCCGGGATTGGGAAGGTTTAGGAGCTGAGATAAAATTTAATTCCTGGAGGCAGTAATCGGATTCGAGCTCTCCCGGAAAAGATGACAACTAATTCGGAAGAGGGTATTCCGGATTTGCCTTCCCCAACTCCCCTTCTCTTCACTGATTCTTGAGCCAGAACGCTAATTTGTCATCCGGATCTTAGCTCAAGCTTCGATGCTTCAGGCATGACAACTGGGATAGATACACATATCGTTGTTAAGGACGCTCTCCAAAGCTTGGGGAATAAGAATAATAATAAAAAATATATAAAGTAATAAAAGAGTGAATTATGAAAGGTTTTTCCCTTTCGTTTGGCGCAAAAGAATAAAATTTCTGGACAGTTGGTACTATTTGCCCCGGAAAGTTTATCGAAATTAGGATCGCCGCATTCTGAAATCGGAGATATTGGCAGCATTTTCAGTAAGCTGATTTACGAAATGTGTATCGACTAATCTAAGGTGGATCACGAGATAAAAGTGATTTTAAGGTTTTTCAACGGTAAAGAATGTACTTTAGATCAGTAGTTTGATGTTTATAAGAATGTTTCAGGCTAGGGGAATTTTATAACCACTCTGTTAATTTTCTCTTTTTTTTTGCCCACTTCTTTGCCAACAACATATCAAGAACATTTTAAAATTAAATATATTGCAAAGTTTCCATCATGCATGTAAATTGGCTGCAACTTCGATGCTTCGTTTGACCAACTGTTCGCTTGACAAAGAGTGAATGATTAAAGGTTTTCTTTTTGTTTAGTGCAAAATAATAAAATTTCTGGACGTTTGATAATGTTTGTTGCGGACAGTTTATTAGAATTAGGATTTTCGCATTCTGAAATCGGAAATATTAGCAGTATTTGCAGTAAACTGGTTTATGAATTGTGTGTCTGATAATGTAAGGTGGTTCACAAGACAAAAGTGATTTTCAGGTTTTCGTATAGGTAAAGAATGTACTTCAGATCACTGCTCAGAAGTTTTCGAGATAGGGACATTTTCTAATAACTTTGTTAATTACCTCCATTTTTTATCATTTCTATTTTGCACAATTATATATAACGAAAATTTTAACATTTTATGCATTGCATAACAATTCTAAAAAACATCTAAGTTAACTGAAGCTTCATTGCTTCAGTAAGACAACTGAGATGGATATACATATCATTGTTAAGGGGACACAGTACCTTAAAAATGGTCAAAATATCGATTTGTTATTATTATTATTGGCTTAAAGTATAACTGTTAGTATTTGAATCCCAATGAAAAAGGCGTGAGTAAGTTAGATAAAATTGGGACTTACCCGTTCTTCAGGATACTTATCTATTTCGGTGTAAATCCACACTTTGTTTAATCCAATATGTGTTAGTTGTCATATTTTTAATCAACCACTCTTTATAACCTCCTTTGACAAAAGAAATTGTAGACTATTATATCAAATAAATAAGCAGTGGTAACACTTTAAGCTATTTAATTCACATTGTTTAAATTGTAAAAAAGAGAGAGCATTTTCACGCCTCTTCTCTGGAATGACTACATTTTCAGAATGGAAAAATATTTACATTATAAGATAATAAATCAGTAATAATAATTGTAATAGCAATATCATAATAATAATAATAAATCAGTTTAATGTCTATGAGTCACTCAACAAGTCATTATCTTTATCAAAATTTTCAAGGTTAATTTCTTTTGAATAGATTTATGGCTGAGTTGAAACGACGCATTATTTATGTAACTGAGAAAAATTACTTTTATCACAGCTAATTAGCTTGATTTATGTCCATCAACTCCTCCTTAATTTCTGAAGTTTCATTCTCACACAAATTTAAGTTCCTTCTATGGGTTTGAAAAACAGGTTTGGGACTGGTTTCGTAAACAGGTCTGCTATCATCAATTTGGTTGGGCAGTACTTTAGGTTGATAGTCCCTTCTTGCTTTAGTTGTTTTATCATGTGGAACCTAATTTCAATATGTTTAGTCTTACCTGAGTGCTTTTCTAATTCTATCATCTTGATCGTGGACTGGTTGTCTTCATATAGGTCTATAGGTAAGGTTTGCTTTAGGTTTAATTCTTCCAGTAGATTGACTAGCCACTTTATTTCAATTGCTGCATTTGCTGCTGACACATACTCGACCTCTGCCGATGATAATGCAATGCAGGATTGTTTCTTGGTCGACCATTGTATGGGATTTCTTCCTAACATGTATAGGTTCCCACTCGTTGATTTTCGTGAATCTACATCTCCTCCCCAATCTGTATCCGCATAAACTTCAAGTATCGGTTTCTTTTCTCCGCTCAGAACTAGACTATAATTTTTTGTAGTCTTTAAATATCTTATCACTCTTTTTACTGCATTCCAGTCTTTCATTCTTGGTGATTCATTTCTTCTGCTAAGAATGTTTACTGCTGCACAGATGTGAGGTCTGCTTATAGTTGCTAGATATAGAAGTGCTCATATGGCTTGTCTGTAATATGTGTTGTTTGGTAAAATGTTATCCTCATCATTAAAGCGTGTGTAATTTGTTTCCATGGGTGTGCTACACGGTTTTGCGTCTTGCAAATTAAATTTATTGATTAATTCTTCTATTTTCTGAGTTTGATTTATCATGTAGCTTTTATTTACTTTTTTAATGTTCATAGATAGGTAGTTACTGATGTCACCTAAATCTTTTAGCTCGTATTCTTTATTTAAGCTCGCGATTACTTCCTCTATTATTTCGTCTTTTCCAGATATTAAAATGTCGTCTACGTATGTTATTATGTATGTAAGGCTTTGCAGCCAAATACCCTAACGTAACTTAAGTTTGGCTGTCTGTTTGTCCATAACTCGTATGGCGTCTTTTCATTTGCTTTTGTCGGTAGTCTGTTTTGCAAATGATTTGCTGTGCAAATTGCTTCCCCCCAGAACTTTAATGGTAAATTTGATTCACTTAACATTGTCCTTGCCATTTCAACTAACGATCTATTTTACCTCTCTGCCACACCGTTCTGGCTTGCGCAATATGGAACTGTGTGTTGATGTTTTATCCCATTAGCTCTGAGGTGATTTTCTATTTCATCTGATGTGAATTCCCCTCCGTTATCTGTTCTAATTGCTTTCTGTTTTTCTCCAAATTTGTTGCTAATTAACGCGATGAATTCTTTAAGTTTTTCGTAAACTTCACTTTTTCTAGACAATAGGTATATGATCGTAAATCGTGAGTAGTCATCAATAAAAGTCAAAAAGTATGATTTCCCCCCTATTGTCGGTGTTTGAAAAGATCCGCACACGTCGGAGTGAATGAGCTGGAGTCTTTTAGTTGCTCTATACTCTGCAATTTTTGGATAGGGTTCATCAGTTAATTTTGCCTTAATGCACGGCTCGCAATCTATGTTATGCTTACAGTTGTTTATTTGGATTCCTCTAGCTAATTCCTTTTGCGTAATTTCTTTAATTGATGTTAGATTTCTATGTCCTAACCTACGATGCCATAATTCTAGGCAATTTTTGTTGTTGCAGCTTTGTGCTACGTTTGCATAGTTTTGGAATGCCAACTGAATTTCGTATAGGTTATTTACTTTTCGCGCTTCTAAGCATATTTCTCCGTTAAGTTTGAACATACATTTGTCATTTCTGAATATAATTTCACATCCATTTTGCGTCGCTTTGCTAACCGATAATAAATTTGTTTCAATTTCAGGTACTAGTAATACATCTTTAAGTGTTATTTCATGAACTTTGTTGTCTGATGTTCGCGTGTTTATATTTACGTCACCTGACCCTTAACTGATAAGTTTTTTCCCGTTTGCGATGGTTACATTTGTTTTTTCGCGTGATTTTATTTCTGTAAACATTGATTCTGAACACACAATATGGCTTGAGCTGCCACTGTCTACTATAAATGTTTTGTTTTCTATTCCTTGTGTTATAAAGGCGTAATTTTTATTTTCGCTCGCCCTCCATGTATTGTTTTCATTTTCAGAGTGACTGTACCTACGGTTTGATTCTGGTGTTTGTTCACTTCTAAAATTGTTTTCACTCTTTTGAAAAGCTAGTGATGTAGAGTAATGTTTTTTGTTTCGTCTAATGTGTTGATTTTGTGGTGTATTTTGCGTTTTGGTTTGTTATGCCAACATTACTGGGTATAATGGTTTCTCATCCGACAATTGGAGCAGTATTTATTACTTGTTTTGTTGTTGTAATTTTTCTGTGCTTTAAATGCTCTGGCAGGATTTTCTGTTCTCTCATTATTATCATATCGTCAGTTATATTCGTCAATAAGTTTAGACTTAATAAATGATGGTGTGAGTTGATTTTCTTCTCTCGATTCAAGGGCAGTAATAAGAGTATCATAAGATTGGGGTAGGGAGCATAATAACAGTGCAGAAATGTGGTTATCATTTATAACTTCTCCTATGGCCGCTAATTTATCTACTAATTCCATTATTTTTGTAATATGATTAACAACGTTACCACCTTCCGCTAATTTAATCCCGTAAAGTTTTCTTAAGAGATAAAGTTTGCTAGACAAATTATGTCGCTCATGGATTTCACGCAAAGCTTGCCAAGTTTGTCTGGCTGTCTGTAAATTTTTAACATGAGTAATCTGACTATCATCAATTGTTAGATTAATTAGAGCACGGGCTTTCTTATCACTTTTGGACCAAGCGTCCGTAATTGGATTAGGCGGTTCTTCCGTAATTACATGAAATAAGTCTTCTTTAGTTAACATCATTTCGGCCTTGAATTTCCAAATCGAGTAGTTCGTAGCTGTAAGTTTTTCAATTGCTAAATTATCTTTAGAAGCTGCCATTTTCTTAACTTTTGATTACTTACGTGTTACCGTAAAAAGTTCTTCCAACTTTTCTTTTTGAAAGTTTAAAAGTTTATTTATCAAATATCTGATATTTCAGATTTCAGTGGAGGCTATTTAATTTATTTATTTTTATTCAGTGATCAGTAAACACAATCTTGTTAGTATTTGAATCCCAATGAAAAAGGCGTGAGTAAGTTAGATAAAATTGGGACTTACCCGTTCTTCAGGATACTATTCTCTATTTTCGATCTATTTCGGTGTAAATCCACACTTTGTTTAATCCAATATGTGTTAGTTGTCATATTTTTAATCAACCACTTCTTTATAACCTCCTTTGACAAAAGAAATTGTAGACTATTATATCAAATAAATAAGCAGTGGTAACACTTTAAGCTATTTAATTCACATTGTTTAAATTGTAAAAAAGAGAGAGCATTTTCATGCCTCTTCTCTGGAATGACTACATTTTCAGAATGAAAAAATATTTACATTATAAGATAATAAATCAGTAATAATAATTGTAATAGCAATATCATAATAATAATAATAAATCAGTTTAATGTCTATGAGTCACTCAACAAGTCATTATCTTTATCAAAGTGTTCAAGGTTAATTTCTTTTGAATAGATTTATGGCTGAGTTGAAACGACGCATTATTTATGTAACTGAGGCAATTACTTTTATCACAGCTAATTAGCTTGATTTATGTCCATCAATAACTATATTTTTTAAAAGTATGCTGGTGAAATTTCAAAGGTGTATCTTAGTTGTTAAAGATTTTATACGCAATGACACAATTTAAAGGGATGCCACGCCCACTCAGCAATCCTGGTTAATTTAAATCACTAGTGGAAAAACTCAAGAACATGGCGAATTATTTTATTTATTTCATGGTGGGGATTTAACTGTAATAGTTTGAAGTACTTTGACCATGTGAAAAGACTACAGGCGCATGTACCAAAGAAGGACGAAAACAAATAGAGTTTATGAATTAGCACAGGGGAAAATTAAGCTTGCTCGCAGACGCAGAGAGGCCTCTAAAATGAAAAATGAGAAGCTTACATAAAAAGCTGATTGTTTTTAAATTTTTATACTAAATGTATGTGAAACTTATTCAAGTTTTCGCTTGATATATATTATTAGTAAGTAATATTTTATATAAATAACGACAAGTGAGAGGATTTTATCATTTTTAATTTTTCGGTGATTAATTATTTTAAAACACCTCACTTATCATATGTAACTAAATTATATGCAAGTGTTTATTTATACTTTAATTTATATGTTTGATAAAATTGTGCATGAACTTCCCACAAGTTAGAAGTTAAAACATGTTATTTTTGCAAATGAAAACTTTAAACTGATTATTCTCCTTGTTCATAGTTTCGTAACTTGCGTGTTCAATAAATGCTAAAGTTTTCTTCCTATTTCATATAGAGGCTATACATTCTTTTTATTTGTTTTCCATGATGCATTTAATATTTCTATGCATGCATTTAGAATTCAAGTAAATAGTCTCTCTATTCTAAAAAAAAGTAACTACCGCTGTCACCGCCGCCGCCGGTTTTGGTTTTTTTGTGACCGGAGGCCTTTCTTTGTTAATATTAACAAAAATAATGCATACAAAAATATGAAAATCGGTGGTTTTATACAGGAATGTTTGATAAACACGCTGATGCAGACAGTTTTCAAATCGAAGAATTATTTTAAGAGTTATTTAATGCTAAAGTTGGACAAAATCGTTCCACTAAAAAAGTTTTATAGCAGCAAAAACTATACATGGCAGTGTAATCATTTTTAGATCATTTTATGCGTTAGAATTTGCCGGAGTGCAGATTGCATTAATTTTTTTATTTTGACTCATTTTTTCAGGTTTTATTTCTATTTTAAATTCAAATTTTCAGCATTTCTAGAGATATTTTTTACAGACTTCAGAAAATTGTACTAATTTAAATTGTTGCCAACTGTATAAAAAGCGCAAGCAATAATGTTTGCTTCAAATTAAAAATTTATTTACACGTGACTATTATAAACAGGAAAAAAACTTTCAAATTAGAATTAAATAATTACGTATAAAAAGCAGGAACTTATTAAAAATTACGTCATAAAAAGTATACACGTGAATTTTAAAAGAGAAAGTATATTGTAAAATAATAAATTCATTAACATGCGTTAGAAGCCAAAAATAGCAGAAATTACGTCATATTTACGTCACATTATAGTTATTACATAAAATGAACACAAAATAATATTGCAAAAAAGTTTAAATTTAGAAATTGCGCTAGACATTTATTTGATATTTTGAGAATTAATTTAAAATGTCTCATTTAAAAGAACTTTCTTTTCGCTTTGTTAAAAAATACCAGGTGACAAAGACTCTCTTTACTTAATTCCTTTTATATTAGCTTATTTTGAAATGTTGTTACACGTGTCTACGTCATCAAGTTATTTTTATTTCGATGTTTTATTTGTGTTTTTATAAATGTTGTACGAATTTATTTGTTCTTTCGTTATTTAAAATAAAAATTATATCAATTTGTATAATTTGGCGAGTGGTTTAGCGATTTATATAATTTGGCGAAATTGGTCGACAGGATAATCAAGTAGTACCGCAGCGGATTTGGCGGTAAAATTCCCCAATCAAAGAGAAATGAATAGAAATTCGTTTATAGGGAGATCGCCACTGTTTTTTAAATTATTATTCAATCTTTCGAAATCTTTTTAAAGCCGATCAAATTAGCGTGCATTTAGAGTCTGCGGTGTCTGGGCGGGGGGTTGGCGAGCGTAGCTCATAGGGGGCCGAGCCCCCTAGCTATTTAAAAAAAAAATTAATTAAAATATTGAGTTTGTTGAATTTCCTTGATTTTTTACTATACATGATAGAGAAAAAATTATATTAAATTTAATATCCCATACGTCTAAAAATCCAAGTTTTATGTAATATATTTTAAGGAATGTCGAAAAAAATTTGAAGCAGAAAGCAGTAGTAGAGATTTTTAAAAAGTTGATTTAAAAAAATAAATTTTATCTAATTACGCTGTTCTAAAAGATTTTTTTCAATCATATTTGCTTTTTATTATTGAATATAATGCCACCACAGATATTGCAGTGCTATTCAACATTGAAAAAATAGTTTAAAAGGTATGGGGAATAAAGAAACTAAAAATAGAAAATCCCTGGCGGCTCAGCGTACAGGCGGAGGAAAATTTCGAAGTCAAGTACAAATTTCACTAACAAAAGCTAAATCAAGATTAGAGATAAATCCAGTTTAACAATTTTATGTGGCCGCTTCTGACGAGTTTTTAATTTCATTTTTCTGTAAGAGCTGGTTTTATCAGAATCATGTTAATACGATAATTTTTTCTTCAATCCTTATTTTTGTTTAAATTTTTTTTTTTTTTTTTTTTTTTTTTTTTTTTTTTTTTTTTTTGCTGTAAGAGTTGGTCCTATCAAAAACTTGTCAATATAAAAGCTGTAGATAATATTAAGAAGATTTATAATAAATCTAAGCAAATTTGATATCTTGTGAATTGACGAAGTTACGAATTTTTTCTTATTTAACCTCCCCCTTTTTTTTATTTATTTGCAGTAAGAGTTGGTCCTGTCAAAAACTTGTCAATAGAAAAGTTGTAGATAGCATTAAGAAGATTTATAATAAGTTTAAGTGAATTTGATATCTTGAGAATTGACGAAGTTAATTTTTTTTTCTCCCTAAAACCTTATTTTTTTTCGCCCCTTGGGCTCATTTATAATTTTATCAAAAATCTGTGATACATAACTTTTTAGCCCTCTTCATGGAAGTAATAATAACTTTAAACTGATTTCATATGTATTATAATTAAGAAGTCATGGGTTTTTTTCTCTTTTCACAAAACTTCTCCTTATTTCCATCCCCTTGGTCCGATTTTGCCCAAGGACGAACTTGACCGAGATTTTCTGCCCCTTGATTTTATCTGTTCGGAAAAGATTTGTGCAGAATTATGGAATTTATTATGTCCATAAAAAAGTGATGTATATATAGAGAGATAGATAGATGGATAGATAAAGTTTTGAACCGGGGGTGGTTTGGGGTTATACGGGTAGTGATCGGCGTAGATCTACAAAAAATTTTCAAAAATGCCAACATAGGGGAGAATGTAATAGCTATTATTTCTTACGAAATTTACCTGAAATGTAATAACAGTAAATGATAAAGGGTTTTTTTTCCCATTCATTTAGCGCAATCGAATAACATATTTTGAAGTGTTTATTCTATTTGCTCGCATCTGAAGATGATTCCTCGATAAGAGACAAATCTACAAACTAGTCTTTAAAACTGTAAAGAATCATCTGAATCATCCAGCAAAGATAGCCCAGAATGCAGATTTTGTCCCTATTTTTCCCATCACTATCTTGCCCAACTACATATAAAAAAAAAAATTATGTTTTATATATGAATCAATACCTGAAAATTGGACAATTTGCGTCCACTGATAATAGAATTTCATTAATTATACTAAAACCAAAAACTGAAAAATGTAATATGTTGTAGCATTTTTTATAACAATTTCCAATGATAAAAGAACATATAATGATGTATAAACAATTAATTTTAAGCTTTAAACAAAGTAAATCATCATTTCAGTCCCTGCCATTAGGCACAAATATCCAATATTAAACACATTTCTATAAATATTATTAACTTTTGCTATTATATATTTATACCTGTATATATGCAGTATGGGAAAATATAATTCTCCTTTATTAGCATAGATTGTATAGCAAAATATTGTAGTAAATATATTTGTCCCTGAGGTTGACCATCATCTCAGTCCTTTAAACACACATTTAGGTTAACAGATACTAGGTGGCGCTGGCAGAATTATTTCCATTGTAATAGCAACTAAAGGGCAACTAGCCACCATGGATGAAGGTAAGTTGTTCTTCTCTTTGTTTCATATTTAGAATATTTAGTTTTTGTTTTGAATAGGGATGCATTTTTTATATCATCATTCATGTCCGCATATTTAAGTTTTTGTTTATAAAAAAAAAAGCTTAATGACACTTTATTTATGTAACATACAAATGTCATATGGCATATTTAATAATTTACATGTATAAAATGATTCAGCAAAACGGCTGTGCAGCTGTTAAGACAAAAACATCCCCTCAGTCCCCATCATCTCAGTCTCAATTATTAGACACTGATTATAATTTTAACAGACACTTTCTTCCATAAAAGTTTATCCTACGCATAAAATGTACATCCTTGATCTCAAAACACTATAGCATTTAAATGACAAAACATGTATCATAGTATATAAATTGTATTTGGTAGTTGGTGCATTAATTTAAAAAAATAAAAATTTTGGAATGAAATTGTCCTACCAATTCTATCATCATATGAAGTAGCTGATGCTTTGATGTTTTAAGCAATATAATTGAAATAGTCACACTTATAATTGTTAAAGATGCTCTGAAGCTTGGGAAATAGAAGTAATAAAAATGAAATCGTAATAAAACAGCAGATGATAAATTGTTTTTCCATTTCGTTTGACATTTCGTTTGAAAAAAATAAAATATCTGGAAAGTTGAGGTTGTTTTTTCTGGAAAGTTTATCGAGATTACCACATTTTGAAATCGTACATATCAACGATCAATATTTTCAATAAGCTGATTTACGAATTTTAAATGTAATTCAAAATGCATCGCGAGATAAAATTGATTATGTTTTCATTAGTAAATAACGTACTTCAGATCGCAGTTCAGTGTTTTAAAGATAGTTTCAAGATAGGAACATTTTCTAATAATTTTACTGATCCCCCCCCCCCTTCCTCCCAACCTTATTCCGCATTTCTATTTTGCACTACTGCACATCAAGAAAGTTTTAAGGTTTTACATATTGAATAATGATTCTGTTTTACATCTTAATTTAGTGAAGTTTCGATGTTTCAGACACGACAACTTGCAAGGAAGGTCTCCTCACAGGGCATACTCAGAACATGTTGAAAAAAAAAAAAATGCTAGTGAAACTACTCATTTATGTAATAAAGGATCAATTAAATTTAACGGCGGAATTCCAGTAGAAAGTCTGTAAAAAAAAATAAAATACTTTTGAATATTTGGCGCGAAAAGGCGAAAGCGACACGCGATTTGGTGAGCAGGATTTTTCCTCGCCAAAAGCAAACGATTTTAATGCATCGGAAAATGGCTTGTTAATTGTTTTTTAGAATGCGCGGTATTTTATGAATTTAAACTTAACCAATGAAAGAGTTTATTATATATTTTTTAGTATTGCATAGACATGTTGCTTATTGCTGGAGTTATTTAATTTTATCACTGTAAAAATAGTTTCATATATAAAAAATATTTTCATATTGAAAACTATATTTTCATATATTTAAGCGTATTCTAAAATAAAGGCCAGATGAAGAATGCTGTAGTTATACATTTCAATATCGGAGAAGTTTTTGTTTCCATAGCAACAAAATTGAATCGACAGTGTTCAATTGGACTTAATCTTGAGATTGAAACAATTTTAATTAATTTAAATTTTGTTTTAATTCATAAAATTTCATAGTTAACTTTCATTATAAATATATAAACGACAAAACTAGAGTTAAAACAAACTAAAACTGACAAAACTAAAGTTATTTAAATTGAATTTATTTAAACAAGTTCAACATGAAACATTTTTACCTTAAAAAGTACTTGACATAACGTTTTCTTTCTTCTTTTTTTTTTTTTTTTTTTTTTTTTTTTTTTTTTTTTTATCGCCAACCGGTGATAAATCGCCAAATAACGAAATTCTCATTATTTTTTTACGGACACTCTACCGAGTGTCCGCCGAATTTTTTTTTTTTATAAACATATTTATCCTCATGAGAAGAACATTCTATATATTTTTTCAGATTTTTCGGAGTATGCCCGTATGGAGACCTTCCTTGTGAGATAGATACACAAATTATCTTTAAGGTTGCTCTCCAAAGCTTGGGGAATAAAATTACGAAAGAGGAAATGATGAAAGGTCGTTACCTTTTGTTTTGCACAAAAGAAAAAAAAAATCGCAAAATTTCAAGATAGGGACATTTTCTAAAGACTTTGTTATTTACCCCTCTTTTCCCCCACTATTTTTTACACAGCTGTGTAACATGAAAATTTTAGCGTTTTATGCATTGTATGATAATCTAAAATACATATAAGTTAACTGGAACTTCAATGAGGAAGACAAAACAACTCAGATGGATATACATATACGCATATCATTGTTAAAAGCTACTCTCCAAAGCACGGAGAATAAAAGAACTAAACATAAAAATGCAATAAAAGAGTGCATGATGAAGGGTATTCCCCATTCGTTTGGCGCAATAGAATAAAATTTTTGGAGAGTTGATTTTATTTGTCTCACATCTAAAGCTGATTCTTCGAAGGAGATATATCTATAAATTTTTAAAACTGCAAAGAATCATCTAAGAACTCCCGAGAAGATAGTCCATAATTTGATATTGTCATGAACGATATATCGCTAGGGGGAAAATATTAGGTGGTGGCTTTCAGTGATAATGTGCAGATCAAACGAAGAAAATCTGTAAGTCTTCTAAGATTATTTATTATATAGAGCATGCATTATAATGCGAAAGATGATGTTAGCTTCTACATAAAATATTCTTTGTAAGCCAAGGCACTAATTGAAGTATACGCAAGCAGATCCCGCAGGTCAAACAAAGTTGATCGAGAAAATTGACGAACGCAGTGCGAAAACATATTACAGCATATGTATTAACAATTGTTTTGCATTGTTTTGAAATACTGGTATATCTGCAATTATTTTTTTCAAATTAGAATGCCCGCTAATCTTTAATTTTTATTTTTGCTACAACATTAAGGGTAACTGCTGATTCGAAACTCGCATTCGAAATTAAACAGGATCATGTCAGATTAATCTTAATCTATGTAATGAGCCAATGAACTCTGTTATGGTCATTCATATAGTATGCTTTAACACTGCGAATATTGCTTGCATCTCAGTGTCATTATATATGACATAATGGAGAATACTTCTATTTGTCAGAGTAGTGGTGTACGCACAGAGTGCAGGATCAGAGATAGCATGATAGAGTTTTACACAAACTATGGAAGCCCACATTATAGATATTTTTGGAATACGTACTAACATGAATTCGTCTAAGACAAGCCAGAAGACTAAACAAAATTAACTTTATTATTTTAACTCAATCAAACTGATTGATAAAGGAATCATACGAGTTGAAAATTTCCAAAGGGAGTGCAAAAAGTGCCCAAGCCAGAAATTAAACAAGATGACCTTTCTCATTGGGAAATTTTAACTCTTATGATTTTTTTTTTATAAATTAATTTGATTTGGGGGTAAATAATAACGATAATCTATGTATACATCACTCTTTAGAACTCATTTGCCCATCATTTATTCTCTTAAGCTGTCTCACATGACAGGCCAGATGTCATTACCAATAGGTTGCCTGAATAAATTTTTTCCGTCAGAATTTGTCAAAGTAGTTCAGTTTGCAGAGCGTTCGCTCTGCGCGAAAAGGGTCCCTGGTTCGACTCCTGACTTGGACATTTTTTTTCACTCAGTTTGGAAATTCTCAACTTGTAAATAAGATTAGTTTGAAAATAAGGCTCGACAAATCTGTTTTTGACGAAATTTCTCTCAACAAATCAAATTTTACTGACCGTATGCCACTACTCTGATAAATACAAAGTACTCTAGTCGCAGTATCATGGAAGACGGTAGTATTTCGAGTGACGCAGCCTTAACCCTAAAATCGTATCGTATCGTATCGTTAAAATCGTATCGTATCGTATCATAGAATTCGTAGATGGCGGAACTCATATATACAGCTAACTCGACATCAAAGAAAACGCGAAAAGCCGCCTTTTAATAACTCAGCAGATATATGTCTTATTGTTCTGAATTTTCTAGAACAGTCTTATATCTGCAGTCTAATCGTATACTGAAATTTTTGCATTTCTACGTGCAGTATATTTTGAGATCTAAATAGCCATTTTTAAAGTGAAAACGTTGGTATAATATCGAGGAAGTTCCTAATTTGAAAATCTCGAAAACGGTTCTAACGATTATTTTTAAATTGATACATAATATAAATGTGATTAAGGAGAGGTGAATAACACTTTTCTTTTTTCTGGGAAAACTCTCGTTCGTTTAATAATTCGATTTTTTTTTCTCTCGAAAATGACACGGGCGATTTTTTAAAAATCAAATAAATATGTTTCAGATGAACCAAATAACAATTTACTTGTTTCCAGCAAGACTCTTGTTCGTTTTATAATGCGCATGAAAAATCGGACTATATTTCTTCGCCATTCTATGGAAATTTCACCGAAAATGCATGACACTGTATTCATACACACGCTTTCTTTTTAACCACTTTTGGGGAGAAAAATTTTGTCTTCCCACTGGCTGAGTGGCTAAGGGCCATCGTTTACTGACCTTAAGATACGCAGTTCGATACTCTCTAGTACGTGTTTTCACATGTGAATGTTTTTTTTTTTTTTTTTAAAGTCTGCTAGTTGACCATTATTCTCAGTTCCTTTGTAATTTTTTTAATTGCTATTAAGTTAAATAAAATTACAATTATAATGACGCCAATTTGATGATGATTATTTCTTGGCAATTTTTCAACAATAAAAATATTACCATAAATTTTATAAATATATTTAATTTCAATCACTTTACAAAAAATATACATTAATAATTATTATTTGAATATAAATCACACGATCAGAAACGTAAAAAAATAATTCATTTCAGCTCTTCTTTTTATAATATCATTTTTTATTATTATGACGGTCAATCAATATATAATCACTGACATCCATAATATTATTATAATTATAATTATTATTTTCCTTGCATAAAAGCTATTGTGATGTAATAATTCTTTTATAATAAATAATTTAGTTGAAATGTTTTATTTATAAATATCAATGAAGTTTGATAACCCCGAGACAATTCTTTGCAATATTTACAGTTTACATAATAAGCATATCAGAATTCTGGTGTCGCCATCTTTTGACGCAATTGCGTAGTATTATAGAGAAATGTTTGATAAAAATGTTGAAGTAGACAGTTTTTAAATCGAAGAATTATTTTAAGAGATATTTAATGTTAAATCTGGATAAAATTGTCTCATTAAAAAAGTCTCATAGGAAAAAAAAATATACATCGGAATTTAATCATTTTCATTCAATTTAATCATTCAATAGAAACTCGAAGTTTGCAGAGTGCATTTATTATTGCCTAATTTTTTGACGGTTTATTTCAATTTTAAATTAAAATTTTCAGAATTTCCAGAGATATTTTTTACATATTTTAGAAAAGGTTCTTTTAAATTGTTGCCAAATATTAAAACAGCGCAAAGAATAATATATCCTTTAAATTAAAAATTTATTCACACGTGACTATTATAAACAGAAAAAAATCCTTTTAAATTAGAATTAAATGATAACGTGTTAAAAGCAGGAAAATATTAAACATTACGTCATAAAAATTTTTTTTACACATGCTTACTTAAAATGAAAGAAAATTATAAAATAATCAATTATTTTCAAATTAGAATTAAATGATTACGCATTAAAAGAAGGAAAACATTGAAAATTACGTCATAAAAATTATATTTACACGTGAATATTAAAAGAAAAAGAAAATTTTTAAATAATAAATTCATTGATATGTGTTAAAAGTCGTAAATGGAGGAAATTACGTCATATTGGCCAAAGTGGCCAAAACAGTTTACAAAACACATTGCAAAACATATTGCAAAACAGTGTAAATTAAAAAATATATTTATATGAGAGATTTATTTCAAATTTCGAGATGATATTTTTAACTATAGTTGCTAATTTTAAGGTAGCGCAAATAATAATATTATCTTTCTAATAATAAAAATATTTTCAGTTGAATGTTACAAAGAGAAAGGAAAGTTTGGTGAAAATTATGTCAGATTTAAAACGTTACATTTAAAATCTCTTATTTAAAATCATTTTCTTATAGCGTTGTTAAAAAATACCATAAAGCAAAGACTCTGTTGACTTAGTTCCTTTTATATTTGGTAATTTTCAAATGTTTAACTAATCTTATTTAATCAAGCAGGGAAACAGCAACTAACATCAGCTGATTCGGTTTTGAAATACCTCAGTAAAAGGGAAACCCGTTTACAGTAAGATCGCCATTGATTTTTTAATTATACAGAGCAGCCTCGATTATCCGAGCTAATTGGGACTGTTAGTAAATCGGAATCGGAAATCTCGGTTAATAGAAACTGTGTGTAAAAACTCGCCGTGCTTGCGAATTTAACATATCTTTTAAAAAAATATATAGAACGTTTTTTAAATAATAAAAGTAAATATATGTAAAGTTCTGTTTCACAGCTTAACAAATTTAAAAAGAAAATCAACTACCAGTAGTAAATTTTAAAATGCAAATTGAAAAATTTACGAAAGTTCACACAGCCACTGGAAACAAAGCATTGTTCGCTATTGACTTCTCAGGGTCCAATGTTTCTTTCGAGTTGAGGGCTTTTGGGGGCAGAAGGTCCTGTATAGCACGGACAGTGAGCTAAAGAGTGTGGTTATTTTTAAGGCTCATTCAAAAGGAAAAAAAAATCAGACTTTGTTATCGGCTCGGTTAACAGAAACCTCGATTAATCGAAGCTCGGTTAATCCAGGTTCTACTATAATTCAATCTTCCGTAATCTTTTTAAAGCAGATCAAATTAATGGACTTTAGCACAAAGTCACATAGCTGATAACTGCCATGCTTGTTGGCCACCTTTTTTTCAAAAAGTTTGCTTCACCTTATTCAATTAATGAGATATCTCCGATAAAATGTCACATTTTCCCGTTCTAAAATACTGGTATCCAAAAATCGTAGCATGTAACTGACACTACAAGTACTCATGGAACTAGACTATTTTAAGTCTGATTTTTATTATAGACTATATAAAATTATTAAAAATATATATTATGATAGGAACTAGCGGGCTTCGTCCGCTATTTACGTTACGGATATAAAAATCATGTTTTTTTTTAGGGAAAAATAAATAAAAACCTATTTGACGATAGGTTTATAAAGACACATTTTGTATTTGTTATATTTCCGGGGATGAGGAGGGGGGGGGGGGCTATTTTGATTAAATATCGCAATTAGTCTACATGGCAGATATAATTATGATAGACACTAGCGGGCTTCGCCCCTCTATGCCGCCTTATGGGTCCAGCTTCCATAACTCAGAAACTACCTTTCGACATCAATGCAACAGATTCCAAATGTTATAATTAACTTAATAATCACCCTATATAGCATTAAAGTAAATTTATGAGTACTGCATACTATTTTTTTATCGTAATTTCTGAAGAGAAAAAATTATTTCGGTTCCATTCTTAGGTACTGGTCTGAAAAATTTTGAAAAAGGGGGGAAGGAGGGGACATGAGACTGCTGTTTGTTAAACAACACAACGGGATCTGGCTTATTCAACTTGGTTTTTGATGACTTCAATTGGAAGGTGGTTTGTTTAAAAGAGTGCGTTCCCTGCCCCATGAAAATTGGAACTATTGGTGCTACATCTATGTAAGGATTTAATAATTATAAATTAACATTTTGGATTTATTAATTTAAGGATAAAGTGTTTTTAAAGGAATATCAAATGAAACCCTCTGTGCGATCTGCGATTATACTTACCCAGTTGTTTTTATATACAAACTGCTATAAGGAAAATTGTAATAAAATAGTAAAAATTAAATCTGCATTAAATTCCATAAGTATCTTTTTTTTAATCATTTTATCACTAACCTCAAAAAAGTAATGATATCAATGCAAAAACCCTTGACGGGTTAAAAGTTTCTGACGCAGCACTTTATCTTATGCTCTAAGAATTTTAAATATGGAACTTAAAAAGACTGATATCAAATTTTGAGTGACGTTATGCTATTTCTTAAAAAATATATTTGTATTTATTTCGCCATTTTATTTTTGTTTTATTTATAATCGCATGAGCAAAAGTTATGTTCAACATGAAAAGCTGCATAAAATTTTATTCGCTGTTGCTTTATCATTTACATCTCTCATAAATTCAAAATATGTGTTTTAAAAGATATGATATAAAATTTAAGTGACGCCTTGATGTGACTTTAAAAGGTTTGTTTTTTAAAATTCAATTTAAATTATTTTTGACTTGGTTAAAATATTTTTTTTACATCTACACAATACTTTTAATTTTCCAATTCACTGTTAAATATATCACTTTCATTGAATCTATACTATGCATTGAAATGTATTTATTTCAATAAATTGATTTATCTTTTGTGTCACGCTATTCAAAATTGTGAGTAAGATTTATGTAAATGGTTTATTTGCGTCAAACTATCCTTTTTCATACATTTCATGTAGTTTGGACACAATGACGCAAAGAAACCATTTACATAAATCTTACTCACAATTTTGAATAGCGTGACACAAAAGATAAATCAATTTATTGAAATAAATACATTTCAATGCATAGTATAGATTCAATGAAAGTGATATATTTAACAGTGAATTGGAAAATTAAAAGTATTGTGTAGATGTAAAAAAAATATTTTAACCAAGTCAAAAATAATTTAAATTGAATTTTAAAAAACAAACCTTTTAAAGTCACATCAAGGCGTCACTTAAATTTTATATCATATCTTTTAAAACACATATTTTGAATTTATGAGAGATGTAAATGATAAAGCAACAGCGAATAAAATTTTATGCAGCTTTTCATGTTGAACATAACTTTTGCTCATGCGATTATAAATAAAACAAAAATAAAATGGCGAAATAAATACAAATATATTTTTTAAGAAATAGCATAACGTCACTCAAAATTTGATATCAGTCTTTTTAAGTTCCATATTTAAAATTCTTAGAGCATAAGATAAAGTGCTGCGTCAGAAACTTTTAACCCGTCAAGGGTTTTTGCATTGATGCTTTTATTCTAAAATAGTGTTGTACTCACCCCTGTGCGGCAGCAGAAGCGACGACGCCAGGAAACTCTTCTGTTTCCTGGGTCTTCCCTTCTGACCGGGGGTCTTGACTATCGTTGCCAGAGTCCTCACGGCAGAATCACTACTGCCATTCACCCTCGGCTGCTGCTGAAATCCCTGCAGCAGATCAAGTCCACAGTTCAATTGCAAATTAGCACCAAATTCGGAGGAAGGACACCTGGAATCGGTGTCCTCCTGCTGTTTTTCAGGTTCGTCACCAGGGCCATCGTCCTCGCCCTTCAGGCACTGCTGCATGTAGGGCCGCTCGTACTGCAGAAGCATCTCGTAGTGCTGCCGACAGTAGATGACGTCGTCTTTTAATCCGAAGTACTCTCCTTTTGTCAGGGGCTTGTTGCAGGTGGCACATGTGAAGCAATGTAAGTGGTAAACGTGTTCGCGGGCTCGCATCACCAACTCGCTAGGGGATATGGACAGGTGGCAGCGCGTGCACCGTTTTACGGAGAACATTCTGGAAAAGACATAAATAAAATTAATTGAAATTTTGACAATTAACACATGCATAAGAAATTTATATTCGCGATCAGACAATGGCATTTTTATTTGAAAATATACGATAATTTTTTTTAACTATAGTCTGGCTTAGAAGAAAGAAAAGCTGACAAGGAGGAAAAGACAGTTTAATACACTCAAAAAAATTTTTGAAACGTTTCAATATAGAGGATATAGTTTCTAAACTGCAGTGAATAGTTATCCACGATTCTAGAAATTTTATCCTTATCCTCAAAAACCTTTACGAGAAAACTGATCGCAAACCTCACAAAGCAAGTAGATTTCGAAAGTTAGCGGGTAGGGTAGCAGATTGGCCCATTTATTTCAGTTACAAGCCATAACCATGCTTATAATCACCTTTAGGAGACAAACCGATTAAGGGGACCTTCTACATTAGAAGTTCAAAAAAATAGATTTTTTTTTTTTTGCTTAAATCTATTATTTTGCTTAAAAAGTAGTATTTCATCTGCAGAATATGCTCCTAAAATCTCCAGTCTAAATTCAAATTATAAGAGGTCGAAATATCCATGCGCGTGCGCGTGCTCCGAGCAGAGCGGCAGGTAAGATTTGCTCCAACGGTGAAAAGATTTGCTCCAACGGTGTACTGGTGGACATACACAAAACGCAAATGAAAGTTTTAAAGCCATCGTTTGGCGAATGGCACCAAAACGTCTTCACAACGGCAGAAAAGTTATTGAAATTGCAGCTTGGATTGCTGCTGGCATTTTCAATGAAGGATATTTATCCGATTTACGTGTTATGTCAATGTTAGATATATAGTTATTGGGTCCACTTGTCGAGACCTGGTCAATACAGTAAACGCCAAACCGACGAGCAGTCAAAATCGTCGCAGTAAGAATCTTACGCCAGTTATCAGGAATTTGAAGAAACAGCAACAAATGAACTGTACGAGGAAGAAGAGGGTCTTTTATATGGAGCAGGGATAGCAGATTAACCGAACAGTATAGGTAAATGAACGATAATAAGTTTTTATGAATCATTTTTCTTGTACGAAAACTTTAAACGCGTTTTTTTTTTTTTTTTTTTGAAAACTACATTTTTTGACACGATGGGTAAGATTAAAAAAACACTAAATGGATCATCTTGATTTTTCTTTTTTAATTAAAGCTTATTTAATTGCCTTCGATATGAATTAAAGCTTTTACTAAAATTATTTTTAAAAATTTATTAACAAATAAGAACGAATTTTTTAAAAATATTTTTTTTTTTTTTAAATCAGCCATTACATAACTTTTTTTAAATAAATTTATGTGTTCCTTTCATTTAACTAGAAGCTATACTCACGAAGTTTACGAAAAAATTTACTTTTGTGTTTCAGATAATTCTACAAGGCGCTATCATGCCCACCGTCCAGACGAAATTTTTCAAAGCAGTTGGACATATTTTTTTATAACTTAGAGTAGAAGCAACAAAATCTAATATAAAAAAATCTTATGTATACCTTAAGATATGTACAATAAACTGTTAAAATTTCAAAAAGATCCATCATGCAGTTTTCTTACAAAAAAATCATAAAAAAGTGCTTTTTTTTTTTCCTCCTAATGTAGAAGGTCCCCTTAAAAACCACAGAAATCAAGTAAATTTAAAAATTTAGCGAGCAGCATATTGCTCCGTTTATTCCAGCTACAAACCATAACCAGGCTTATACTAATAATCTTTAGGAGACAAACTGATCAAAAGCGTCAGAAATCAAGTAAGTTTGAAAATTTAGCGGGCAGCAAATTGTCCCATTTATTTCAGCCACAAGCCATAACCAGGCTTATATTCACATTTAGGAGACAAACTGATCAAAACCCTCAGAAATCAAGTAAGTTTGTAAATTTAGCGGGCGGCATATTGGCCCTTTTATTTCAACTACAAACCATAACAAAGCTTATAATCACCTTTAGGGGGCAAACCGATGAAACCCCTCAGAAATCAAATGAGTTTGCTAATTTGGCGGGTAGTAAATTGGCCCATTTATTTCAGCCATAACCAGGCTTACACGGTAAAGATGACTGTATATGTATGCGACAAATCATGCTTTTTATGAAAAGCGACGAGAAGACCGAGAGACACAGAAACAAAAACAACCACAAAAATAAAAGCGTTTATGTTTCGCTAAACTTTATTTCACTCGCTGCCAAACAAATCACTTTAGTCCTTCCAGTAAAACAAAATTGCTACAAAGTGTCACATATAACACATCTCCGTTATAATTTGTCAGATATGCATGTTAAATCACAATGTATTAAAAAATATAAATTTGTTTCAAATATGAAACTGATAAATGAAAATGTCATAAAGAAAAGCAATGCAACAAATGATTTAGTTCAATATGAAGGATTCCGCTTTAATATAAGAATTAATTGTACATTCGTAACATATCTGAGTTATTCGTAATATTAAATGAAAAGGGAGTACAAATATTTCCGAAAATCTTCATTAGTTATATCTATCAAAAACAGCGTTACGTTACATTTAACTCCAGGCGATAAAAGCGGGGATTTTTAAACCTTAGTCATAAACGTATAAAGTATTCCATTCATCCATCATCTATAAGTGACATCATTCTAAAATACGTCTACTTATCTGCCTCAAAGCATGTCCTAAGTCGCATTTTAACGCTGCAACCAAAGGAAATCCAGTAGAGATGTCATGGGCCAAATTTAGTTTATATATAGAATTTCCTCTTTATTCTAGCTTAGACGATGAAATCAGAAGCCATAACAAGGCTTAAAACATATAGGGTCACCTTTACATACACTGCGTTTCATATTGATATGAACACCCAGTTTTTCAACCATAAAAAGAAGAAAATGTTACAAAACAAACTGAAGCCTAACAATGTTAGAAATTGAACAAATCGTTTTATTTTACAACAAAATATAATTGAAACAACGATTTATACATAAAAGAAACTGCATTTTTCCATTTTGAGATTTTCATAATGATATGAATATTAGCCAAAATTATAGATTAATAGCCAGTCTATGCACCAGATCTTTTAATTAACGTAAAAACGCGATCAGGCATGGAGTGGACCAACCTTTTTAATATATTTTGATCGATTTCATTCCAGTGGAAGATAATAGCAGCTTTTAATTCTGAAATTGTCGATA
Organism: Maratus speciosus; assembly: GCA_963932465.1. NCBI lineage: Eukaryota > Metazoa > Arthropoda > Arachnida > Araneae > Salticidae > Maratus > Maratus speciosus. The sequence goes on from OZ010795.1 coordinate 360,355,907, forward strand.
TTGTTTTCCATTTGCGTAAAGAGCTCTAACCAGTAGGCTCCATACATTTTTCATTGGATTTAAATCAGGAGAAACAGATGGCCATGGAATTACATGTAAACCATTTTTAAGAAACCATTCCCAAGTGCTGTTTGCCGTGTGTATGGATGCATTGTCTTGTTGGAACATCCAGAAAGGTCCACCAATTTCCTCAGCAAATGGCAGCAAGTTTTCTTCAAGTAGATCTTGGCAGGTGAATGCACTCATTCTATCAGAGTGAAACGCAACCCTGATCTTACCAAAAAATCCAAACTCAGCCCAAACCATGAGGGAACCTCCACCCTGCAGCAGTTTTGAAAACGTTTCGGGTTTCTTTCGCAGATCGTGCCAATAATACGAAAAACCGTCCGGACCATCCAAATTGAATTTTTTTTTCATCGGAAAATATTACTCTTTCATATTCTAACTTCCAGGACATGTGATATTTTGCTCAATACAGGCGATTCTGCTGTTTACGTTTACCGTCTTTTAGTCATACGTGGGTTGGGGCTTTCTATTCTGGTATCTCATCATCTTCGAGCTATTGACTACTCTGGACAAGGTACTTTTTGACATTGCTATCAGTGGATTTCTTGGAAGTTCGCCTAAAGTTGTTTTCCCATTGCTCATTCTTTTTATAATGGCTCTTTTTTCCATTTTGGACATCTTTGGCGGACGTCCCTAGGACTTTTTTGGTCATTATCCTATTTTAATCGAAGAGAATTTAATATTACGCATGGAGATCTTTTCAATTTTTTTGCGATAGCTCTGGCCGTAAGCCCCTGATCCTTTAAAGCCACAATTTTCCCTTTCTCAAAACCACTTAAAGTGCTTTTACGACCCATACTTCTAGAACTCACTTTGCGATCAGGTTTGGAAATTTCCTAGTCTGCGAAGTATCTTTATAAGATAAACTAATTTGCATATTTCGGTTTCTTGTTCTCGGAGTGGCATTCAATATTCCTGTACAGTTTCCATGCTCGTTTAGTGATAATTTCGATCAATGTTCATATCATTTTGCAACACCATTTTTTTAGATAATTCATATTTTCAATGAATTTAAAATTTAATATTTCTTTTACAGCTATTTCTTATGTAAAATTACTGCATTAGTCTCGAGAATGGCGTTTTCTGATAATTACGTATATACTCGCGTATAAGTCGAGGAATTTCTGACAATTTTCGGTAAGCAAATTTGGGGGGTCGACTTATACGCGAGACAGTTAAAAAATCAAAATCAAAAACTTCGAATACTGCAAAATTATGGCTTTTTATGTGTATGAATAAAAAAATACATAAAATATACAAATTATGATAATTTATCATTTAACAAAACTTCAATGATTTGTTTTTGTTTACTTACTACCTTTTTCCCATTGGCAAGTGAAATCTTTTGTTTGTTTTTGTGCAAAAATGAAGTAAAAAGTTAGGGGGTCGACTTATACGCGAGTCGACTTATACACGAGTATATACGGTATTTATGAATTTTTGCCAGGATATCACACAATTACTAGGTGTTCATATCATTATGAAAACCAGTACTATAACTACTCATAAATCATATACAGTCGTGGGAAAAAAAAGTAAACACCCCTACCAAATTCTCGACAAATTATCATAGAAGAAAGTTACTGGTACTGAACGAATGGAAATAAAGTCTACTTTTAAATGGTGTATATAAAATTTGCTTAGGGGGAGCATCTAAATATTAAAACGAACCCAAACTTCATTTTTTTTCAACGGCAATACCCAATTTTAGCGAGATATTTCAAATCTTCGGTTCAAACTATGCCTAGACACCAAATTTCAAGTCATTTGAATGATAAATTTTTGAATTATAAACCTTCAAAATTTAGTGCTTCTAATCTTAAATTGCATTTTCGTATTTTCAATAACATCTCCTGAAATTATACTCCTAATGTGCTAGTTTTTTTTTTTTTTTTTTTTTTTTTTTTTTTTTTAAGCAATAACACTAAAATACCCAAACATAAATACGTTGAATTTGCAATTTTTTTTTTATAATTTTATGATATAAATTATGAATTATGAAATTAATAATCGAAAAAATTATGAATTGCAACCTACAAATTTTTTGATGGATTTAGATTTATTAAGTCCTGCTTGATGGAAATCCAAAATTTCACATTTTTCTTCCAAGTAGTTTTCAAATTATGCTTAAAAAACGGCAAAATGATGGTTTAAGGGTCCGTCAATGATAGAAGTGACTAGATATTTTGAAATTCCTTATGCTATCCTGTAATCTGGCAGTCTTCATTGACTGCTTGAGTGGCACTAGATGCCTTGATCAAGAAGGGAGCTCTCTCGGTCAACAGTCGAATAACTTGAATTTGGATACAGCTCCTAAAATACGCTCCTTTTAAAACAATTAATTTCTCGGAAACTTACCGTACTAATTGCATAAAAAATTGTTTTGGGGCTGATTGAGAACGATGTAGAGTTCATTTATGGTGTCAGAATTGTGTACTGCTATTGAAAAAAACAAAGTTATAGTTCGTTTTAATATGTAGATGGCCCCCAAAGCAAATTTTATATACATCATTTAAGGGTGTATTCCAATCCAAACTGCTTATTTTCTTATTCATTTTTAAATTCATCTTTCCTCTCAAACACATCAAACAGGGAAATTCTCTTATTTAGAAACTACATAATGTACCGTGCTTCTCGATTTTTTGATAAATGCAGAAAATATTGTAAAAAAGGCTGTCAAAGTTGGCGTTTTGAACCGAATTTCCCGTAGCGGGAGATCTGGGAATGGAAAAAATGGTCAAACTGGGAAAATAATTGTTTAAAAATCAAATTCTAATTAATTGAGCGAAAAATGAAATCACACGGCCTCTTATACATCTTTTCAAAAATCACCTCAGCAAGTTTCGTGTTTTTACTTTTAAAAATGAGTCAGAAAATGTCTCGGAAAATTTCGGGCTGTTGAGGGTGGAAAAATATTTTTTCGAATACACCCTTAAAAGTAGACTTTATTACCAATCGTGTGGTACCAGTAACTTTCTTCTACGACAATTTTTTTGCAGAGTTAGTTAGGGGTGTTTACTTTTTTTTCCACGACTGTACTTAATGGAAATGGAGACGGTTGTACAGAGAAACAACCAGAAAAAAATGATTATGCTTAGGTAAAATTTATTTTACAACCAAACAAACAGATGCAACAATAAAACTAAATCGCTACGAGGCTGTCACATCTATCACAGCCTCGTTATGATTTTTCAGACTTCTTATCAATTGTGATACATTTTGAATCACAATTTAATTTAAAAAAATACTACATTTGTTTATAAGATGAAAAAGGGATAGCCAAAAAGGCATACAAAACATAATTTACTTCCATATGTATAATTTCAGTTTTAGCACATATTTGTGTGTGAAAATCCTATTTTAATGCAACAATTGATTGTACACATTATTCGTACATAAATCGTACAGTTATTCGTAATACTAATTAAAAATATTTACTAGCATCTTTATTAGTTATCTCCACTAAAAAAAAAAAAAAAAAAAAAAAAAAAAAACCTCCAGAAGATAAAAGTGTCACTTTTTAAAGTTTAGTGAGATCCATATAAAATATTCCACTCATCTATCAGTTATAAGTGATATAATTCTAAAATACTTCTACTTATATGTCTACAAAACATGTCCTAAGAAACATTTTAAGATTGCAACGATACAGAATCAAGTTGACCTGCCATAGATAAAATTTAGTTTCTTTATACTTCTATCTTTATCTTTCCTTATACGACACAACCAGAGGCCATAACAAAGCTTAAGGCTGTACTCAAATCCAAAAGAACAACTTTATGACACAAGTTTTAATTTATTTTTGTTCTGAAATGTATGAAACTAGCAGGTGTTGTTGTTCAGAAACTATGTAATCGAACTTTTTTTTTTTCGGTTTTTTTTGCAAACGCAATAGATCTTTCGAAAACTATTGTCAAAGTGGGCGTTTTGAACCGAATATCCGTGGGAAAGAAGAATAACCACTCAAGGAAGGGTGATAAACGTCTTTGCTGCGTGATCAAAATCGCTTATAACTCAATAGGTGAAATAATTAATATATCAAATAACGAAATAAATGAATAGGTCATTTATCAAAAAATGAAAAGCACAGTTCGATTCCAAATCGCTTCCATAGTCAGTCCTTCTAATTTTGTATTTTTCCGTTAAAAAATGAATTTGTAAATGTGTCAAAACGTTCTGCGCTTGTTGAGCAGAGCAGTTGAGAACAGCCTTAAAACGTAGAATCACCTGTATGTAACTACAGCAAATCATGTACTTAACCCTAGAATACTAGACATAGTTAGTATAGTGTATAGTTAGTATGGCCATAGTCGTGATAATTACGAGCTAAGGTTAATGGAAATCGGTGACGAGATACAGATACACAGACACAAGCGAAAAAAATCAGAAAAGCTACATGACAAGTAATCTCAAAAATGAGATTTAAAAAAGGGCAGTTGTGAAAAAAGTCTTTATATATATGTATATATATATTCCCCCCTTTGGAAATGGTATATAACTTTTATTTCTACGACAACAAGAAGTTAAAAAAAATTAAGTAATTCAGTTTGTTTACATCATACATAAACATTATAAACTTTAAACTCAATTTCCTCAAAATGTTGGCTTTTTGAACTTTCATGCATCTTTTTGTTTGTTGTCTTGCCATAATATTTCACACATATCACTGATCAATCTGAAATGAACTTTTATTACAAACATTTTTACAAAAGTTTTATAAAAAAGTTTTTCTTTGGAAAAATGCAAGTTTTTTGTTATTCAAAAGTGGTTTTTATTTCAGATTGTTTTTTAAAATAACTAAATAATAATATCTGTTACTTGACTTTATTAGGAAATATTCATATTAATCTATATAAAAAATTTCAAGTGAATTTCTTTGGTAGATTCTGAGAAAAGGTACATTAATTTAACATGGTTAGGTACAGGGACTTCCAACTGCCCTTAAGGCTATGCTCTTAACTGCTCTGCTCAACAAGTGCAAAACGTCTTGACACATTTACGAATTCATTTTCTAACGGAAATATATAAAATTGGAAGGCCTGACTATGGAAGCGATTTGGAATCGAACTGTGTTTTCCATTTTTTGAAAAATAAATTACCTATTGAGTAATAAGCGATTTTGATCACGTGATAAAGACTTTTTCACCCTTTTTGAGTGGTTATTCTTCTTTCGCGTGGAAGTTCGGTTCAAAACGCCCACTTTGACAATAGTTTTTGAAAGATATATTGCGTTTGCAAAAAAAAAAAAAAAAAACTGAAAAAACAGTTAGATTACATAGTTTCTGAACAACAACACCTGCTAGTTTCATGCATTTCCGAACAAAAATAAATTAAAACTTATGTCATAAAGTTGCCCTTTTGGATATCAGAACAGCCGTAAGTCTCGTTTCTTTTCTTATACGAGGATTCAAGATTATTATTTGTTTTAATTTTTCTGATTGAATTTTCGTTACACTAAACTAAAAACAGTAGAATCAAAATAATGTTGATAACGAATAAGTAGATAATAGTAAAATCAAAATAATGTTACATGTTGCCCTTTTTGATATGAGAACAGCCTTAAGGTTTGTAGCTGTATTTACATGGATCATAATCATACTTTAATATAATATTTATTTGGCATTTTTCGTAGAGCTCAGTCACTCGTAATATAATTAGAAAGCCAGAAAAAAAATATTCTCTAACATCTTCATTAGTTACCACCATTTAAAAAAGAGAAGATGAACTCGGTGGTACATGTAACTCCAGGCAATAAAAGCGTGACTTTTTAAACCTCAATCATATCCATATTCAGTATTCCGTTCATCCATCATTCATAAGGGACGTCACTCTAAAATATTTCCACTTATATGTCGATAAAACAAGCCCCAAGACACATTTTACATTGCAACCAAACGGAATCCATTTGAGCTGTCATAGACTAAATTTACTTTCTTTAGAATTCCATCTTTATCCTAGCTTAGACGACAAAACCAGGAGCCATAACATGGCTTAAAACATAGGGTCACCTGTGTATTACTACCGCAAATCATATACTTAATGGAAATCGATGACAAGACGGAGGTACACAGAAAAACAAAAAGAAAAAAAAAAACATTGCTTATGCTTCCCTAGAATTTATCTCACAGACTACCAAACAAATCACTTCAGCCCTTCCAATAAAACAAAATCGCTACAAGGCTGTGTCACATATATCACTTGGCATTGTCAGACGTAATGCAGTGATTAATATACCGAAATTAATTTTTTGCGACCGGAGTAGGAGGGAAGTAAAGTTATGAAATGAGTAAATAAAGAAAAAATATAACGAAAAATGTCGCCAGTTAGATGATACTTTCACCCGCCAAAGCATTAATCAAAGGCTTCTGATCTTTATCGGGGTAAAGTCTTGATAGAAGGACGTAGAGGTCTAAATCATTAAGAGTTCAAGCTGCACCGCGATTCGTTTAAGAGGCTTTTCTTATGCCACGATTATTATTTATGAATGTACCCTATTTATTAAAACGCCGGAGAGATTTCTTCTCCGACACGGGAAAACTGACATCTTTCTCGGTGATATAAAAAGTGTGATGGAGTAGTGGATTAAAATGTCGAAGGAAGGCTTTGAAGAAAAAAAACTCTTTTGAAATGTAAGAAAAAAGGTGAAAAATAAATGAAAAGGTATGCATAGTTATAAGTTCGATAATGATGAAACGTATTGCGGTTGAAATTTTAAAAAAGCGTGAAGAAGTTGGTAACACTTAATTTATTTGCTCACTTAAACCTCATATGAGGTTCAAAACTAAATTATTAAAATCAATATTTTAAAACTGGTTATCTAGGAATTTCTATTTTGGCTTACACTTATTAAACAACAAAGCCTCATGTGTGGCATGAATTATTTATTTATTTATTTCACGTGATCTAGAATAGCATTTTATTTATATCAGTTTGGAGAATGATATTTTGAACGTAATTTCGTGGGCAAGAAGGTTAAAAATATTAAAAAGATTTTTTTTTTTTTTTTTTTTTTTTTTTTTGCATCTGGACTTGGTTACAGTGTTAAATTCAGACATTTTTCTCCAGGGTGATTTCTGTGGCTTTGGTGGTGGGGCATTATAGAGTTCCGGTGGGAAAAAAATTGTACTTTTTGACCTTTGAAAACACAAAATCTCAAATCTTCCGGAGGGGAATGTCTCCCCCCCTTCCCGTGCCCTTCGGGCCACCCCCTGAATTCAACACTGGATGAACTCTGACAACCCTGATAACCCCACTGGACAACCCTGAATTCACACGAGGATGAAGGCATTGTAGCATTTGCTAGTTATGACAGAGTTCTCACAATATTAAACTAAACTATGTGGCGCTACAACCTAGTACTCATTTTATCGCCCTCGAACGGACTAAAGACCGAGTGCACTTTGCTCAAGTTCAGAGTCGAACTCTGGACTTCTAGCGAAAGTATCTGGACGTGCTGACTACTAAGCTAACGAGATTCCAGTCGGAATGGTTATAAATGTAATGAGGATGAAGACGTAGCATTTGATAGTTACCTATAATAGAGTTCTTGCCATGACCAAATTTAAAATTTCAGATTATGAAAGAAAATATATATATATATATATATATATATATATATATAAATTAAATTATTAAAAGTTTGTTATGAATTGTATTTTACTCCCCAGTTTGTCCTCTTTCAAGGCTTTTTTGTCTTAACTGCTCTGCTGAACAAACGCAAAACGTTTTGACACATTTACAAATTCATTTTTTAACGGAAAGATATAAAATTGGAAAGCCTGGCCATGGAAGCGATTTGGAATTGAACTGTTTTTCCATTTTTTGATTCATCAATTACCTATTGAGTTATAATCGATTTTGATCACGTGAAAAACACGTTTTTCGCCCTTTCTCGAGTGATTATTCTACTTTCTCGAGGAAATTCAGTTCAAAGCGCCCACTTTGACACTATTTTCTAAAAGATCTACATTTGCAAAAAAAAAAAATGAAAAAAATAGCTGGATTATATAGTTTCTGAACAACAACTGCTAGTTTCATGCATTTTCGTTCAAAAATAAATTAAAATTTATGTCATAAAGTTGCCCTTTTGGATTTGAGAACACGCTTAACACATAAAATATTAAATTAAGCATAGATTTTAGAAATATTTCGACAGCTAAGAAAAAAGAGACATCCTTTAAGAAGAGTACACAGAAAAAAGAAATAAAAAATATTAATATCCTGACGAGATATTTTAAATATAAGAATGCATCAAACTCCCACAGACTTAACATTACCGAGAGGAATTCGGAAACTGAGTAACGAGCAGCCTTAACATTTAAAACACATAAAACCTACGTCTTCTTATAGATAAACACAGAAATAAAAAATTCTTTGAATTAATAAAATGTTTCTTAAATGCTTATTTTTATTGCCTAATAAAGTGAAAGCTCATATTATTTGCCCTAAAAATCAATTTGTTTCAGTTTATAATTCAAAACACACAAAAGGCACTTACCTGTAATAGTCCTCTTTGCAATAAATATGCCCATCTCTTGCAAAGCAGGTAAGCTCTGAATCCAACTGCACTTTGCACTGGCAACACGTCAGGCAGGTGATGTGCCACTGCCTGTCCACAGCCAGAAGGTAATATCGGTCCGAAATACTGCCCCCGCAACCAGCGCACCGCACGGGCGCGGAGGGTCCGTTTTCCAAGGACCCCTTGGTCCTCTCGCAGCAGTCCTCGCCCGAACTTCCCCCACACACGACCAGCATGATTCTGATGATGGAGTTCCCCCGACAAACGAGGGCACCTAGGGTCCTTTTGTCGGCATTTCTTCAGTAAAACGCGGTGAATGACGGCCTCATGGCGACGACCGGCCGTGATGCATGGATGCCATCAGACACATCTGAAAACAAACAAACAAAAAATGTGTCATTGTTTCACAAAAAGTGTCACATTTATATATATTTTAAATTTACAGCTAAAATAAAAAGAAATACCATTGCTCGAATCCTTTATATTCAATATGCCCAACGACTTTCTGCTGAAAATATCAATATGCTTACTTCACTAAGCTTATTATCAACCAGGCTGTTTATTTCTGTCTTCAACGTTAATACAATGGGATCTGAAATGCATTTGGAATTTGCAAACTTCTATACGGGGCATTCTCACAATCTTTTGACTTTGATGTCTCTTAATAATAATTTTTATTTTAATACACTTTTTTGTGGGTTTTTTAAATATTATATACTGGGGAACATCCCATTACATGATTACACAACAATATTAACGAGATAAATAAGTTTTAGACGATGTTGGGGGTCCAAACACCTGAAAAACTCCTATACCGTCCCGTGTCCCTGATGCTGATTTTTAAGTTTGGAGCTGTCTGGATAAAATTGTTTCAATAAAAATAATTCAATGTAAATTTTTTCTGAAACTGGAACTACTGTTTTATATAAATAAGTAGCTAAAAATTAGCCTGCACACATTTTTAGGGTTGTTATTATTTTTTTTAACTCTGCCCCTATAGGTTTTAGATTTTTTATCATCCCTCTTCTAAAATTATACAGAAAATCACTTCAGATGCAGCCACAGAATTTTTTTCAAGTTTTTTCTCATGCAGAAGTGTGCTAGAGAAATAATGTCTAAAATTCTTTGGCAGGAAATTTACTGTAGAATTTAAATCAGCATTTAAATACCAATTTCAAGCATCGTGGCTTTATTGGTAGTCTCACCGTCCCCAAGGTTTATTCCTGCACTTTTCGAGGTAAATTAATTTTTTTTTAATTTAATTCAATGTAAATAACTGTTTCTAAAAATCAATTAACTTTTTGGCTAGCACTTAGTCTTAACATAATCTGCCTAAAATAGGTGGTAATTTTCCTTGCTGTTGCATTCTTACCGTCCCCTTTTTTCCCATTTCGTCCCTTTTTTCTTATACCATCCCCCTTTTTTTCCGTTACCGTCCCTTCTTTAACACCCCTTTAAGACAATGTTATATCAAAATTTTGTACTAAAAATACTACATTGTCATTATTTCTTATTTGATTGTCCTGTGAGTACTATGCAAATTCATTATAAGTAAAAATTTAGAAGAAAATAAAAAGTTTTAGTGGTAAAATGGTAAGGAAAATTAAACTCGCAAGTTTAACTTAAACCTCAGTTAAATAAAAAAATTTTCGCTGCTGACCATTTTTTCTTTATTTTGAATCATTAAGGCATTCGTCTATCAGATTAAAATATTATTTTAGCAAGTTTAATTTCGCCAGATTCCCCCCCCCCCCCCAAAGTCAAAAGATTGTGAGAATGCCCCATACAGAAAATTAAACGTTTACAAATATGTTCTTCTTAAACGTTGTTTCTTTGCTTTTCAATTGGCAAAAATGTGAGTAACGCTGACGTCATATTGACGGTGGCACACCTTAGACCACAAATTTAGCTTTTAATATTAATTGATATAAGCTAAGATATATTTTAGAATTTTACTGCACTGTCTTTAATTTCCAAACATAGCACATTTTCAATTTTTACACCATTGAAAAGAAAAAAAAAATGTCCTTTCAAAGGCAACTTGTTCGAAAATAGTATCTTAATTTAATAATTTTTTATAGTTTTAAAAATAATTTTCAAGCATGATTTTTAGAAAATCTATCTCTATCGTGTGCTGTCCGATTACAAAATATTTACTCTTTTTCACTTAAAACATTATAAAAGGTTTAGCATTTGTTTCCAGCTAATATTCAATATCGAAATTAAAACAATAAATAAATAAGGTATTAAAATGACATAAATAAAACACAAATGTAACAGACATGTAACCAATCTACATAAACCATTGCTTAAACCATTGCCAACCATTATCATAATCAAAAGTAAGCAGCGAAATCTTTGACGATTTATTCGATTCTTCACGTCTGGTATGCTGCTAATACAATAATATCACTTTTAACAAATTTCAAAACTTTATTTGAATACATTACTGATAATTAAAATACATTATTAAACAAAAACATAATTTGAAGAACAAATTAAAAAAATATATATATTTCCTACATTGTTTAACCGCGAGAAGGGACAGATATTAAGATACACTGCTCAAAACAATTAAAGGATATTTGAAGTTTTATATAAAATAAAGATATAAACGAAATTATTTTTTGCCGAAAATAGAAGAAGAGAATCACAAATGCAAATTTTTCTGGTTTTCAAACTGTGGAGTATGCAAATTTTGAGTTCGACGTCAAAAACGTCGCTTCAGCGGCAGCGAATGAAATTTGACTTTCAACTGGATAAAAGAGAATGAAGACAAGGATGATCGGCATTCAGTGATTGCTTTGTTTCGATGAGTACGATGTCTCAGCGAAGTTATTTGACAGATTCAGAAGCTTTGAGAATTGTTGGTAGGTTAGAAGGGGGCCAAACTCAAGCCGAAGTAGCGCAAGCCATTGGAGTGTCACAAAGTGTCATTTCCAGGATCTGGAACCGTTTTTTGGAGAGTGGATGTGCAGGCCGAAGACCAGGGCAAGGTCGTAGACGGGCAACAACGCCCAATGAAGATCGGTATTTAGCGTTAACAGCTCGGAGACACCGAACCATGAACGCTACTCTTCTCCAACAACACCTTCGCTCGGCTACAGGCACCACGATTTCAACTCAGACTGTCCGAAACCGGCTCCATACTGTAGATCTGTATGCTCGCCGACCGATGGTATGTGTTAGATTAACATCAAGGCATCGTCGCGACCGCAGGGAGTGGGCAACCGAGCATGTCAACTGGAGGAGAAATGAATGGAGCAATATTCTGTTTTTTGACGAGTCCCGTTTTTCTGTGCATCCGGATAATAGGCGTATTTTCATCTGGAGGGACCGTGGCAGTAGGAATAATCCTGCGTTCGTGCACGAAAGTGTCAGATTTGGCGGTGGAGGAGTGTTGGTGTATGGTGGCATCTCCATTGACGGGCGCACTGACCTCTACATCATTCGAGATGGAGCTCTGACTAGTCGCCGATATAGGGATGAGATCCTCAGACCTATTGTAGTCCCTTACGCTGCAGCAATCGGAGATAACTTCATTTTAATGGACGATAACTGCAGGCCACATCGTGCAAACCTGGTGGAGGATTTCCTTTTCGAGGAAGGAATCGTTCGAATGGAATGGCCAGCGTGTTCACCAGACATGAATCCAATCGAGCACGTTTGGGACGCTCTAGGAAGACGAATTTCTGGCTGCCAACAACCCCCACAAACTCTCCAAGAACTGGAAAGAGCTCTTCTGGAAGAGTGGGGCAGAATACCCCAACTCGTCATTAATAGCCTCATTGAGTCCATGCCTCAAAGGTGTTCAACGTTGCTGGCCGCCCGTGGAAACCATACCCCCTACTGAAAATGATTTTCTTTGAAGAAAACACCTTTTCTTATTCTTTTTTTCTCATATGCACAAATTGTGTTTTTTTCCTTTAGTAGACAAATGCGCAATAAAATGCATTTTTTTCTGCCAAACATGTGTAATTTATTCTCATATAACCTACTATGTCTGTCGACCATGTATCAATCAGCTAAACAGTTTACCAGATACAAAATCCACCTAAAACTGCAATATCCTTTAATTGTTTTGAGCAGTGTATTTCATTCAATTAGTTCTACATTTAATGTTAAATTTTTGTTACAAATTAGTTAAGCCAATTGTAGATTAAAAAATAAAAATAAAATTTATACAATATGATACTTAAAACACCCTAAAAAATTAGATTCTGTTCAAATGAAATCGAAATAAATCTTAGACTTTTTTTTAAAGTTTTGTATTTTGCATGCATCTTATCATTTTATGTACAATTGTCATAAACAAAATACAAAATCTGTACTACAAGAATTTTCAATTAAAAATGGAAGAAGTCTGAGATTTATTTCGATTTCATTTGAACGGAATCTAATTTTTTAGGGTGTTTTAAGTATCATATTGTATGAATTTTATTTTTATTTTTTAATCTTCAGTTGGCTTAACTAATTTGTTACAAAAATTTAACATTAATTGTAGAACTAATCGAATGAAACATCTTAATATCTGCCCCTTCTCGGGCTTAAACAATGTAGGAAATAATTTTTTTTTCTTTAAATTATGTTTTTGTTTAATATGTCAAGTATTTTAATAAATACTGCATCCAGACGAACTCATTTCAAAATTAATAAAGGGTATCATCATCAGGCTTTGATGTATGCGGTATTGCATCATAATGTGTGATGCAGTTTACCAATGTATGTATAATTCAAAATATTTCACTACTGTAGTAATGCAGGTTGCTGTAGTTTGGGCAAAAACTTCCAATCTGAACGTAAAAAATCTATAATCAAAACATAAAAAATTAACTTCACAATTTAGATACCCTATTTCCCTCTCAGGAACGCTATGAATGCAAAAATAAATTGTGCCGAATACTCCTAATATTTAACAATATTATAGCAGTGAGACAGTAAAAAATAAAGTTTTACTTAAATTTTGTTACCTTATTCTCTCCCAAGGGGTGATGTAAACACATCAGAAAATTATTACCTAAGTTTAACTTGGGGTATAAATAGTTCTCATCTCGAAAAAAAAAAAAAATACATTTTAAAATTTAAATTATGTAATTCCTCACTAAGTTCGCTACCTGCGTAAAAATAGCTATCCATTTCAAACTTTTTACTAAAGCATAAACTTGACCAAAGCAAAAACTAATTCTGAAAATATCCTTTGTATTTCCACTATGACGCCATATTCACCTTTTTAATTCTTGAAAAAAAAAAAAAAAAAAAAAAGTAGTTCAATTTATTATTTCACGTGGAAATGTTTCAACTAAAAATAAATAAATTATTACTACGGCTTTTGAAATTTTTGCAACAATGAAGAAAAAAATGTTACATTTTGTATGAAAAATGTCCGTTGATTCTCAATGAAAAAAGAGAAATTTGGAATTATTAAGAAAAATATTTGAATAATGAAAAAAAAAAAAATGGCCCATGTTTCTCTCTGTGTTATAATTCACCCATATGCAAAGGCATTTTACCATTCGTTTTGACCCTGACGTCAGGCAAACGTTTTTATACTTTAAATTTATAATGTCATTAGAATTACTAAAGAATAAAAAATGAGTGGCATCAGGGACAAAAAGGTGGGAAGAAAAAATGAAAAAGTTATGATCTCCATAGGCTTTTCTATGTTAAATTAACATTGAGAAGTTTACTATGAAGGAGGGGATGCTGGACAGATAATTACACCTGTTTATTTTCTATTTAATTTATATCCAAAATTGTTAATTGGTCCAAATCATCCAAGCAACCTCATAGCAAATTGGTATATAATTTTATATACCTTAGATAAATTCAAATAATATAAGTGATCGTAAATACATAATTCTAGTAGAAGAGCAACGCGAAGCATTAATAAAATTAAATTAAAATTCGCGTCAATATGTAATTATTAAATTTAAATAATTACGAATAAAATTAAGAGTTTGCGTTGTGAATTATTTAGACGAACTCTTCCACTTATGAATTAAACTAAAATTTAAGCTGTAAAATTAAATTGACACACCTTAAACATTATCAATTAAATAATTACAGAAACTTTTTAAAACTTGATTAAATATTTTATTTACATTGAACACAACTATATACAGAAATACATAATATTAATTCAAAAAAAAGAAAGCAATACTTTTGCTTGCTTCTCATTATTTTAAGTATATTTAATCTTAAAAAAAAAAGACAATATTTTCATTTTACTCTAATTATTATATTTTTTTCTTTTTGCTAAAAGAATAATTCTCTTTCATTTTTAAATTACCTTAATTTTATTTAATTATTGGTTTTGTCGGATCTCAGATTACTCTCTACCATAAAATATCAGAAAAGTATTTTTATGAATTTTCATATGATCTTAAGTGGTAAAGGAAAAAGTTTAAAGTCGTACCTTTTCTTAATATACGGGATGGTGGCCTTTATACAGCAAATTCAGAGTTGTCGCTTTGCTTAGGATCATTTTCATATGTCATCCGGAAATTCGCTTCGTATCAGAGCGGCAACATCGGGATGGCAGGATGCATAGCTACGGACCTCTGTAGAACAATCTTCTTTATTTTAACATCAGGAAGACATTCTCAATTTGGCTTGCTTAGGCTCACTCCGATATGTACATCAGGAAGACATCCTCAATTAGGCTTGATTAGGCTCACTCCGATATGTACATCAGGAAGACATCCTCAATTAGGCTTGATTAGGCTCACTCCGATATGTACATCAGGAAGACATCCTCAATTAGGCTTGATTAGGCTCGCTCCGATATGTACATCTCGCCTGGGCATTACTAGGGCTTTCGGGACTCATTGCACGGGCTTTCAGGAGAGCTCCTGCGTCCTCTACATCTTTTTTCAGACTCCCTTTTTCAAACCTTATTCTTCTTGCACCACAACTCCTGCAGTGGGTGGAACTATTTTTGTCTAGTCCACTGTTATTGGATGTGAGAAGATTTTTTATTATACTTCGATAGGCCTATTAGCTAACAGTCTGCAAATGGCCCCTTACATATATTTTAATATTATTATCTGCCTTAAAGTTTGGGTGGTCTGAAAAGCCATAAATTTATCCCAACACTTTTATTAAGGCCATAAATTTATTCAACGTTTTTTATTATTTTACGATTTCTAATTATACACCACTTTCCATTGGCTTGTCATAAAACGACACCATGGCGTCTGGCTATTGTTGTTGTCTGAGATCCGAACTCTATTCAACATTATACATTCATTTTACAATACAACAATTTTTTAAAAATATATATTTAATATTTAAAATCAACTTAATAATTTTTGTATGAACTTACACTCTTATTTTACTTAAATATATAGACATTATAATTTTACACTCATATTTATATTTTATAAAAAATATTTATACAAACAGAAATAACAAATTACGCAATTTTACTTTGCTTTAACCAACATGGTGCGGGAACATATCATAGTTATATGTTGCCCACCAAGAAGTGACACTGGAAATAAATAAGTATTGCGCTGCCGCGCAATACTTAAATAAAGCACAAATAATTGTACAAAAATTATTTTCAGATACATAAACATAATATAAAGATATTTCAAATAGAAATTAAAAGTATCTTAAAATACGAGAGATCTTAGGATGAGATGGCAGATAAAGTTATTCAATTTAAATTTAAATTGCAATGCAATGTTTTTCTTCTGGACAATTCTCAAGTAAGCGCAAAGAAAATAAGAACAGCATTTAAATCCTACTGATGACGGCCTTGTAATGGTCGAAAACGTTCTAGGTTTTTCTGATGTATTTTAAGATATTTTTAATTTGTATTTTAAATATCTTTATATTATGTTTATGCGCCTGAAAGTAATTTTTGTACAATTATTTGTGCTTTATATGTATTTTAATTATTTAACTCAAGGTGAATATAGAAATAGAATTTTCATTTTTATTTACATTGCTGATATTTTTCATATAAAATTCGTTCTGGTGTTGTTAGTAGGCAATCTAAAAAATACATATTAAATGTACAAAACTTATTAGAGTTTTTAATTTAAAAAAAAATTGTTAAATAAAGACACAATCTTGCTTAATGGCACACAAAACACAAACTTTAATAAGTTAAAAGTTAATTTCTACGCTTCGAGCTGTTTCTACAGCCGTCTTCAGGAAAATATGATGGTAATAAGGCTCAAAGTTCAGAGACGAAAGCTTCCTGTGCAAGAGATAATTAGTCGAAACTTGACCAATGATTTGAATACAAGAATGTAGTGTTGCCATCTAGTGAAAATAAATAATTATTAATGAACTGAGATCAGATGAATCAAAAAGGTCGATTTAAGAAACCACGAGTACCGCTATCTACACATGAGAGACAAAACCACGTTCAACTGAGTTTTCATTCAAGTTTTGGCAACATAATACAAGTTTAAGCTGAAATATTGTAATTAGACGTAGAATTATGACTTTATAATATTAAAATATTTACATTAAAATCACAGACAATACATTAAACAATTAAAATTATTACATAAAAACACTAAAAACATATTAAAAATTCGGACGTTTCGGATCATCACGATCCCTCCTCAGCCAATTATAAACGTTAAGTCAATACTATCAACAGTTACAAGAAAAACACAACAGAAAGTCATCAATTTCAGGTTACAGTTAAAATAAAATAGAATACTCGGCCCGCACAGATGCAGCTTCGTTAATCGCTAAATCCTTAGTTTTAGTATGCCAGGCCTCTAAAAACACTCTCCCTGCGTAATTGTTGCAGCCGGATCGGATCACAAAAGCTTCCGGCTTTAAATCGATCCGGCTACAACAATTACGCAGGGAGAGTGTTTTTAGAGGCCTGGCATACTAAAACTAAGGATTTAGCGATTAACGAAGCTGCATCTGTGCCGGCCGAGTATTCTATTTTATTTTAACTGTAACCTGAAATTGATGACTTTCTGTTGTGTTTTTCTTGTAACTGTTGATAGTATTGACTTAACGTTTATAATTGGCTGAGGAGGGATCGTGATGATCCGAAACGTCCCAATTTTTAATATGTTTTTAGTGTTTTTATGTAATAATTTTGATTGTTTAATGTATTGTCTGTGATTTTAATGTAAATATTTTACAGATGGAATTCAGACGTAATATTTATAATTTATAATATTATGCCAGATTTTTGGGATATTATAGGATAAATTATCGTTACAAGGTTTATCTTCACGTGCAATGATTTCAATTGATTCTTATTTATGATACTGATTAGAAATCTAATTACAATATTTCAGCTTAAACTTGTATTATGTTGCCAAAACTTGAATGAAAACTCAGTTGAACGTGGTTTTGTCCCTCATGTGTAGATAGCGGCACTCGTGGTTTCTTAAATCGACCTCTTTGATTCATCTGATCTCAGTTCATTAATAATTATTTATTTTCACTAGATGGCAACACTACATTCCTGTATTCAAATCATTGGTCAAGTTTCGACTAATTATCTCTTGTGCAGGAAGCTTTCGTCCCTGAACTTTGAGCCTTTTTACCATCATATTTTCCTGAAGACGGCTGTAGAAACAACTCGAAACATAGAAATTAACTTTTAACTTATTAAAGTTTGTGTTTTGTGTACCATTAAGCAAGATTGTGTCTTTATTTATTATATTTTATGGTGCAATTGTCCAGTATGTGTTATTAAAAAAATAGTTTTAGCCTATGTTCTGCAACCTGGTAAGCCCGTGCTGGATCCCCCCCCCCCCTCCCCAATAATTATAAAATTATTCTTAATTTTATTTTAAGTTTTAAAATCTTATTCTCAGCTCGACAGCTTTTCATTAAGGTTTCAAAATTTGAAATTTAAAATTAAGGGTGTATTTTAGGATTTATTTTAAGGGAATCGGAAAAGCCCTATCTCCGCCATGTTAAATTAACCAAATTGGTGTACCTTTTTCTCAGAAATGGTGAAAGATAGAGGTCTAGATTTTTTAGAGTAGTTAGAATAACACGATTTACGTATTTTAACAGACCATTTTCTTTCTAAGAGAAACTTAAAATTAATTATTATTTATTGAAAGTCATTTTTAAATGAGCATTTTTGGTAAGATTTCACTGCCTAAAATAAATAATTCTCAACAAATCATTAAATCCCTGTGTTAAAGTATACAATATATCATAATATAAGTATTAAATAAAAATCTGAGTTCTTAAGTTTAATAGATATTGAAAAAAAGGAACATAAGCATGAAAAATCCAAGTTTTGAGAAAATGTCAATTAAAGATTTAAATGGCCATTAAGCTGTGAAGTACTCTTAGAAAGAATGATTAATTTCAACACTTAGTTTTTATATATATATAAACATGTGAGACACATCGTTGGAAAGATCAAAGTTTAAACTATTTAATGATATAAAAAAGTAAAAATAGACTTTTTAGTTGAATTTTGCTTTCCCGGTCCCTTTAAGCGAAAAGCAAAACAAGCAGGAAGCAGGAATTCTGCTTTTTCAGAATTTAGTGTCGCCCAACGATGAGAAAAAATATATATACAGTCGAACCTCATTATCCCGACACTCTAATGACCAGAAAAAAGTGTCGTCATAAGCGGAGTGTCGCGGTAACTGGAGTTGGAGAAAAATATGTTTATAAACAGCTGTAATTTTAATTAATTTAAGACTATTTTAAATTCATCACTGTTCTTGCCGTTTTCAGCAATAAAACATTATTATTAAGCAAAATCAACACAAAAACAAAATTGAAAAGAATAAAAATCAGATTTATGATGACTTGTTTTTTTTATTGTTACATGAAATATTGATGAATAAAGGTTTGCTTATCCCTAGATGTGCTTCTTACAATTCTTTCTTCTATATTATGCAAATAATTATAGTCAATATCCGTTTTTTTCTGAAATGGATGTTAGATAATTTCTGATCGTTTCAATGCAATGCAATGCTTCGGTTTTAGTCGGATGAAAAGCACCGTGTAACCGCAAGAAAGCAAAGCACCGCCTGACCAGAACAAAAAAGACCACGAGTAGACTGATACGTCTATCTGAAGCTTAAATGAGTCATTCATAGTGTGTGGGTTTATTTATCCAGATAAATGATTGAAGTTTGACAAAGGCATTTCTTACCGCTTAATTTCCATGCTTATAAGATGTATTATGAAAAATGGAGAATTTTTCTTAACCGACGGGATATCCGGAGTTGAAAATTATTAAACGACGTAAAATCCGGAGTTTATTTACATTAAAACCATATACAGAAAATCGGACTTTGAAAACCTGACGTGATAAGCGGATTGACGTGAAAACCGAGTGTCGGGATAACGAGGTTCGTTGTATGTTCGATGTATATTCTTATTTTTACGAGGTGGAACCAGTCGAATTTCAACGAAAGAAGATGTTTTAGGCTGTTTTCATCTGCTGTGCTCAACAAGCGCAAAGCGTTTTGACACATTTACAATTTCATTTTTTTAACGGAAAGATATAAAATTGGAAAGCCTGACCAGGGAAGCGATTTGGAATCGAACTGTTTTTTCCATTTTTTGATCAATCAATGACCTGTTGATTTAGAAGCGATTTTGATCACGTGACACGGCATTTTTCTCCCCTTACTGACTGGATTTTCTTCTTTCGTTCGGAAGTTCAGTTCAAAATGCCAACTTTGAGAGTATTTTCTGATTATTCTATTGCGTTTAGAAAACGGAAAAAACAATTCGATGACATAGTTTCTGAATAACAACCCCTTCTAGTTTCATGCGTTTCCGAACAAAAATGAATTAAAACTTATGTCAGAAAGTTGACTCTTTGGAGACCTTTTGACCTTTTTTGAGAACAGCCTTAAGAAGGAACTGTTTCATAATTTATAATAAACCTACAAAATTCGTTACAATAAAAAATGCATCTTATGTTGGTAAGTCTGAATCTCAAACAAATATTATTTCAACCTAAAGGTCTCTGCTCTTCTATAAAGATACTGTAAATTTTAGTAATATTTTGCGTTTTATCTGTTTGGGATTTCAATTACGTTATTTTCAAAAGTGAAACCTGTGAAGAATTTCAAAGCTGTTGGAGTGAAAATGATGCACTTCTACAAAACTCATTTGAGTTTTAAGACATAAAATACACTCTTTTATTTTATATACAATGGCTTCATCATCTGAAGAATTCCACATTTATAATCCAGTATTAAACAATATCTATATAAAAGTATTCATATGACGTCACTATCGCGGAATAATACATAAACGCAGCAAAAAGCGATGTCGTAAACTTAACAAAGAAAATCGGCTATCTAATGATTCATATGCTTTCATTTGTTTATAACATTAATACCAATACTTAAAATTAAAATTAGTTTATAATGCTCCATGTTTTTTCAGAAATCCTTTATTTATATTTTTTCAAAATAGCGCTGAAATAAAAATTAATTAATTTTTATTTCAGTTGTTATGAGAAAATGGCAACAAAAAGATATAAGTAATCTGCTATTTTCCAACTATTTTCCTTTATTTTCTACTGAAAGGGAGTACTTCAGTTGCCACCATTACAGAAATGGTATTAAAAATACAAAAAAATTAATAACTCAAAAAAAAAATAGAGATGCAGTTTTCAAACAAATTGCAGTTAAAATTTTCTCCCCTATACGAAGGTATAAAAATTGAAAATGTGCGGTGCTTAGAAGTTAAAAAATAATGCAGTAGAAATTATCAGTATTTAATGATACATCTGCTTCGTTTTACGGCTGGCTTATGTAACGGAACGTTATTTTTTTAGGGATGACGCTTTAATTGTTGCCTGAAAGAAATAGTATATCGATCGGGGGCTAAAGAAAAAAACACCGTTTAAAAAGAGTATACAGAAAAAAAGAAGTTACAAATTGTTATTTTTTTATAAGAAATTTTAAAAATGCGAATAGGTTCCAAGCTCAGGGTTAACACTAGGGAGGAGAATTTCAGATCTGACTGATAACTGACGAGGAGCCTTAAAGAGCACCCAAATCTAGCATTTTTTTCTCAATAGAACGCAAGTATTTTGTTGAATAATAAAATATACCATCAAAAGAATGTGTTTAAATTATCCAAATTTCAGAAGGATAACCGATTGTTGATTGTTCGATTGTATTGCAGAATCTGATCTTCTAATAATATCAATAGACAATGAGATTTTCAATTTTATATTTCACTTAACTTCTGTTTGAATCCATATTCTAAACCCGAATCTGCATTTCTAGCATTATTTCAAGTAATAATGGAAAGTGAAAAATCATAAATCACTAGGTTAAAAACGCTTAGATTTATTGCCTGCTTATTGAGCATAAGCACGAAAACATTTCAACTGCAGTATGTACTTCTATAAAAAGGACAAAAGCATAATGAAACAAAAACCAATAAAGTAAAAGAAACTCTGCCATTTTATAAACTAGTCGTTGGGGGGCACCGTAATACTTACCCATCATGGATATACATAATATAAAATATGAAAATAAAACATGTGATACATGCTAAGCATTGTATCATGTTACTTTATTCATAATTTAATTTACTTGCACTCCCTTAAATATAATTAATATAATCCCTTAAGCTAATATTACTTTTTGTTGTTAAAATATCTCAATTTGTTGATTTTCTGTAAGCAAGTAAACACTAGGTTTGCGATGGAAGTCTATGGAAATTTGGTGAAATATTAGAGATACCGCTAATTTGCTTCACTTTTGGCGACTCATTTTGGTCGCCAAATTTGGCGCTATATCGCCGAGTTGGCGACAAAATTGGCGGCATTTGGTGACAGAACAGGGTCCTCCCTATGGTACCCCATTATAGGTATGGTGATGTATTAAATGCTTGACATTTACGGTAAGCCATTATTGGCATTTAATCTTATAGTTTGGCGATAGTTTTTGGGTCGGCGGGATAATCGAGTAATACCGAATTGCGTAAAAAAAATCCTTATAACTCGAAAAATTATAATCCTATTAACTAACAGTTTACTGCGTTGGATTAAACGTCTCATTTCCAATTAAAATATATCTTTGAATTGAAATTTGAATAAAATACAGGGTCATGAAAAATCGAAAAGTGTGAAAAATATGATTACAAATATCTCGGCAACTAGTCATCCGATCAACTCCATTCTTGATGCAAAATTTATGTTTTTTTATTGTCTTTTATATTCACTCCTTCAAATAAACAGTTTCGAAAATTTTTGTATACTTTTTATCAGAACGAATATTTCGAGAGTCCGAAAAAAATAGTTCCGGATAATCGAGGTGACTGATATTCAATAGGCTTCTTACCATTGTTACTTCCTAAGTACACACGGAATTTCAAATCTTTATCTCAATTTGTTCGGGAGATAGAGTGTTTACAGACACACACACACACACACGGACGGCAATTTTTTTTTTTCTAAAAATATGTTTTTCGGAATCTCTAGTGTCTGAAACGTGTAAATCCGTCAAATTTTTTTTTTTTTCGATTTTTAAAACGATTACAAGACTTACCCTATACTACATATGATGGGTAAGTAAAAATAAGAAATGTATTTATAATGAAGAGAAGGAAATGCTTTCAAGAAGATAAATCATCTTTAAGGTTTCAGTAGCATAGTTTAGGTTTATTCCAACAGGTCAAAAAAATGTCCTGGCCAGAACTCGAACCTGGATACATTGGCTTGCCGTGCCAACGCTCTTCCTACTGATACTGAGATACTAAGACCTTACCTGGCTGCCCTTTTCACTCTGTTGAAATAAACCTCAACTATGCTATTTCAAGTTTGAAGATGATTTATTTCGTTGAAAAAATTTTCTTACCTTCATTATGGTCTCATTACATGGTATACAGGAGTTTCCGTGTTAACACACTTTTATCATGTAAATGCTATAGCTGTAGCTCTGATGAATTAAACATAGCTCTGCAGTTCACAGCCATATGCAACAAATAAGAGTGAATTATGTCAGTCAAGTATCGTCCGGGTATCTCAATAGGAAGAGCATTGGCACAGCAAGTCAAAGTACCAAGGTTCGAGTCCTGGCCTCATATTTTTTGGTCTGTTTGAATAAACCTCAATTGCGCTACTCCAACCTGAAGGTATTTTTTCATTAATTTCTTAGACTTAAATAATTAATATCCGTAGTCGTGTTGCCATCGCAATACAAATACACGTTACAACCTCAGCATAGCCTTAATGTGTTTTCTAATATTACAGATAACACAATCGATTCTATAGATTCAATAGATCAGTGTCGCTCAACCCTTTCGGATCAACAACATGTCTAGATTTTACTAAGAATTCTGCGAGAAAATACAATATTTCATTTAAACACATCAGAATCAGTGTTGGCAGTGGGCTACTTTTTTTAAATTCAGATTTCTTGATTAGCACCACTTTTTTGAAATCTTAAAATTTGTCTTATTTAATATCATATTAATTAAGGCAAAAAAAAGGGGGAGGGAATTTACAATTTCAAAAATGTGGTGCCAATCAAGAAATCTTAATTTTTAAAAAAAGTAGCCCATTGGCAACACTGATCATAATATATAAGTTATGTGTGCATGTGTGCACGTTTGTGTTTATTACAGAAGTAACACTATTATAAAAATAACAAAATTGTTACTTAATAAATCTATTTATTTACTTAATAAAAGATATTAATTAATAAATTTATATTTCAGCTTGTTCATTTTCGCCATATAATTGACTTTTGTGCGACTAATAAATAATGAACACTTTAGTTTTTGTTTCAGAAAATTTCGTTAGTTCATTAACAACTCAGTTACATGCAAAATATCACAAAATAGAATAACATTTCAAAATAAATTCGATTATATGTCAGAAAAAAAAATTAAATATTTAAAATCAAAAATTCATATTTCTGTAAACTTAGGTGCGAAACGATTTTTTTAAATTTACTGCCGATATGTAAAAAAAAAACTATTAATGATATGTGATCAAATCAACCATATCGTTAAAATCATACTTTCAAAACAATAATAATTATTAAAAGCTTAAATGTGAAGGAAAAAAAAATCTATTTTCAAATAGAAAATTCTGTGTATTCAAAGACTCATTACATATAGCAGATATAATATAGCTTTTTCAGAATAAAAACTTTTCTAAATATAATGATTCACTCTTTCGATTGAAAAAGCAATAAGGATCAGAGGAATTCACTTTTTCGTGAATAAAATAGATTAAAAGTTAATGAAATTTTAATGTGCAATATATTATTATTATTATTATTATTACTATTTATTTATTTATTTATATATTTTTTAAGAGAAACAGTTTAATATTTCACATGATAAGACGCGGCACAAATTCTGGACTTTTGCAGCACATCTGTCGCTACAGATTGATCGAGAAACACTGGTATAATCTATCATCGGCTCTAAATCAATAGAATGAAATTCTTATGTACATTATAAAAAATATATACATAGAAAAACAGCTTAATATTTCACATGATAAGACGTAACACAAAAGCAGCACTTCCGCAACTCTTGTTTCCATTTATAATGACTAATACTTATAATGATAGGAAAAATGTAGACGTTTTTAAGTTTTTAAAAAATTAATGTACCCCCGTAGTTACCCATGATTTCAGAAAACTTATTGATATTTTAAAATATCATTTGAAGGAACACAAATAAAAATCCTAAAACAAAAATCCAATAAATTTCGAGTTTTACAGAAACGTTTCTGAATAAAAGCGCCCCTTTGCTACCCGTAAATTTGGAAAAAGACGTTTCTGTCAGTTTCGGAAACCCACAGATATCTGTGGTTTTTGATAGAATCGTGTCCTAAAGATTTGTGAAGTTAAAAAAAGCTTTCCACAGTTAGGTGTCCAGAATCTAGAACGGTTAAATAGGAGATTTTACTGGATTTTCGCTAACGGTTCTCTTACATCCAGAAATGCGTCTGAATTTTTTTGGCAGTGTGCAATTAATTTGAAAACTCTACATTTAGGTTTTACCGGCTTATTTCATTCAGAAAAACGATGTCTATTTATTCAGATTGATATATCAAATTTTCATTTTGATTATTAAAGCAATTATACAAATTTTAAAGCACAATTCGACAAATAAAACAAAACCAATGCCACCAATATTCCTTTTTTTAACATTCCTAAAAGTTGAAAGATGGAACTTGATAAAAATGCATCCATAAATAAAATAAAGCTGGTAAACATTGTGAATAAATAAATAAAATGAATAAATAGATAAGTACCGTATTTTATGGAAGAAACTCCGAACCCGTCGTAAGCGTCGCACTCCTCAAAATTGGTCTGAGTAAGCTTTAAAATATCGTAATCCCGCCGCACCCGTCATAAACGCCGCACCTATGGGAACGCTTTTGTCGATAGTGTCTCATTGACCTAACTTTAATCAAGGTGTACGGAACAGTGTAAGGTGCCTCATTTTTAATAACTTAAGATTCTAAAATTTTATTTAAATATTTAAATCAGGTTTTAAATATTTTCGTAATTTTTAAATTAAGGAGACGTCAATTGGAATTAAATTCATCCAGAACGCTGGACGCGGACCTCTCTCCTTAGACGCTCCACGTTTTTATAATTGGTCGGAGCAACTTATCACTCTTTTTATTATGATTTTTACGTCGCATTCACTTTATTCCTTATTTAGTTTCTATTCGAAGCCCTCAAATTCTGAGTGGAAGAGTTGTAAAGTTTCTTTGTCCACCTGTATGCTTTGGTATAATCATCGGAAATGTCACAGTTTTCATAATCGGTTTCGTGAAAAGTTCGTCTGAAAGTTTCGCGTTGTTGAGCAGAGGACTTGAGGATAGTCTTGAGGAATTTTTACTTTATCCCAATTTTACGAGCACGGGAAAAAAAAAATCGTAAACGCCGCACTTGACAAAAAAATTAACTTTCAAACTCGTAAATTCGTAAACGCCGCGGCGTTTCTTCCATAAAATACGGTAAGTAAATATATAAGATGAAAAAGAAATTTAAAAAAAAGAAGATTATATTTGTTATTATTTATTTACGAAAATTATTTTGCAAAGATAATTAAAAGAAAATAAGAAAATATTATTAAGCATTTTTTTTCTTGTGTGGGTACATCTTTTTTTAATAAGGTCAATAGCATTTCCTTTCCCTTTCAAAACTGAAAGCCTGAGGATTGTAAGCGATTTATATTTATTTCATAAATCGAAAGTTTCTTTTATAAATTATCTTTTAGCATTTGCCACAAAAAAAAAAGAAAAAAAAAAGAAAAAAAAATCTATGGAAATAAAATTAGTGTGGTTATTTCGATTCTTTTTGAAATTTGAAATTCTTTGTATTGAAATCTCCAAGGGATAAAGGTTTATCGGTTGATGAAAAAAATAAAACTATTTATTATTGTTTTGTTTTTTGTTTTTTCAAAAAGAAAATAAAAATAATAAAGTGACAAAGCAGATTACAAAACGGGAAAAAAGTATCTAAAAAAAATCATGGATGTTTTTGAGAGCTTTTTGTGGGGATTACAAAATTTGAAAAAGGAACTTCTAAAAACACTCTTCTATTTGTTATTCATACTAATTCTAAGAATGCACAACTAAATTGCAATATGACAAATACCTGAATACCGCTGGTAAAGGTGGGGGTTAATTTCAATGTAAAAAATAAATGAAATGAAATAAATTTTACGAATTTTACTGTTTTCTATCTTTTAAGGGCTTAATTTTGCTTATCCTTTGAACTTTTTTTTAAACTTTTATTTCAATGTTTTTTCAATCCTTTTAGCCATATCAATGAACGTTTTTATGGAGAAAGATTATTTAACCAAGAAAACATGGAATTAATTGTTTTGGTAAAATTTAAAAAAAAAAAAAAAAAAAAAAAAAAAGTAAATTTTTGAATTCTACTTCCACGATAATTTTTTAAACAATTTTTTAACACATTCTATAGTAAACTTCAATAACAATAAAAATTACAGGGCAACCCGAAGATGTGTACGAGAATTAAAGCATGGGCAGATGGGCAGATAGACAGACAAATCGAATTCATAAACAAATTTCAATTATGTATGAAAGCATTAAAAAGAAATAGGTATCAAGTGAAATGTGGAAAACAAGTTAAAACGAACTGATAGTGCAATTTAAAAATTTATTCAACAATGAGGGGAATAAAGTTCATAAAATTATGAAAAAAAAAACCATTCACATATAAGTATACTGATCCAAAACAAGAATATACATGAGGACATGAGTTTCAAAACTCGCCTTATCCAGAAAATCAATTTTTGGGAAATCCAGAAAAATCTCAAGCAATTATCAACTGTATCCACTGCTTTCATTGTAAATGGAGATTTTACAATGCCAGAAAATACAAGATAAAACCAGTTTTTTTTTTTCAAATTGCAGTGTTTTTCTTCTTCTTTTTCTTTTATTAGGCGATTTTTGAAACTCATGTCCTCATATATGCATGATATTTTCGAATATTTGGAATACTTCTAACACAGAATGTCTTTTTAAAAAATCCCTAAGAGCTTCATTACTTTTAAAATTAAACTGATTGCATAGTTACATTTTTATTCTGTACTTTCTTTTTTTCAACTCAAGAATATTAAAAATTTTTACAATATTGCATTTTCCGCCTGTCTTTCTTAAAAAAAAAAGATAAATGTTGATGACAATTTTTTTTTTTTTTTTTTTTTTTTTTTTTTTTTTTTTTGTATAATAAAAAATTTTAGTAACGTGTTTACTTTCTACAACGTATTTATCAAAAGGATTCTTACTTTTACACTGAAGGTGCTATTTAGTAATATGTCACATTTAATTTGATTTCTGATTCCCTATAAAACAAAAATGCATACAATCTTTACTACTGACTCCTTAATATCTGTTCTATGTAGCATAATTATGTCAATATTATACAATTGATGGTTTACATTTTTTAATATTTAATTTCGATAAAAAAAATTTTTTTTTGACTTGCATCCATTACGCGTAAAACGATTGGTTCTAGAATAACGTTGATAATAACATTGATAGTGATCTTTGATAACATTGATATTGATTGGTTCGAAATAACATTGATAGTGATGTAAAACCAATTTATCTTAGACTTAGGCTTCATTTTTAAGCAATTAATAATTTTTTTTTTTTTTAATTTGAATTTAAATTATAAAATAAAAAAAAATGATTGTTTAAAAAATGATAATTTCAAATAACCAATACAATTATGATACTAAATTTGAAGTATATGTTCAAAATACATTAGTTTTGTATCATTATCAATATTATTTGAGACTCTAGAACCAATAGCTTTGCTACAATTTCGGGCGCAACAGATGCAAGCCAAAAAAAAAAAAAAAATACCAAAATTAAACATTAAAAAAAGTAAAATATCGATTGTAAAATATTGAAATAATTACGCTACATAGAAGAGATATTAAGCCGACACTGGCAAAAATTGTATGCATTTGTACTTTATAGGACTTTAAGATATTACTTTAATCAGAAATAAAATTAAACGTGGACAAGATGCTGAATTGCACCTTCAGTGAAAAGGTAAAACACTTGTAACCCCAAAGGATTTTTTGAGATCCAAAATAAAAGTTTATTTTCATAATGGTAAATCGTAATCATAAATTGTAGAAAAAGAACCCCTACTATTTCAATGGTATCATCTTTTTTTTTTTTTGTTTAATGGGCGTTGAATGATAGTATGTAAATTTAAAGTATACGTTGAAGATACATTAGTTTTACATTATTATCAATATTATTTGGGACACTAGAACAAATAGTTTTGCAACAAATTTGCACGCAATAGATGGAAGTAAAAAAATAATTTTAAGTTTTATATCAAAATTAAACATTAAAAAAAGTAAAATATCGATTGTAGAATATTGATATAATTACGCTACATAGAAAAGATATTAAGCTGCCAGAGGTAAAGATTTTATGCATTTGTGCTTTATAGGGAATCAGAAATAAAATTAAACGTGACATGATGCTGAATTGCACCTTCAGTGAAAAGGTAGGACACCTGAGACACCCAAAGGATTTTTTGAGATTCAAAATAAAAGCTTATTTTCGTAACGGTAAATCGTAATAATAAATTGTAGAAAAAAAAAACTACTATTTCAATGGTATCATCCCTTTTTCAGTGTTTAATGGGCGTTGAATGATAGTACGTAAATTTAATGTATACGTTCAAGATACATTAGTTTTACATCATGATCAATATTATTTGGGACACTAGAACAAATAGTTTTGCTACAAATTTGCGCGCAATAGATGGAAGTAAAAAAACAGTTTTAAATTTTATATAAAAATTAAACATTAAAAAAAGTGAAATATCGATTGTAGAATATTGAAATAATTACGCTACATATAAGAGACATTAAGCTGCCAGAGGTAAAGATTTTATGCATTTGTGCTTTATAGGGAATCAGAAATAAAATTAAACGTGACATGATGCTGAATTGCACCTTCAGTGAAAAGGCAGGACACCTGAGACCCCCCAAAGGATTTTTTGAGATTCAAAATAAAAGCTTATTTTCATAATGGTAAATCGTAATCATAAATTTTAGGGGAAAAAAACTACTATTTCAATGGTTTGCAACTATTTCAATCCCCCTTTTTTTTCAGTTTTTAAAGGACGTTGAATGATAATGCGTAAATTTGACATATGCGTTCAATAAGATACATTAGTTTGACATCATATCACAATTATTTGGGAGTCTACATTCTAAAAACTAAATGTGTAAATTTACACATAAAAACAGGTATATCGATGATACAAAAACGATTTGTCTATATGTGTAAAGTGATGTGCAAATTGTCAAAATGTAATGTATACATTTCGAAATAGACATTTTAATGCGTTATTTGGTGATAACAATAAGTGTGTAAGTTATCTGATCACTCTTCAAATACACACTTTAATGTGTAAATTACACAAGAATAACATATTTCTGTGTAATATTCATACACATTTATTTGTGTAACCTTCTGTGATTACACATATTTTTGTGTGTTATGCAAAAAATACATTTTTTTGTGTTATATGGAAATTCACAGTTCTTTGTGTAATATGTAAAATACGCATACATTAGTGTAATATGCAAAATACATATATTTTTGTGTAATATTCTGTTCTTTCACATATTTCTGCATACTATGCAAAACACAGATCTGTACAATATACAAAATACTTAGATTTTTATGTAATATTCCAAATAGACAGAATTTTTGTGCACATAGCTTTCTCTATCTTTATATTTTGGTACGTTTAAATTGTGAACTAAATGTTTTTTAATCGCATAGCTGGGTATGTTATAATTAGTGTATATATTAGTGTAATATGCAAAATACATATATTTTTGTGTAATATTCTGTTTTTACACATATTTCTGCATACTTTGCAAAACACAGATTTGTACAATATACAAAATACATAGATTTTTATGTAATATTCCAAATAGACAGAATGTGTGTGTACATAGCTTTCTTTATCTTTCTATTTTGGTACGTTTAAATTGTGAACTAAATATTTTTTAATCGCATAGCTGGATATGTTTGTTCTTTTTAGTAGGTTTGTTTTATGACCAGAAAACAGTGTACCCACAATGTGTTTTGGAAATTTACTTTAAATATAAAGACAAGTCATTTTCTTATCATCGATATACTATTTTTATATAAAACAGGATCAACTGAAATTAAAGTACCATCTTTCTGTTAGAGTTGGTGTGGAATCCTAAACATTATACACACACTTTTTTTAATTACACACTTATAATTTTTGTAACACTCCTATTAGTGTAAATCCATGTATTTTCTACATTTAAACTACACACTTGTCTGAGTGCATTAACCGATAACAGCTTATAGCTTAATGTCATAAAGTAAATACACATAAAATCAGGTAGTTTTTTGTACGACATGTGTAATTTTTATGACAAGTGGGTGATTTTAGATATTTACACACTTATCAGTGTATACATAATTATGTGTAAATTACAATAACAAGTCAATTCATGCATTTTTCTGCATTTACACTTTTGTTTGTGTTTTTCAAGGGATAACAAATTACACACTTAGTTTTATAAGCTAGAAATACGCACAGAAATAGGTAAAATTTTGCAAAAAGTGTGTAACTTTCATGACAAGTGTGTAATTTTAGAAATTTACGCATATATATAAATCTGACTAATTTACACATTTAGTTTTTAGAGTGTAGAACCAAAAGTTTTGCTACAATTTTGTGCGCAATAGATGCAAGTAAAAAAAAAAAAAAAAAAAAAAAAAATTAAATTTTGTATCAGAATTAAACATTACAAAAAGTAAAACATCGATTGTAGAATGTTGAATGTATTACGCTAGATAGAAGAGATAAGCTGCCAGTGTTAAAAATTTTATGCATTTGTGTTTTATAGGAATCAATGTGACATGATGCTGAATTGCACCTTCAGTGAAAAGATAAGACCCCTGAGATTCTAAAGATTTTTTTGAGATTCAAAACAAAAGCTTATTTTCACAATGGTAAATCGTAATCATAAATTAAAAAAAAATCCTACTATATCAATGGTAACGTCCCTTTTTTTTTTTTTTTTTTTTTTTTTTTTTTGTTCAGTGTTTAATGGACGTTGAATGATACTAAGTAAATTTAAAGTATACGTTCAAGATGCATAAGTTTTACATCATTATCAATATTATTTGGGACTCTAGAACCAATAGTTTTTCTACAATTTTGTGTGCAATACATGTAAGGAAAAATAATTAATTTTATATAAAAATTAAACATCAAATAAAGTAAAATATCGATGTATTGTAATAAAAATAACTCGTTATTTTTTTATTGGTAAATTAATAGCTTTTGATAAGAAAATCATTTATCAGTTATTTTAGGAAATTTCATGAATTTTACGAGCTGCATGTCTGTTTTTTGTTTTACCCACAAAAATTATTTTTTCTTGGGATAAACTTGTATCTAAAAAATATAATAACAAAACGTTTTGAAAACAAGAATAAGACGTATTTACTGAATTTTCAGCTAATTAACCATTTATAGTGACAAAACATTTATTATTAGATTTAACTCATGATGTATGCCAAAAATAAAATTGCAATTATTTAACTAATTGTATAAACTAAAAATTTCCATTATATATATATATATATATATATTAAATTATTATTGCGTGCATTGAAATAGTTGTTTCAGTTTTTTTTTTTTTTTTTTTACTTTTATTTTAAATTCTGTATCGGATAAAGTTAATACCAATTATGATTAATCATTAATGGAAAGACTACTTACATAAACTTACATATTTGAAAAAAAAAAGAGAATTGGATCTAATGAAATAAAACTTAATAATGTAAAAGAATAAAATACATAATTATAACTAAAATTATTTACTTATGTTATGTTGATAAAACGTAGTATTAGAAAAAGCTATATTGCAGAGTATCATCCAACTAACTTATAGTCTTTCAATAAATATCTCTGAAGTTTCTAGTTGGTCTTTAAAAAATATATATAGAGAGAAAAAATTAAAACCATAAATTTAAAATCCCTTTAAAATAAACATAAAGTAACAAATAAATTAAAAAATAAAAAATAAAGAAACATTCAATTTAAATAAAGATGTCTGTTGAAATTTCTATTCATTTTTTCAGCTTTAGAATAATTTTAGTTGTTCAAGATGGTTATTAAATTCCCTGCTCAACAAACTGGAAACGTGATTTGGAATCGAATTAAGTTTTCATTTTTTTGGTAAATAAATTACTTATTGAGTTATAAGTGATTTTTGTCACGTGACGATAGATTTTTCTTCCTTCTTCCGCTGTCACGTTCGGAAGTTCGGTTCAAAACGCCAACTTTGACAGTATTTTCTAAAAGATCTTTTGCGTTTACCAAAAAATGGTAAACGTCTTTCGATTACATAGTTTCTGAAAAAGAACACCTGCTAATTTAATGAATTTCCAAGCACAAATGACTTTTAAAATGGTCAGAAAGAGGACACTTTAGATTTAAGAACAGCCTTAACCTGCCTTGAATGTCC
Source organism: Maratus speciosus (assembly GCA_963932465.1). Classification (NCBI taxonomy): domain Eukaryota; kingdom Metazoa; phylum Arthropoda; class Arachnida; order Araneae; family Salticidae; genus Maratus; species Maratus speciosus. The sequence continues at coordinate 360,389,496 of OZ010795.1, forward strand.
TCAAGAAACTGATATATATATATATATGTATATATTAGTGTTGTTAAAATTGTATCCGTAAATATTTCGAAATAAGTGCCATAAACTTCAGACAACGTGTTCTTGTTACTTATCCTTTTAAATTTCAACAAAGATTCCTCGTAAAGGAAAGCTCAAAATAGCCAACATATTTTTTTTAAATACACAAAAAGTAGGAATAACAATAAAAATTTAATATTTACAACTGTCGATGACCGAAAGCTATTTGCAATTCTATAAACGTGTTCTTTCTTACACACATATTAGCATGTTCATCACAGTCTGGAATTGAGAAAAGCAGGGCTTTCTCTAACAAAATGCTCGTAGACTAAACAAAGAAGCTATTATACTGAGTGGCAATGTTAACGCCGAGTTATAAGCGAAAGGATTAACATATATCTACTTGTTGAACTTTTAGAAAGATTTTCTCTAAAAAAAAACTAGCCTTCTCTGAAAAGAACATTTCGCTTACAGAATTGTAAATGTAATATATAAGTTTAAAAAGAGCTTACAAAGTTAAGGAACTCATAGAAATTTTAGAGGCCATAGATTTGCTATTCTTTATGAAATGCTCACTTTTCATAATATTACACAAACTGTGATTTACTGTAAGAGTCTACTTCCAATACCACATTCATACCAGGGTGTAGGGCGTACGCTGCTGAAGGCAGTGTGGTCCCAACCTTAAGTACGTTTGGAAAGAGGTTGATTGGAGGTTAGTTTGGAAAAACTGATCAGAGTAGCGAGATATATTTCAAATAATTCCGGGCAACTCTGGGCAAATCTGCTAGTTATTTCACATAAAAAGATTAAACGCAAATGTATTATTTAAAAAATACACACACACACACACACATATATATATATATATATTTCTTAATTAATAAATAATTTATTAAGTGCCTGTTTTAATATTTTATTAGTCAGTTGTACAGTTAATTGGTTAGTTAATTACGAGCTCTACAGTCAACTTTTGTACACGAGGCGTAAATAGGCCGGAACCTCCAAAAATCTTTAAAGTGGAATCCGACTCACTACAAACATCCATGCCTGAGTCGAAGTTTGAACCAGGGACGCTTTGTCTAGTAACCAGCGCTCTAACTACTAAACAAGCAGGCGAACATGCAGCTAATTTGTAAAATATAATAATAAATATTGTTTTATGAAGATCGGGTACACAAATTGATAATTCTGCTGAGTTCAGTTAAATGTATAAATATTTCTATCATATCAGATGCTACATTAAGGCTCCCGTCCCGTCAGGCGAAACCACATGCGAGCTAAGGCTAAACCTATGAAGAGGTTATTTGCCAATATCTCGTTTGCATTTCGACATTAAAAAAAACTGCATTGAGTAGCTGAGGTAGATCCCTACATTCGCCGTTTTTTAACTTTTTCTATTTTGACAGCAGTTTTTTTTTTTTTTTTTTTTTTTTTTTTTTTTTTTTTTTTTATGATGACACTTACATTTTCAGGATCGGCTCCGCAACTGAAAGTAACTTAATAAAAAATATGTGTAAAAAATATCGAAAAAGTAAAAAAAAGGGGCAGATGTAGAGATAGACCTCAGCTACCCAAATAAAAAAAATATTTAAAAAAGTCGAAATGCAAACGAGATATTGGCAAAGAACCTCCCCATAGGTTTAGTATTCGCTCGCGAGTGTCTTCGCCTCACGGAATTGGAGCCTTAACTGCCCGTTTAAATAAATTATACAAACTGATCTCCACCCCCTCTCTCCATATTAATTTTGAAATTTTTCTGTTACACTTAAAATATTCATGTTCCAAACCTTACTAAAGCCAAAATGTAAGTTTTATATCCTGTCATTCCTCCCTCCTCACCCCCCATAAAAAAATATTTGTTTTTTAGCATAGTACAAAAAGGGGTTCCCCCTGCTTCTAAATGTAACGGATAACCGACGTTTCATATATCATCTTTAAAAATTATTTTTCCTACTGTTTTCTTTATTTAAAAGGGTTGTTAAAATTAACTATCTGTTGCTTGTATCGTATCACAAGCTCTTCTAAAAAACAGAAATCAAAACCGTTTCGTGAAAATTCCAAGCTTTTCAGATAATTGTTCTATTTTCAATATATTTGTTGTTTTATTTTTAAACATATTCTCTATTTCCATTGAAGAAAAAAAATATATCATAGTTTCAAGAGCTTTTAGAGGTAAAAAAGAAATTCTCTTTTTTTTTTTTTTTTTTTTTTTTCGAAATTATGAGTAATTTTGGCTTTGTTTCATTGCTTCGAAAAATATTTTAAAATGCATAAAAAATTAAAGCTTTGTTTAAAAAAGCATGTTTCGACCATGTAATACAGAAAACCACAAACCACCCACTTGTAAGAATGTTTTCTTTTAATCATTTTTCTCTCTCAGAAGTGCTATTATCGTAAGAAAAGTTTCGTGCGCTTATTTCTTTCAGATACAAGTTTTTGTGTGTTTTTGTTTTTGTTTTATTTTTCGTCTGAACACAAAGATAATAAAAGAAGTAAAAATAGAAGACTTTAAAAGTTTCTAGAAAAAAAATTACAACAAATCTGCACTGTTAATTCATTATTTTCTTTTTTATATTTTCGGGGAAAAGCAATGTTGAGTATTCAAATTAGCAAAAATATGCAAAATTTACTGAGTTCTTTTTAATGTGATAGGATGACGACGATATTATTATGTTGGTTTATTTTTTTCTCGCCCGAGATAAAAATTAATAAAAATTCGTTGCCTAAAATTTTATTTAATTTGAATCTTTTTCTTTCTTTTTTAAGGGACATATTATATTGTTTGTATGCAATAGTTATTTTTCTAGACACCTACAAAAGTAAGGTTTATCTCAGACGTATACTAAACTGGTATTTTGCTTTTCTTATGAGAAATATCTCATAAAATTTCATTTAAATAGCTTATTTTGTTATTTTTTAAACATTTACCGAATAAAAAAAAATATATAAAAGAAGACTGTGATTGTCTATAAGTTCAAAAAATTTAAGTCTTAATGTTTTAGATCTGCATAATTCTTAAATTTCTTCACAAAATGACTTGAATACTTTACTTTAGATTCAATTTTTTTTTGTTAAATTTGGATACTACTGTTGAAAATTTTAAAGGTTGTTTCTGTTTTCTTTAAAGATGACAGAAACTTATTTTTTCCGTAACGAAGTAAACGATTTTTTTACGTATGCAGAAAAGCCCGTATTAAAAGATTCCTGACAAATCATCCTTAGACATATTTGTAGAAAAATGTGTCAGTTTTGAGAAAGAAAATATCCGTTTTCAATTCAATGGCTTTTTAAAATGACATCATTTAACACGTGAAAACGCTGTCTTCTTGAAAATTTAATCTCTAATTTCTGAACTGAAGGAGCTAAAAATTTCTGAAAATCATGTGCTCTGACGCGATTATAAAGAAAAATGTGGCAGTTTCATGTTTTTAATGGATGCTTTCTTTTGAAAATGGCGTCAGTTAATTTTTAGTGAGGGTAACGAAAAAGAGAGGCTGCCGCGGTACCTTTCGCCTTAGACCGCTAGAGTCACGTGATGCTCTCTCTTTGTGTGCCTGCACTGCAAATAGAGGCGTCTTAAATTTAGACACTTATGTGTCTGAAAAACTAATTCAGACACTTAAATGTCTGAATGTGAAATTTCAGACATCATAGATGTCTTAATTTGAGACACATAAGTGTCTTATTATGATCATGGTATAAATGAACTAAAAAAAGTCTGAATTCTGGTGACTTGTCTGAAATTAAGACATTTAAAGATTAAAACGCTTAAGTGTCTGGATTTGATTAGGGCACCAGCAAAGAATGTTTATTAATGGATGAGAGGTGATTAAAATATGCTTTTTCATTCACTGAACGATATTACTTTACAGAATTTTCTTACACCATAAGATGTTTGTCAAAACTGTACTGCACAAGTCTGTTAACCAATTCTTGAAACCAATTTTATCTTTTATTTATTTGTTTATTTTTTCATTAAAGTAATTAAAAAATTCTTTACATAAAAATATAAAGTTCTGAAAAAATCATTAGCTCTCGTCGGTGTACGCAGGAGAGTACGGGGGTCACCCCTCCAAAATATTTTAAAATATTAAGATATATGTCTTGAAAAAAATGTACGAAAGGGCTTGAAAGAGGACCCGTTTTTCCAACAAGTGTGTCTGTGGCCCACAACCTAATCTCCTTTTTTAAAGTGCAGAATTTGAATATGAAATATGCTAAGAGCTTTTTTTTTTTTAGAATACATCGAGTAAAACAATATGTAAACATATCAAATTAAAAAGCAATACAAAAAGTTTACAAGTAAAAGAAATTAAATACTCAAAAAGAAACAAAGAACTGGAACTTTTTTTTAATAATTCAGGGGTCTCTGCCCCCTATAGCCCTCTTTTAAGATAAATTTGAAAAACATGAACGTAAAAAAAGAAGAAGAAAAAGACACAGAATAAAAAATGTTTTCATAGAGGAATTCAGAGATGAGCGGAGGGGGGGGGAGGGGGGGAGTACCTTGACAAAATTGTCTTACGTGTTTTTACTATTAGAGTTTAATTATTCTATAGTCATTTAGAACATATTTTTTAAATAAACAGACATAAAGAAACCAACTACTTTTCAAAATCTGGGAAGTGGTCATGGGCCCCATTAACAACCACCGCTGCCGACGATTATATTTAAATAAGGTATCTACTAGACCCTGACACCACGCTAATAGGCGACAATCTAGCGCCCCAAAAAAATTTTCGCTCGATCAATCACTCATCCCCCCCCCCCCTTCCTATATTCTTGCTATCGCACACGCTCGCTTTTACAATTAGATAAGAAAAAATATGAACTAAAGCGTATGACATGAAAAGTACGAATTTTTGGGAGATTATACATTTATAAGCCTTCCTTTAGTTAAAAAAAATATTTAAATACAAATCTAATTGTGAAACGTATCATGAAAGTATTACTACATCTCAGCCAATCAGAATTCGATGAGTTCGCATGCGTTCATTTGTTTCAGCAATTTTGGCGGGCAACGACTTCTGCTCGACGGCCAACGAAGGAGACTTAGTTAAAGTATACTAGCAAAGTAATTTCTGCTTAATTTTCAAAACATTTCATTTTCCGTTGATAAACTTGAAATTTCATCACTTGAGTCACTGAGTCGATGACATCGTTAAAGAAAAAAAAAAGAAGCTGACATAGTATATTTTTTGTGTGTGAAGAGATATGTTTTTCATCTATTGGAGTATTAGAATTTGCAGCAATTGTGGTGTAAAATACAGTTAACATCTTATGTGTGTGTTTTCATTTTAAAGATGTTAGAAGGAACGTTTTCATTACAATTCGGAAGAATTGTTTGGATTACCGTTAACGTTTTAATTGCTTGGAAAGTTCATGTGAAAGAACTGTGAATTGAATTTTTTAATACATGTATTGAACTTTCAACAGATTTCTCAAAAAATTTATTTCATCCATTGTAAAGTCGGCGCCGCTCCTCTGACCATCCCACGTTGTGTATATCTTGTTAAAAAAATAGCACTTATTTTTTTAAGCAAAGATTATTAAGTTTATTTAAAACGAACATGAAGACACTACAAGACGACACAATGATGATGACTATTTACAATGAAAAAAAAGAAAGGGTTTCACAAGGTGCACAACCTTCATATTAAACTCCACGAACTACACTTCACTATATTATTAACTTGAATTACAAACTACTCAAATTATAATCCTTTGGTGCTCTTAGCACCCGATATACTTCCGTTTTCACAAATCCAAAAAACACGCCGGCCAACATGCACGGCTCGGTTACCCTTCTCAAAAATCACTTTTACTCTGAAAAAACAAAATATCCACCCTTCTCTCCGCGCGCGCCCGCATACCACGTGACGTATGGCGTTGGCGCCACAAGAATCGAAAGAGAAATAAATCTAAACGTTTCCAGACATCACACCCCCCACCCAAGATTGAAAATGGGGGAGGGAGTCCCTCAATTTTCTATCTGAAATTTAGTCTGGAGACGTCCTTATACTCCATTTTTTTTAAAAAACAAATTACCCAAATAAAAATAAAAGTTAACAAATACATATAAAAAAAAATATACAAACTACATGTCTGAAGAATCTGGGCACTCTGCCTAAAACTCGTCTTACCTACTAATACAAAACAGAATTAATACTTAATAATAACAATAATAAATGCAATAACAAATAAAACATATGTAAAAGGAAACAAAAGCTGTAGTAACACACTAAATAAATCTTTTAAAGTCACTAGAAAAGACATGGTCCTTCATCAATCAGTTCGTGAAAGTTTTTTTTTTCTTTTTTTTTAAAAGTCTATACAGTTTAGAAAAATTTCACAGTTTGTTTTCTTATTCAACAGTTTCAAGTCTAGATAGTGCGTCTGCATTTATCAACTTGGCACCCGGTCGATGCGAAATCACAATATCATACTTTTGCAGTGCTAGTGCCCATCGTTGCAGTTTGGAAGATTGGGGTGCATTTTTGGTGATGAAAGTTAGTGGGTTGTGATCGGTGATAAGTTCCACAGGTGAACCAAAAATCCACGTTTCGAACTTCTTGAGACTCCAGATGACTGCATAGGCCTCCCTTTCGATCGTCGGCCAACCCTGTTGAGTTTTGGTGAGCTTTTGACTGGCATAGCTCACCGGGTACAGTACTCTGTCTTTTCGCTGCGATAAACATGCGCCGATGCCGATTGCAGATGCATCGCACTCGATGACAAATGGTACTCCTATAACGGGAGTATGTAGCCTAGGTGCTTCGATAAGACCTCTTTTCAACTCATTAAATGCCCGATCATGGTCTTCTGACCAACACAACTGTTCTGGACTCTTCTTTTTCGTCAGTTCAGTTAAAGGATATGCTACTTCAGCATATTTAGGAATGTAATCTCTATAATAATTACAGAGACCAAGGACACTTTTCAACTGTTTCTTCGTTTGAGGCACTGCTAACCTTCGAATAGCCTCCACTTTTCCGGGGTCGGTCCGATGGCTGCCGGACCCGATGATATGTCCTAAGTACTTAATCTGCGGTTTTGCGAATTCACATTTCATCAAGTTGACTGAAAATCTTAAGTCTGATAACTTAGAAAATATCTTTTCCAAATGCACCAGATGTTCAGCAAATGTTTCAGAAAAGACGGCTATGTCGTCTATATATGCTCTGGCGAACTCCTTGTAATCGGACAGTGCTCTGTTCATTTCTCGTTGAAAAGTCGCAGCTGCGTTTTTGAGCCCGAAGGCCATTACTTTAAAGCGATACTGAGCCCTGTGAGTTTTGAAACACGCCAGATTCTGGCTCTCTTCTTCTAGTGGTATGGCCCAATACCCTTTCAATAAGTCTATTGTAGTTATGACATTGGCCCTGCCAATACTGAACAATAGATCGGTGGCATTTTCCATTGGGAAATCATCAGTCACTGTAACTGCATTAAGCACTCGAAAATCTACGCATAGGCGCAAGGCCCCATCCTTCTTCATTACGCACACTACTGGGTGTGGCGCCTCTGCCTCACTTTCTTCAATCAGACCTAGTTCCAATAACTCCTCAATTTGTTTATCTACTTGAGGTTTCAAGGCCTCTGGGATTCTGTAAACATACGGCTTTTTCTTTTCTGCGTCACTTATTCGTATTTTATGCTCTCCTACCTTAGCTATTTGCACTTTTCTAGAAAATAGTCCTTTATATTTATACAATAAATCTAACATTTTTTCTTTCTCCACCTTTCCTAAATGACTCAAATCAACTTCTTCTATATTGAATAGGTCGGAGTTATCTTTCGTACTGGGGGTGGGATGGACCTCCCCTAATTCTTCCTCATTTTCGAAGATCACACCCACCGCCTGTACCCTAGGAGTAAATTTTCTGATCTTATTTACGTGGACATTCCTAACATTCCCGTTCATTAATTTCACTTTGTAAGAATCAGGGTTACAACGCGCCACTATTTCGGTGGCCCGGTCCATCTCGCGTAAAGTTTGTTCGTGGAGTCCGGAATTAATAAATATACCTGGTCCCCCGGTCTAAATTCCTTGTAAATCGCTCTTCGATTAGCGTACTTCGCATACGAGCTTTGCTTAACCTCCGACACTATTGCCGCTTGTTCTGCTGCCCTTTCTAAATTAATTTTTAACTCCTGGAGATATTCGGTCGCGCTCTTTCCTAGATTTATAGGTAGTGGGATTTCGCCTGCCCATGTAGATTTTAATACCGCCAGTGGCCCTCTGGCCTCCCTTCCGTACATTAATTTGAATGGCGATACGCCCGTAGTGCTATTCGGAATTTCTCTATACGCAAATAATAGATAGGGGATGTGTTTATCCCAATTTTTAGGGTCACTACGAATTATATGATGTAACATACGTTTCAATACCTGATTGTATCGTTCAACTAATCCCGAGCTCTGTGGGTGCCCCGGCGTAGCAAATCTAGGAGACGCCCCCAGCCTACCATGAAACTCTTGTATTAACCCTGATATAAAATTTCTACCCTGGTCACTCGCTATTACGCGGGGTATTCCTGTCCGCATAAATATCTCTAACAATGCATCGCACGTAGCTTTAGCCGTAATTGTCCGTAACGGAACTGCCTCTGGCCATCTCGAATGTTGATCTACCAAAGTAAGTACGTATTGATGCCTACGCGCTGACGGAGGTTCAATTTTTCCGATTATGTCAATATTTACAACGTCGAACGGAAGTTCCGGCCTCTCAATAGGGACGATGGGTATCTGATCGCTAGCCCTCTCCCTGCTCCGTAGTTGGCAAACCTTACACGACGCACAATATTCTTCCACATCCCGCGACATACCTGGCCAAAAAAATGAATAACGAATTCTCTCTTTTGTTTTTTTCATGCCAAGATGATTAGCGAAAATTGATTCGTGCGCAATTTTTAAAATTTCCTCCCTCCTCACCTTTGGTACCACTAATTGCATAACTTGATTTCCCGAAACTCTTTCCCTATGATAAAGCAAATTGTCTACCATAACAAACCCATTTTTCTCTTTTTCTGCATCTTTGAAAGCTCCCTGTAACGATTCGCAACTTTTCTGTTGCGCCCTGTAAATACTCGCATCTGATTGACGACCCACATTTAAATCTTCGCTATTATTTTTCTTTTCAATACAGCTAATCATTAACTCTTTTTCTGCAGTTTCATTTTGACTTAATAAACATAAATTCTCATCATTGATACTTTGTTGCTCCATTTCACTACACCCTGCTTTTTCACATTTAATTTCTTCCCCCCTTTCTGACTGCAACTCCTCCGTAGACACACCATCTAATCTATTTTCTTCCCCTCCACTCTGGACTGATCGTAATAATTCATAAATCGTTGGCGTGATAATACATGACCCATATAATTTATCTGTTGCTGCGAACAAAACATCTACGCTGTTAACTACACTATTTGAGTCTCCGGAATCTAAAGCTATAGGTAAAGTTATAAGGTCAGCGGTTATTTTTTCTCCAAATGCAGATATCAACTGAATTTTTGAATTTTCATTATTTCTAAATGAATCCGGTATTTGATTTGAATTAATTACTGGAATTTCGGCCGCGTTATCGATCAATGTATTCACTTTCCGCCCGCCTAACAACACATCCTGATACTGCAAAGCTTGCGTATTTATTGCCTCATTCTCAGAACATAAAGCTGTCACTTTAGCAACTAATTTATCATCATGTTTATTTTTCTCAATACCCGATTCCTTTTTCGTTTGATTTCGAAAATTCCCCATTTTATTTTTATCTTTATTATTCGGGCAGAAACGTAAATGAGTTGTTTGTTTACATAGCCTACAAATGTCATTAGTTTTTCTTTCGCGAGGAAGAACATTATTTCTGATATGAGGTGGGAGATATTTCCCATGATTCACACTTCCGGTTTCATCATAGTTGCGAAAGGATTTTATCGGTCTATCATATAATTCCGAAAAAGTTCTACCTTTTGAAGTAAACCAATTATCGCATAATTCCGCGATTTGGCGTGGTTTTAACCAGTCATCCATTTGCTTTAATTTAACATAACTCCGCGTTTCTGAATCTAATGAACTCATTAATCTATCGGTAACAATTAATTCATTAAGCGTATCGAAATCATTTACTTTCCTAAGTTGACAATAAAAATCCCAATTAGCTCGGATTCTGCTCGCAAATTGTAAATGGTTTTCATTTTTCATTCTTTTTGCCGTAAGGAAATTTTCTAGACAAGCTTCTGGGGTAGGTTGAAATTCTTTTAAAATTAAAGCCTTAACCTTCGAATAACTCTTCATTTCATTTGAATTGACATAAACTAATAAATATGCGGCACGTTCACCCACTAAATTTAGTAAAATTTCAACTTTTAACTCCTCCGAAACATTTTTCATTTCGAATGCCTTTTCGAGCGAACTAAAAAATAAATTCCACGCTTCCGGTTTAGTCGGGACTGGCATACTCAGGGTTCTAACACTTTTAATTAAAGATTCTAAAGAATTAGTATGGGATTTTTGTCCATCCCCCCCCGAATCCAAATTCTTATCATCTGTTATCTTCGCCATTTCTAATTGAGCTTTAATGACTTCTAATTTTGTTCTCTCTAATTCTAGAGCAGTGTTCTGTTCCGATTTAACATTTTCTTTCTCAATTTTTAGTAACTCGGCTTCACGTTTTTCTTTTTCTATCCTATCTGATACAGTGGTAATTAAAAATTCCTTTACAAATTCAGCATCCTTAGCAAATTGGTCGCTTCCCTCAATGAGTGTTTTCAAATCTACAATTCTATGCTCTAATTCTACCTTTAATCCTAATTCAGTCGCGACGACAACTAAATCTTCTTTTTTCAGCCCTTTAATGCTAAACATTTTTCTTTTTCAATTTCAAACACTTTTATAATAATCTCTACAGATAACAGATACTCTCATATTAATTAAATAAATCAAGGAATAAATGATCTTTCTTCTGACATGCTTAAATCAATCATAAAAATAAATCATATACTTTTCTCTTTATCTATTTAAAATATCTTCAAACACTATCTTCAATTAAAAATAAATAAACATGCAGCTTACTTTTAATAGGAGCTCTGGTGCTTCGAAAATGAGAGCGTGTAAAGTCGGCGCCGCTCCTCTGACCATCCCACGTTGTGTATATCTTGTTAAAAAAATAGCACTTCTTTTTTTAAGCAAAGATTATTAAGTTTATTTAAAACGAACATGAAGACACTACAAGACGACACAATGATGATGACTATTTACAATGAAAAAAAAGAAAGGGTTTCACAAGGTGCACAACCTTCATATTAAACTCCACGAACTACACTTCACTATATTATTAACTTGAATTACAAACTACTCAAATTATAATCCTTTGGTGCTCTTAGCACCCGATATACTTCCGTTTTCACAAATCCAAAAAACACGCCGGCCAACATGCACGGCTCGGTTACCCTTCTCAAAAATCACTTTTACTCTGAAAAAACAAAATATCCACCCTTCTCTCCGCGCGCGCCCGCATACCACGTGACGTATGGCGTTGGCGCCACAAGAATCGAAAGAGAAATAAATCTAAACGTTTCCAGACATCACATCCATTATAAATTAGACTATTTAAAAAATATAGTTGAAATATAGAAAAATGTGAATATAAATTTCAAAATGGATTTCCAGTATAAAACATTTTGGATAACCATCCTAAAGGTAAGCTTGAATAGAACGATATGATATTGCTCAATTTAGAACAAAGAGCATTGAAATTTCATATAATATGTAATTTTATTATTTATATTATTTTATCGTAATAATTAATAATTTGCATTTTTCATATTAGCTTCTTTCTTGTACTCAATAAACATTTTTTGTGTTTAAAGGTTTGTGTGTTCATTTTTGACATTTTCAATGAATGATTATAATTTTCTGTATTAATGGATTTGATTAATATTTCTTTAGATCTTCATTTTATAAATTAAATTTTTATATAGTAAATAGATTGCTTGAATCATTTGCTTTTTTTGCTTATGTATCACTCCAAATTAATTGGCATTTCATATTAAACTTTTGCGGATAAAAATCACTAATTACAGAATATAAAATAATGCATATATTAAAATAATCATTTTAATAATTTCAATCTTCATTTAAATTAGCGTTAAACCTAATTCTGAAAAACTTGTCAAATTAAGTTCTACTTAAAAAAACAAATTTTAGTTGCATTAATATGCTATTTATGTGCTATAAACTATATAAAAAATAATTAAAATAAACAAATCTTTGAGATTTATTAATTATTATTAACATAATCACTATTCAAATCTTTCATTTTTCAATAGTTGACTTTATTAACAATGTATATTTTTCAGCTTTAATTTTATTTCGTGTAGAATAAATTAATATATAAATCATTATTTACTTTTTCCTTTATATTATTAAAAAAATATATTTATTTAATAATATGTAAGTAGTTCTTGTGATTATCATCTGATCTATATTTTTACAAAACGTCCATATGGCAATATTAAAAAATCCTAATTTTTATATGATATTGCATAATTAAGTTCTTTCCTTGCAATTTCTAGATACTTTGTGTTATTGATAAAATTTTACATGTGAATTTTAATTTTTATTGACAACAGTATCGTTTAATTATTTTACGGAGTCTATATTATCGAAGTAAATGTTTTGATATTAACAAATTTAAATTTATGTTTGGGAATTGCTATGAACTCTCTTTTGGTTCAGAATGTTCAAATGGAGCACAAAAAGAAATCATGGAAGCATCAGATTGAGTTATCACGAATTTCTGAATATTTTATAAATAAAGTTTCAGTTTTTCCAGTGAGAAAGAAATCCCTACTGCATGACGATGCAATTTTTTTTAAATAGTCCTCATAAAAACTTATTAAAAAAAAATACTTTGATACATATTTTGTCTGTGTTCAATCTCAATAACATAATTAAATTAAAAGACACAGGACCACTTTGAAAATAAATTATAAGCAAAACATAAAAATAGGCGTAATTAATCCAGTATATTGGATTTCTTAAGCTCATATATGAGGTGTTTTTTTTTTTTTTTTTTTTTTTTTTTTTTTTTTTTTTTTTTTTAATCAAATTGAATAATATGCGTAAAAAGAAATGAAAATAATATGAGAAAAAGAAAAATACAGGGGTACAAATAATACGGATTTGCGACCCATGACAGAGCCATTTAGTTTTCTAAAGGGGTTTTCATTTTTGTAATAAAACTTCTAATCTAAATAAACCAATTATTAAATCACAGTTATACTCTAATAATCGAGACGACTAATATCAGTAATGCCTACTGATTGGTAACAATGATATTTAATATTTTAGGGAGATAACGGGACTTTAAAAAACTATTATTCTTATGTTTTCACTGTTTGTGTATATATTTTCACAAAATTATTATTTTTTAATTAATAAATAAATCAAAGTTAAATAAAAAAAATTTGCTGTGATGTTAATAAAAAAAGTTTTTTTTATTTTTTTTTTCCTTCAAAAGAATTTCATATATATATCTGGTGGTAAAAAAAAAAAAAAAAAAAAAAATCATAAAATTATTTAAAGAGAAAGCAATTAAAAGTTAAATCTGTTTTTTATAGGAGGTGGGGATGGGGGGGGGGGGGGTTGTTTGTGTGTGTTTGATACTTTGCATCGCAACACACATCATTTTTGTTGCAGTTCAATTTATGTTGTAACTTATCGTGTATGAATTATTAATTCGTCAGTTTGCATGTTTCGATTCATGTGATTAAAGTAATTTTGCAAAATATTATTGATTAATCTTAACCGATGGACCTTGAATTCATTTGAAGCGAATGTATTATTCTGTCACCAAAAATGAATCAATTTTTATAATTTTGAATATGTATATAAATGAATATACAGTAAAACCTCTAAATAGCGACAGTAGTATACAGAGGTCTACGTGCGACGGAAGTGACGTCATAGGGGGCGTGGCAGCTGTCAATCAAAAAGGGGGGGGGTGAAACCGGAAGTGGGGGGTGGGTCACGTGACGGGATCGTATAGGAGGACGAGGGTGAAGGTTGAGTTGTTTTTTTTTGCTGAAGGTTGAGTTGTTTTTGCTGAATAGGCTAGGGGAGGGGGAAGGGGGGGTCGGAAAGGGGGTCACGTGACGGGATCGTATAGGAAGACGAGGATTTTAGGTTGAGTTGTTTTTTTTGCTGAAGGTTGAGTTGTTTTTGCTGAATAGGCTAGGGGAGAGGGAAGGGGGGTCGGAAAGGGGATCACGTGACGGGATCGTATAGGAGGACGGGGATTTTTAGGTTGAGTTGTTTTTTGCTGGATGTTGAGTGGGTTTTTTTGCTGGATGTTGAGTAGTTTTTTTGCTGGATACTTTGAGGGGGTGGAAAAGGGGGTGTCACGTGACAGGCTTGTAGAGGAGTACGATAGAAGGGGGGTGTCCACCTGTCAATCAAAAACGGAATATGTTCGAACGTGAATGTGACGTCATGTGATGATTGCACCCTAGACAAGCAATTACGAGGACCGTTTGCAAAGTTGAGTTGTTTTTAAGGTTAAACTGTAAGCATAATATCAAGATGAGTTGTTTAGAAACCGATTAACTATAACCGATTCTGAAAAAAGTTTCTGATTCAACAAATGGCATCAGTTGTATTTGTCATTCGCTTAGATTATTCTCAAGAGTGTGTAGCATCGTTTGTTGTCTTGTGATTTATCTTCGCTTTTATTTTAGTTATTTTTATTGTTTTTCGTTATGGAAGACGGACTTAATACCAACAAAAGCAAGCGCAAACTTGTTGAAATTAAAGAAAGCAACAAGAAAACGAAGAATTACCAAACTACGGTAAGTTTTTTAATTGATTTTTTTTAAATCAATACTTTTTTCAATTCATAATAATAAAGTTTTAAAATGTTTTTTATTATGTTTACTTATTTTGGGTCTCTCTCTTTATTTCTTTTTAGGTTCAATCATTTGTAGAAAAGGTTAAATGGCATAATTCGAAGGACATGAAATACCTAGGTGGAGAAAACTTTCTTTCCGTGAATTATTTTCTGGGGCAAACCCGAGTTCACATTAGACGCTATATTGTTGATCCCGACGGTGAATTACAGCCTACTAAAGATGGTGTATCTCTAACTCCCAAAGTCTGGCAATCCTTGTGTCGTGAAATCAAGACTATATTAAATCCCAAATTTTCAGAAAAGATGACAATTATTGAATCAGATTTGTGCATTTCAAAGCAAGTGAAGGATGGTGTGGAACTTTACGTTCTCCAAAGACTTTTCCAAAGAAAAAATATGAGTATGCAATTCGTACCTGAACACGTCGTACTAACACTTGCTGAGCTTGAAAAGATAGTTGATAACATGTGCAATATCACGGATCGTTTGAAAGATGGACTAATCACATACTCAATATCTTACTATATTTATGAAGAACTGGACAACACCGATTTGCAGTTTAACCCAACATCTAATCCCGACGCGTTTTTAGAACTCGTTGATTCCCTGACTAAGTGTTTGGTTGCTGCCATGACTATCAAAATTTCGGAACTGATAAACTGTTTCGGATGTCGTGAGTCTTATCAAGCACCTTTTATGCATGACTGTGTAACGAAAACTCGAACTGAAAAATGGTTAGAGTTCTCTGACAGTGCACTTTATTCCATCAACATGCGTGATGTTGCAAAAGACATTGTTAAAAAAAACTTAACTGTTGACTTTAAATATGTACTTGGTCAAGAAGAATTTTTTGATTCATTAATTATCCCAAAATTATTGGAATCTGTACAAAAAATGTATGTTGGAGCAGACCAACAATCACAAGAAGAAAATGATTTCTTACAATTATCATTGTAAATTTTAGATCTGAATAAATGTATATGTACATAATATCTTTTGTCTGTTTTCTTAGTCTTGTTTTTTATAAAATTAATAAGAATGTTTCAGGTTTGAATAAAAAAAAGAAAATGTTGGACTTTAGAAAAAAAAAAAAACTTTTCTTTAAAAATAATAAGTTTGTGTTCAGAAAATAAAAAAATATATTTTTTATACTTTGATCCTTTTACTATTTTTATTGAACTTAAATCTTTTTCCAGTGCATATTTTTTATCGAACAGATTTTTTTTTCTCTAGTGCATATTTCTTATCGAACAGATTTTTTTTTTTTACAATACATTACTTTTTTCCTAAACACAAACACTTTTCTTAAAATAATTTTCCTAAAACATCAAACTTTTTATGCCAAAACATAAAACTTTTTTTCCAATACATAACTTTTTCGCTGAACTGAATTCTTTACTGAACTTAAAACTTTTTCCAGTGCATATTTTTTATCAAACTTATTTTTTTACAATGCATTTACTTTTTTCCAAAACATAAATCTTTTATTCCAACACATAACTTTTATTTTATTTATTTTTTTTTTTTTTACTGAACTTAAATCTTTTTTCCAATGCATATTTTTTTTTTGTATAATACATTACTTTTTTTGCCAAAACATAAAACATCTTTTCTTAGAATAATTTTCCTAAAATATCAAACATTTTTTCAAAGCACAAAAATATAATTTTCCTAAATATCAAACTTTTTTCCAAAACACACAAATAATTTTCCTAAAACATCAAACTTTTTTTTTTCCTAAACACAAACACTTTTCTTAAAAATAATTTTCCTAAACTCTTTTTCCAAACACTAAACCCAAAACATTTTTTTCCAAAAACTCAAAATATTATTTTCCAAAACACAATTTTTTTTTTCCAACACAAAAAAATATTTTTTCTGCAACATAATTTTTTATTTACTGAACATATTTTTTGTGTTTCGTTGAAAACGTTATTTCTCAAAAAAAAAAAAAAAAAATTCCTTTCTTAAAGAAAAAATTTAGAAAAAGCAATCTTAACGATTACTTTTTTTTTTGCAATATTACGAAAAAAAACAGTCACACACATAAATATATTTTGAACTATAAACATATTTATTTGTTTCATAAAATACATTATATTTGCAAAAACATTATATTCTACATTTTCAACCATGGTATTGGTGATATTGGTAAAGTTGCGTGCTTAGATAACCTTCGTTTTCTATGATAGGGTTCAGGTCTTGCATAAATAGTTTTCTGTTCAGTCTTAAAATACTTGTTTTTTATAAATTCTTGGGGAAAGCTGTTTTTCTTTAAAAGTTCTTGAAACTGATCAAAGGCAATAGGTTTTTGACGTCTATCTCTCAGCAAAAAACCGACTAGTTGAACAATATTTGATCCATTAATTACAGTATCATCAATTTTCAATTCTCTGTTTTCTGTACAGGAAATTTTATTTTGTTTAAAAAAATCCATAATTTTAACAGCAGTTTTCTTTTGCTTTACAGGAATAGAACTTAGAATTTCATTTTCTACATCAGACTTTTCCAGGGGTTTCTGGGGAAGTTGTTCTTCAGGGGGTTTGACCGCATTCATATCTGGGAATGATACAAACTTTTGCAAAATCTGTGTATACAGCTTCGCTTTTTCATCGTCCTCTATTTTTCTTTTCAAAATAGTCTGAATTTGTCTATCTAAATCACTTAAATGCTCATCGGCAAACTCTTGATCTCTGTCAGCTGGAATAAGTCTGAATTTACGAGCGAACTCCATTGATCAACGTACTGAGCACTGATACTGCAGCTGGAATAAGTATAGACAAAAACCCTTCTCCTTTTTGAACAAGAAGTCGTCTTTTCTTAAACAGAGGTACTTTTTTATTTCCCAGGCGTCGCAATGTTCTTTTATAAGTTATTAATCTATTTTTCTGACGTTTAGAGACAGGTATGTTACCCTTTAAAAGATTTAAGGCGCATTCACAGACACCTTTTATAATACTATTAGGACACTTTTTAAGAAAGGCCGTTTTTTTCTTTGTCTTGCTTAACAATTTCAGATGTTCCACGGTCGACATCCTGAGTTCAAATGATGGTCGTTGAGCTTAATCTCTTTGTTTTATATGCTTACCGTAAGTAAAAGCTTTCTTTAAAACACAATGTTTAAAACAGGGTTTTGTGACTTGGGCAGTTTAACTCTGAAATATTTAATAAATTAATCTTGGAGCAGTTAAAATCATTCAGATTCAAGATTTTGGCGTTCCCTGGAAAAAATGGTTTATCGAAGTTCATACACATAATGTTTATCACCAGGAAAGATTTTAGTGCGCATGCGCAAACTTTCACAAGAATCGGGCCTTAAATCAATGAATAAGTAGCTAAAAGGTAATGCAGTAGCATCATTAAAGATTTCTTGAAAAGCCTTAGATTTACCAGGAAACATTTGTCTGGATAAATACATTATTTGGCTTTTATCTCGAGGATTCTTATATAGTACCATGTAATGAGAGTTTAAATTAATATTTCTCATTTCTTTGCCGTGATGAAACAAATTTTGAGTTATAAAGATAACGGAAAGATTCCGGTGATGACTGCCTTTCGTGAAAAGTTTGCTCAATCGTACATCAGAAGCTAATTCTGACATCAAATCATCAATGATAATTAAAGCGTTTTTTAGAGAATTAAGATTACAGGGTAAACCTTCTTCAAATTGTACACCTTTCATGGAATTGAAAAGGGGTTGATAACTTCCATAACAGTATATTATACTTGTGGGCATAGGATGAAAATATTTGTAATCAATTAATTTTTTAACAAAAAAGCTTTTACCCGAGCCTGTCGGCCCGCTGATAAGGACAGTAGAAGGATGTACTAACTTGAGTAATTCCATGCTTTAAATGACAAGAATGAATGAAAGCTTCAACTTTTATAGTTTCTTGACTATTTTCGGCGAAATTATTATTATTATTATTATTGTTATTATTTTGTAAATATACATATCACAATAACTTGTATGATCTTGTTAAGGACAAATTTTATACATGCACTTTTTTTTTTCTAAAAAACAAATGAATTTTTTTTTTATGTAATCTACTATCCATGATGAATTAAAATAAATAAATAAACACACATAAAATAAGAGAAATGTATATTTTTATTTTTTAAAAATCATGTTTACACCATATCGTTTTTTGACAAATTGATACATTTGAAAATCATTCTTCTTTCTGGATAATACATTGGTAATAGAATTCATACAAAGTCCTTGACATCGTTTTACAAGAAAGAAAATACAATATTGTCCACAGACATTGGACGTTAAACTTTGAAGCATTGCCTTGTTCCAACGAATTCGGTGATACTTCTTCACAAATCTTGTTATGTCTTCTCCATAGGTTTCGGGAGGAAGTCCGTAAGAATCAAAAAAGTCCAGAGTTTTCTTATCTTGAACGTAAATTGCTAGCCAATGGGATCCCTTTTCGTCATGTTTATCGGTATTTATCACTAATACACAGGGAAAGTGTCGAATATCAGGTATTTTGTCGGAAGGGAAAACACCTGCAAAATACCTCGCCGAAACAGGATCACGTGATAAAATTCTATGAATTTGCGATGAATTCATTAGTTTCCAAAATCATACAGAATATTACGAGATTTGTTGATTTCGATTAAATTTTCAAATTCAGCATACACTAGCAAAGAGACTGTTTGCGCCAAAGTTGTTCCGAACTTAATTTCTAATCTTAAATTGCTATGACGAATGAGATTAAGATGTGTACCATCGCATAAATCAGGTGACAGATCAAAGCAAAATAACGAATACCCCTGTGAGAATTCTGATCTTGAAAGGTACAAGCCTTTGTTTTCAGCATTCGAAAATAAATTCTCATAAGCTCGAATAAATAAATTGTTTTCAAAGTCAGGTTGTAGTGGATTGTGAGGAACGGGCTGTCCGTCCACATAGACGCCAATGAAATTAATATTGTAATGTTTGAACTCAAAAGGGGACTTTTTATAGTCACCGTTAAATGAGTCATTATCCACACAGGCGATTACGATGCGATTGGGCATCTGGCCTGTAAAAATATTATCTTGAACAAAACTCATATTGCCTGCAGGAATAGAGTATGTTTTACAAAGCACTCTGGTAATAGGGTATTTGGCTGTTGTTTTTTCTAAGCTTTTAGCGTGTCCTAAGACAACACCAGGACTTACTCGTACTTTACGAACAAATAGGGAAGCATGTTCCAGGAAAACCTTAAAATCCCCTTCACCCGCCAATAAACAAAACTCTGGTTTACTACGAATCAGTTTAATTTTTACATCAACCATGTTTAGGAGCAGTCTTTCTTGGTGAAACATATCCAGGTGCAATCGTCCAATCATATCCACTGAAGCACTGAGTTTAGTCATTTCTGCACGTTTACTAAACCCTTCATTGGGGTTTGCATCTGCAGGATCTACAACATTCATACGACCAGCAGTATCTTTAAAAAATAATTCTGCGGAAAGTTGAGAAGTTTTTACATCATATCCGTGATTCAGTAATTTCTCTATCATGGCTCTGTATGGATAAGTATTATTACTTGAAGAAACGAGTCTATCGTTCAGGCTAATATCAACTTGGGAAAACATGGAATGCAGAAAAAGATTGACGGGTCCAACTTTACATTTATCCGGAATGGGTTTGTCGTCCTTTTTTAAAATCTTTACTTTGACATATAACTGGGTTTGGGACAAATCAAGATAAGCTTCTCCGCTTCCAGAAACATTAAATTCTACAGGGCCTCCATCAGAAACATTGGAAAGCGGGTGAAATTCAACCCACTGGTCTCTTTCAATAACTGTTTGAGTAGGAGGGAGATGAAATAATTCTAATTCGGATTTAGCACATTCGGGAGAGTCCTTTAAAAGAAAAGCCATAGTATAATGCGTATATTAACAGTCAAAAATATCACGTCTTTGCACCTTCCGTGCTTTTGATGAAATGATGTGTTTCGCAGGTTTCCGCTTCCTTTTAAGCTTTCCATGGCCAATCATTTCATCTGCTTTTTCAATTGCTTTTCTAGCTAATTTTTTTCCGACTTCTTTTGATCGTGTTTTAAGAGACGATTTAAAATTTTCACC
This sequence comes from Maratus speciosus, assembly GCA_963932465.1. Lineage (NCBI taxonomy): Eukaryota > Metazoa > Arthropoda > Arachnida > Araneae > Salticidae > Maratus > Maratus speciosus. The sequence continues at coordinate 360,410,509 of OZ010795.1, forward strand.
TGTTAATACATCATTCGCAACCATAGTGCCTGTTCGTAATGCTTCTTTTCCAATTGTTTTGGCGCCACTTATCAAAAAAGGCATCGCACTGCGAAACAATTTAGCAAAAAATCCGCCTATACCGTATCCTCTCTGCAAAACTGTTCCTCGATAGTAAGGTAAACCTCTTCCTATTTGCCCTACATAATAATCTTCGAACTTTTGTGTACAACATGTATAAGGCACCAACATTTTTTGTTGATCTTTCTTTATCGCAATCAAAAAGGAAAATGAGATTAATTTAAAACGAAAGGCTCTTTTATATGATTTGCCGTAAACGAAAATGCAACGTTAAAAAAACTTTACCTCTTTCAAAAGGTACTAAATCTCCAGAATGAAGCCTGATATCAATTTGTACCGTTTGGAAATGTTGACGAATAATTGGTACGTACAAGGGTCTCGAATAATGAGCATTAATAATTTCGCCATCGCTTCCTTCGACAGACACAATTTTTAGAAGAGGGGCTTGAACATCGCCGACGATTTGAGGCTCCGCGAGATCACAATACACATACATCACGGGAAACGATGAGTTTGGGTCAGCCACAAAAGGACTTTGATGCAATCCTGTAAATCCCCCGGGTTCAAACCCTAAAAGTTCTGCTAGACCTTCATAAAGAACTACTTTCGATTTTTTATCTGTCTTGATTGTAACTCTTTTCGTAACTGGATGATAATGAAATTCAATCTTATTTTTATGCGATGGTATCGTCATACTTTTAATGAGGTCTGGTATGGTTTCGTAACATCCAGAAGGAACTCTCCTACCTTCCAACTTTCCATCCCCCAAGTCAAAACCAAACAAATTATTATCATTTCTAACGTTATACCATGTATGAGGATAAATGAAATCGACCAAAGCCATTTCCCATTCACCTTTTAAATTGATGGGGGTGGGCAGTTGAGTTGTAAATTGCGATATTTTATTATTTGGGAAAAAGCTCGTAGAGCTGTCGCTGATGAGTGTGATGTAGAACGACATCTTTTGATGAAATGAATGGTAAGTATGATGTCTTCTCTATTTATATGGTTCGAATATCTTTAACCCATGCGTTGAATTTTTCCGGATAGCCTTGGAATTTCACAAAATATTGAAATTTTCCATTACGTTTTCTTTTCTTCAAAACCCTCTCCACAGGATAATAACCTGAATCCGAAATCTTTTGCAATTCTTGCTTGTAAAATGTTCCTTTTATGATTTCTCCTGCTAAATCTTTTAATTTATAGACAACAGGCACTCGATGTATGATTTTATGAATAGTAAAAATTTCTCTTGTCCAATTTTGCTCGTATCCTTTCTCAAAACGTAGTTTCTCTTTACTTATACGAACGGTATCACCAGCATTCAAGTCATATCTCATTGGAGAGATTTTGTCGTTTGCGTACAATGTTTTCCAAACCTGACTTTGATTATCAATGTTTACTGACGCAGGCGTCATTTTAATACTACGATGCCATGTGTGGTTGTAACTGTGTACTAATTTATCGATTACATCTATATATCTCTTTGTATTCTTTTCAGTAAAGTATTTCCACATTTTCGTTTTAAGTGTACGATTAAAGCGTTCTACTACAGAAGCTTTTGTGGTGTTATTGGTTGTGAAAAAGTGAACATTCTGCTTTTTTAAGAAATCTTGCACAAGCTTATTCGTGTACTCTTTCCCATCGTCGCACTGCAGAGTGTGTGGCTTACGTTCTGAAAATATTTTTTCGAAAGCCCTTTTAATACCTGGAGCTTTCTTATCTTTTAGAGGTATGACCCATGCATATTTCGACAAAATATCAATACATGTCAGTAAAAACCTATATCCGTCATTCAAAGAAGAGAGAGATTGCATGTCTACTAAATCAGATTGAAACTGCTCGTTTATGCCTCCTACTATGACACGGTTTCTCGGGAATTTGTGTCGCAAAGGCTTGTGCAAAGTGTACGAATCTTTCGTTTGCAGCCAACTCCTGATGTCTTTGGTTTTTACGCGACTTTTTAAAACACGCTGTAAAGCACTGATACCACCAAAACTGCCTGGTAACTCCGGATCCCGATACATCTGATTCAAAACTTCCATTGCAACAATGATTATGGTCTAAACGAAAGTTAACATTCATTTATATTTTCGTTTACAAAGCTAACACGATGTTTATCGCATCAAAGTTTTACTTCAAATGAAATCATTATAGAAAATCCTTTAATATATATCTTATTTTAAAAGTATGAATATAATTTAGGGTAAATTACACAATTAAATTAAAATAATTTAAAGTATTAATATAATTATTTTTTAATTATAAAACAAATATAATTTTTTAAAAATCAGGCGTTATTACATTATCATAGAGAATTATTTCGAAGTCGAAATACATAAGATTTTTGGTGCTTCATCTATCGTTTGAATTTATTTTAGTATTTTTTATTTTACCAAAAAGTCAAGGTGGGATTTGAACCCGTCAAAAATGATGTCAAGGAACAATTATTTGTCTGTTCTTCTAACAATTGCGCCATGACATCACGTTGTTAAAGGAATATTTAAAGATGATACTTGTTTCTATTCAGTGTGATGGCGTCATTCAAGAAAACAACCGTGAAACCGAAAATCTTGTGTTTTTTTTCCGTTTAAAATTCTACGATAATAATTTTAAAATAAATTAAATTCGTTTAAAATCAAACACGATTCCCAAATCTAAAATCTGAAAATAATGAATTTAAAATTCTAAAATAAAATAATTTTGCTCAAATGAAAAAATAAAAAAATGAAACAGGATTCCCACTTTTTAAAAATAATCAATGTAAAAAATAAAACATTAAAAATAATCAATTAATAAATGTAAAAATCTAAAATAATCAATTAAAAAATAAATATCTTAAAAACAAAACTTATTAAAAATTCATTCCAAAAAAATGAAAATTAAAATCCACTGATTACGGCATACTTTAACAATGAACACCTCCAGAAAAACGAAACTTAAATCCACACCCTCTCCTCTAGCACGTAAACAAATGGCATACCCCACTTCCTTCCCTTCCTAAAACACCACACGTGCCTTCTACAGACAAAAAATATTAGCCATCATGTTACAGTTCATGTTCGGACACGTCCTCTTTTTTGATTGACAGGTGGACACCCCCCTTCTATCGTACTCCTATACAAGCCTGTCACGTGACACCCCCCTTTTCCACCCCCTCAAAGTATCCAGCAAAAAACCCACTCAACATCCAGCAAAAAACAACTCAACCTAAAAATCCCCGTCCTCCTATACGACCCCCGTCACGTGATCCCCTTTCCGACCCCCTTCCCCCTCCCCTAGCCTATTCAGCAAAAACAACTCAACCTTCAGCAAAAAAAACAACTCAACCTAAAATCCTCGTCCTCCTATACGATCCCGTCACGTGATCCCCTTTCCGACCCCCCTTCCCCCTCCCCTAGCCTATTCAGCAAAAACAACTCAACCTTCAGCAAAAAAAAAGAACTCAACCTAAAATCCTCGTCTTCCTATACGATCCCGTCACGTGACCCCCTTTCCGACCCCCCCTTCCCCCCCCTAGCCTATTCAGCAAAAACAACTCAACCTTCAGCAAAAAAAACAACTCAACCTTCCCCCTCTTCCTCCTATACGATCCCGTCACGTGACCCACCCCCCACTTCCGGTTTCACCCCCCCTTTTGATTGACAGCTGCCACGCCCCCTATGACGTCACTTCCGTCGCACGTAGACCTCTGTATACTACTAGCGACACCTTGAGAGCACGGAATTAATCCGTTATTGAGAAGTAAAAATGTGCAGATTTATAGGCGTTGGGGAATAGATGTGTCCGCTATTCGGAAATGTTCCTTACGGATGTTTTAGTGTAAATATTTACAGTAAAACCTCTGTAACGGACTCCTCTATTTAGCAAAACATATAGCAGGGTTGGTTTGATTCCGGAAGCTGGACATGATAAAGCATGGACAAACTGCGCAATGGTCACTTTCCCGGATTTTTTTTTTTTTTTGGGGGGGGGGGGATGAGGAATTTGGTATGCAATTTTTGTAAACATGATACTTTATACCTCTTTCAAAATTGCGCCTCTTATTATGAATATTTTTAACTTTTAGAGTAGTATAGTAAGATTTAAAACGTGCTCGCTAGAAAAAGGTGACTGCTATTCGGGAATGTTCATTAGCCTTCTTAACGGACACTCCAGACTATTGGACACCTCTATTAACGAACAGTAATACAGGTCTGATTTTTTTACGGACGCAGGATTTGATCAAATCACGAGAAAACTGGGCAGTGCTCCCCCTCTCCTCCACCACCACCTTCTACTTACATTTTGAATCTGTTTCAACATTGTACTGTGATTATAGTAAATGTTTTGAATTTTTAGGTTATAATAAGATTTAAAATAAAAAATATATTTATCTAAATACAGTAAAATATCTCAAAGGCAAGCACCTCGGGAATGCTGAATTTGTCCGCTATTCGAAGGTGTTTGTTTCTCTGAGTTACCTCAGAGAAGCAATATATATATTTATGTATGAGTTACAGATTGAAAAAGGTGAGTCGTCGCTAAATAAAATTGTCCGTTATGAAAGTTTTACGGTAAAACCTCGGATACTCCCAAGAAAGAAGATCTCTATTTAGTAAAACCATTTTTCAATTCTCACCGCATGCATTGTTGTAAAATTTTACCTCAGAAAAGCAAATATTTCCGAATAGCCGACGAATTCCGTGATTCCGTGGTGCTTACTATTGATAGGTTTTACTGTATTTAGACAAATATATATTTTGTTTTTAACCTTATTCTACTCTAGAAGTTAAAAGTATTAATCATAATCAATACAAGGTCGAAAGAGATTTAAATTATCAGCTTTGCGAAAATTGCATACCCTGTTTGTGGCCCCCTAAATTTAGAAGGGGGGGGGGGGTCATGACCCAATTTGCCTGTGGTTTAATCACGTCCTGCTTCTGAAACAAACGTACCCCTGTTTTATGGTGAAATATTTTCCCAGTATTGAAGGTGGTCCAATCATGGCTACATATAATGCTTATTATTATTATTTTTTTTTATGTGATAAAAAAGAAATGTCTGCCTATTGCCAACAAGTGAGAGGTGGGTCAAACATGGGCGCAAATCAGACATTTCAAATGTCTGAAATTCAGACACATACAAGTGTCTTAAAAATTAAGACATTTTAAAATGTCTGAAATTTGAACACTCTAGTTTAAGACACTTAAATGACTGAAATTCAGACACATACAAGTGTCTTAAAAATTCAGACATTTTAAAATGTCTGAAAATTGAACACTTCGTTTCAGACACTTAAGTGACTGAATTTCAGACATTTTGATTTAGAGTGTGCAATAGAGCAGTTCACATCACGTGACATTTACCGGAGAACAATGGAGAAAGCTTTAGGACAAACAAACACAAAAGCCATTGATAAAGGTAGCGGTAGCTGTCCTACAGCAGCAGCAAAAACCTGTTCGTGACGTCACCTTGCACCAGGGGTGTGTTGGAGGGTGTACGGGGGTATACGCCGTATACCTTCTAGATTTTTTTAAGAAGAACGTATACCCTCTGTTTCTCAAATAAAGCTATACCGTTATACTCTAGCCATGACGTTCATGTCTTTAGAGTATACCCCTCTGCCTATAGCGCATACCCTCTGGTTTTTTTACTACTACAACACTGCCTTGCACAGCTGTATGGTGGATTTGAGCATCACGTGATTTAGGCCGTCTGAAAAAGAGACACGCGTAGCGCATCGCGGTAGCCGGTCTTTTTCGTTAGCCTCAATTTTTTGGGACTTTCAGCCTCTTTGATAATCTTAAACACCATCTATTCAAATTAAAAACATACTTTAATCATATTATAAATTAAAAACATACTTCCTATTTAACTGTGATGAGAAAATGGTATGCATAAAAGTATAATGAATAACGATAAAATAATTCTAATAGACAATATTTTGCGACCCACGTCACAGTAAATAAAATTATGAGTTTTTATTGGCTTATATACACTGGTGTCCAAAATTAAGGACCAGTCCCAAAATGCTAATTTTTAAGTAAGCGAATACTCAAAAGGAAATAATATAATTCAAATAATTACTATCCCTACAGCACAGCTAGTCCACATAGCATCTCATTCATGTCACTCATAGTCACAAGCGTCACATTCACTACGGTAAACAAAAAATAGGAAATTCCACACGTCTCATTATGAGTCTCAAATGATCATATGTGACTCCACTGAGACGTCAATGAGACTGCTGCTTTGTGACGAGTCACCAGGTAACTTTACAATGTAGTTACATTATGACTCTCATATGACTGTCCTTTTTAGACTCAATTTCATAGTCATCATGAACGTCGCATTATGATAAGTCACCAAATAAAATCACATTATAGTCACATAGTGACTTTTCACAAAAGAGCACGATGGTGACTTCACAGTAGTCTCTCTGTCGCCTGAAAGTCATCATCTGACTTTAATGTGACATTATTTGGTAACTTATCGCAATGCAGCGTTCACGATGATTTTGAAATTGAGTCTACAGATGACAGTCACATGAGAGTCACAATGTAACTACATTGTAAACTCACAAGGTAACTCGTCACAAAGCAGTAGTCACAGTGACGTCTCAGTGGAGTCACATATAGTGATCATTTGAGACTCATAATGTATCTAAATGTATGTAATTTCCTATTTTTTTGCTTCACCGTAGTGACTGTGACACTTGTCACCATGTGTGACATGAATGAGATGTTATATGGACTAGCTGTGCTGTAGAGATAGTAATTATTCTAATTATATTATTTCCTTTTGAGTATTCGCGTACTTGAAAATTAGCATTTTGTGATTGATCCTTAATTTTGGACATCAGCGTATATGTGTGTGTATACAGGGTGATTCTAAATACATGATACGAACTTTAAGGGTTGGTACAGGACACTGTAACAATCATTTATTGTATAGGAATGTATAGGCGCAAGTGACGCGTTGAGGTACAAACACCATGGGGGGGGGGGGGGGATTTGGCCATTTTTTATTTAAAAATTCCTTATTCATACCAGAAAATTCCTATACTATTCTTTTCTTTATTTAAGGCAGACATTTCATTATTACACAAAGAAAAGATTCTTCTTTGAAAATTTTCAGTATGAAATCAAAATTTTTGAAATAAAAGAACTTTATTTTTATTTCTTTTCATGTATTTCTTGTGTTTGACAGATTGGCCAGTTTTGCTTTTTTTTTTTTTATTATTATTCAAAAATTTCGATTTCATACCGGAAATTTTCAAAAAAAGAATTTTTTTCTTTATGTAATCATGAAATGTCTGTCTTAAATAAAGAAAAGAATAGTATAGGAATTTTCTGGTATGAATGAGAAATTTTGAAATAAAAAAAAGGGCCAAATTGGCTGTTGTTTGTACCTCAACCCGTCACTTGCAACCATATATTCTTTTACAATAAATGATTGTTACAGTGTCCTGTAACAACCCTTAAAATTTGTACCATGAATTTAGAATCACCCTGTATATATAAAGTAGAGATGTTTAAATGTTTTTACCGAAATTTAATGTGCAAATATAAAAAAAAAAATACATCCGAAGAACTACACGCTTAGATATTTTTCTTCATTTCCCTTTTCTCTACAACAATGGAAGTAACTCGATTGCTATCATTTAAAATATTTCATTAAAACAATTAATTTAAAATAAAGTATAAAACGGAAGATAAAAATAAAAATATTTAAAAAGTAGCTCACGCTCATCTAAAAAGAAATGCTCATCTACTATACAGATTTCAAGTTACATATATATTGTAATATTCTATAATGGTTATATATATATATATAACCCTTAAAAACAATTACAAATTACCACAAAGAAACATAGTAAAAAATAGAATTAAACGAATATAATAGAAATTTGTAGAACCTAGGCAGAATCTTTAGGCCCTAAATACCTTGACACTAAAAATAATGTGCGTGGTTTCATCTTCGTATTAGCCATTAAAAAACTAAATAATGCGATACATATATAATAAAATTGAAAACACAAATATATCAATAAATTGGTAAAGTTCTAAAGATGAATTAGAAATGAACAGAGGAAACCAGTATGTAAAATAAGAAACTATGAATAACTCACAGAATTTTCAGAGGAGCTTGTGAATTCATTGATAGAAGATGCGTTATTTCATTCAATTTTGTCGGCATTAAGCCTAAAATGACAAAATTTAGCTCCTAATAACGCAAAAATAACAGAAAATAGATAATAAAAATCCAAGAGATTAAAAAAAGGATACACCTCACACAGGATATTAAAAATTAATAGAGCAAAATACCTAAATTACATACTAGGAAGCATAACTGCAGCATGACTGGATGGTAAAACAGAGTTAAGACTATTTTAACACGTGGGCCTACAGTTGATTATCTGACTGAAACCCATAACATTGGTGCCATCTGGTGTGAGAAAGGAAAAAATGTAAATTGGAACTGTATGATTAACAATAATGTTTGGTGCTGCCATATTTACCCCAAAAAAAGAATGAAATTGATTGAAAAAAAATAAAGAAAGGACTTAGATTAACATTTAGATGAAGTAGAATGAAAAAATGGCGATAAACTTGATAATTGCTGAGTAAATACAAAAATAATATAAAGAATAGGAATAAATTAATAAAGAATAAAATAAAGAATTATATAAAAATAAATAAAAAGAAGGGCAATTGATTAAATTAACTAAATTAAGACAAAATATTATAATATGAAAAATGAGAATATAAATAACATTTAAAAAACAGTGCGGAATACTTTGAGATAGTAAAATATAGCCTTGTATTATGTAACTAAATGTGAAAATTTAAAAAACAATGAGGAATATTGAGATAGTGAAATATATCCTTGTATTATGAAGCAATATGTGAAAATTGTTGAGAAATTTATGATGTTAAATGCATGATACCCCGTGTTTATTTATTTATTTTTTTTTTAAATATATCCATACACTATATAAGCATATATACATACACATATACAGGCTCACACATATATAAACATATAATGTTTTAAACTTTTTTTAGCATTCCCAACCTCAACCCTCCGTAATGGTATTTTTATGTTTTTTTTTTTTTATATATATAAATAGTGCATAATGTATGGGAAAACATACACTCACACACATACCTTTTTTTTATTTATTTAATTATATATAAATCCACATATACATATATTATATATATATATATATATAAGTTTTGTTGTGTATGTTTTTATAATTTTTTCAGCAATCCACAACCCACCCTCCATAATAGTGTTTTCTATTTTTATTTATTTTTTTTTTTAAATACATATTATATGCCTATACTGGTAAAAAGTAGAAAAAAATAGAAAAGAATGAATATTAAGATTTGAACCATGCAGATATAAAAGAGATAGGATACTTATAAGACTATATATATATATATATATATATACATATATATATATATATATATATATATATATATATATATATACATATATATAACCATTATATAATACTAGAAAGGTAGCCCGTCAAAAATGACGGAAATTTAGATATAAAGATGTATACAACTCATGTGAAAAAATATGAGTTTTCTCATTTGTTCCGCAGTGATAGATGAAAATAACACATTTTAAGAACGAAACACATTTATGAAAAACTGTGTACAGTAGAAGACCACTAATCTGCACAATTCCAAGTTTTCTGCAGATTTTTGCGGTCATGTCTATTCAGTCTCTGTTTACATTTTTTTTAAATTCATATATTGGACAATTTAGATTATTAAGCCTTAAAAATAAATAAATTACACACTTGAAGTAAGGTAAAAACTATTAAATTATCGTATACGATTTCATAAAATGGTATTATATGGTATTATATGTGTGTGCTTCACGATCTTGGTTACGACTTTGGCGAAATTGGCTGCAACTTGTCATAATTCTAATAGTGTGGGCCTCTATAACAAAAAAGTAACCAGTTTTTAGTAAAATTTCTGATATAAAGTAGTTTTCAAAAACTTGTGTAAAATTGCAGGCCGTTCTCATGTTATGCCAGTCCTGGGAATAATATTTCTAACACTGAAGAGTTTCCATGTATATGTGGAATTAAGAAAAGCTTCTCCAAAAGAAAGGTCCTGAAATGACATTGTAATTCCTCTAACTTCAAAGTTTAATCGGGCCCTGATGTTGTTTACTGAAATCTAATAAATACAGTTATTTTCAATATTACAACAGAATTAAACAGCTAAACTTATTTAACTTAAACTCGCTGTTACTTCCCGATGTTATTTTTTAGTATTAAGAAAGAAAATTATTTAAATTTTTCAAATCATGCACATTTATAATTTTTTCCCGTCTTTAATAACTAAATAATGAAAAAATATGCTTGTGTTCTGATCTCATAAATACGACAATAAAATAATGTAACTAACATTGCAAAATTAAATCTTTGTGATTTCAAACCATAAACAAATGATACCGCCACCATTTTACATACTATGACGTCATTAGAATATTGTCCATTGATTGTTGGAGAACTTACTTTGTGAATGATTACCTCAATGATTTAATATTTTTTACGGTTCACGATGAATGAATCACTTGTGTTTGTTTAGATTTATGGAATGAGATATTAAGCCGTGAACCCAATTTCAATTAAAGTTATCCAAAGATGGTACAGATGTCATATTCGCCCCATATTGGCGCGATTTTTTTCTGTCGCCAATATCATATAGGCAACAGGTACTTAACTTGCGCTAAAGTGTCGTTATTTTGCTTGATGTGTTAACCCGGATTATGTTGTTTATTCTGTTGATGTTTTCGCCAAATTGGCAACCGAAAAAAATTGCGCCAATATGGGGCGAATATGACATCTGTTCCCCAAAGATATATGTATTTTTAATCGAAATTAAAAACAATGCTTTAATCTCGAAATAAAATGTTTTAGTTTGTGTAATTGGTTATTACTGTTAATTATTTATTTAGGTACTTTTCCATTATAGCGCATTTTTAAAAAAAAGCTTGGCGTAATTCGGGCATCAGAAAGTGAGATATGTTGCCAAAATATACAGCTATGAAAACAAATCTAATGAACTTTTATTTTTGTTTATATATGCACTTATATATATAAAAAAATCGTTTCTAAATATATATAATATTTCTTTTATGTACAAATTACGGCACAGATTTCAGATATGAACCGGGATACCTATGGCGCTAAAATGGTGTTATTTTGCCGGCTATTGTTTTTTATTTATTAATAAATTGTTTAGGCACAGATGTCATTGGCGCGATATTTTTCCGACGCCGATTTGGCGAAAACATCAACAGCATAAGCAATAACATCCGGGTTACCATATCAAGCAAAATAACGACACTTTGGCGCCGGTTAAGTATACATTGCGTATATGACTTTGGCGTCAGAAAAAAATCGCGCCAATATGGGGCGAATATGACATCTGTGCCATTGTTTATTTACTTTTATTTTCTGTTTTTAAATTATATAAACTGTTTTGTTCTATAGTTATTATTCAAACTTTTATTTATTTATAGTTATTTCCTTTTCAAAATGATAGCAAATAATTTAGAAATATATAAGTAACTGGTATTCGAAAGCGAGATTTCTGCCGAATTTGCGTCAGAGAAAAATCACGCCAACCCCAATGCGTATATGACATCTGTGCAAAAAATACTTCTGTTTCTTTATAAAAATGGTTAAATAGTTTGTTTTGTTTTTTACATTAAATAAATTGTATAGATATGCAAAAAATTGCTTGTGAGTATGAAGCAGTAAATAGGTTGTCAGAAAATACGTTGGCAAACTTCTTTCTCGCCAAGAAACTTTTCTCCGAAGTATTGTACGTACATAAGTAATGATTGCTAGAAATGCATTTTTAATTATGATATGCGCTTTTATGTTTCACTACATTTATGCATACTATACCGTGTGTATAAATGCTACAGTTCATATGCAGGGCTACACAAAATAATTCGTAAGGGTTCCTGAGTATGAGAATAAATTGCTTAAAGGTGGTTTTTAAAGGAGTTATGCAGTTTTACGCTGAACTGCATTTAGATTACTAAGAAATGTTTGTAGAATATAGATAAAATGATATACAGGGTCACGCAAAGAATTGGATTCATAACCGTCTATGGATGATAATATCTAGAAGTATGATTTCAGTAGCTTTAAGAGTAGCTTAAATTAAATTTTAGCTAAATAGTGGCATGTAATAACGGTACTATTGCTATGGTTGCTATGGTTGCTATTGCTGCTGAAATCAATTTTTTTTTTAAATTATGCGTTTTCTAAAATGTTTACTTAGTTATCTTATTTACCTTATTTCCCTAAATAACGAAGTTTTGTTAAAGCATTCAGGATGTGTTGGAAAGTGTTTCATATTCTATGCTTAACGCATGATTTTTCTTTATTCTTTAGTCTTATTTTGCAATTATTTTATTCTTAATTTTTAGTTTTATACTGCTTTATAGAAACTTTGGCACAGTTGTCATATATACCCCATATTGGAACGATTTTTTCCGACGCCAATTTGGCGAAAACATCAACAGCATAAACAACAACATCCGGGTTACCATATCAAGCAAAATAACGACACTTTGATGACAGTTAAGTATCCGTTCTGTATATGACATCTGTGCCGAAACTTTAATATTTAATGTTTAAACTCTTCGCTCCACTCACCTTGCATATAGTATAAACTATAACACAGATAGCGCAAAATAATAGACAGTTTGATACTTTTCCACTGTAGGGGCTTTGGCATTTAAAAAAAAATGTTTCGTGTAATTTGGGCATCAGAAAGTGAGATTTGGGTACTTTTCCGTTATGCGGATACCATTGTCGCCAAGCGTAATAGTTGGCGCAAAATGAAAGTCACGTGAATTAAGGCATTTGAAAAATAAAAGAAAAAATATTGTCGTACTAAAGTGAGCATTTAAAAAATATAACATTTGAAAATTCCAGACTTTTACGAACTATTTAATTAAATTACAAATATATACTTAAAATAATTGAACAAATAACTGTTATAAATAAAGCAATAAAATAAAACTCATATTAAACTGCTGGCATAAAATTACAAATATCTTTTAGCATTTTGAAATAATTGGCGCATTAGCATACTTGGTACTTTTCCGTTATACGGACAGCATGTTAAATGTGTGCTAATGCGCCAATTATTTCAACCTTGATCGTAGATTTTTATTGTAAACCTTGCGAAACATTGTGATTTGTTATTTATGAAACGTGAATCACGTGAATGATTATTGTTTAACCTTAACCTTGGAAAGCTTTTTAATCTGCTATTAATCGAATTAAAAATGTTTTTTTTTTATATATATATAAAGTTGTAGTTTACTTTTACTGCTGATCCTGAGATGGATTTTATCATTTGGCAATTACCAGATGATGAGAAAGTTGTGATAAAAATGTTTCAGGAATTTGGAATTCTGCATAATAAAAGATTGTGTTCAAAAAATCATGAAATGAAATTATGGATGAGATCTGGAAATCCGAAATTGAGTTGTAGCTTACGATCATGCGAAGAAAGCGTAGAAATACGACAAAAAACTTGATTTAAAGGATCGCGGGTGACTTTTCTTAATGCTTTGAGGTTTATATATTTATCATGCAAAGAGTTGACATCGATTGAGTTTTGTGAGCTGCAACTTGATATGAACCACAACACAACAGTGGAATGGAATAGTTATTCGAGAGAAGTTTGTGCAAATGCTTTATGTTCTTGACCAAATAGAAAAATCGGTGGACCTAATAAAATTATAGAAGTAGATGAAAGTCATGTATTATTTATACAGATTGTTGGAAAGGATATAAAACAGATGAACTGCTAAGTGCTGGTTATGATCATTTCACAGTAAATCACAAATACAATTTTGTCGACCCTAATACTGGATGTCATACTCCAAATGTTGAAAGATTATGGGGCATCGCAAAATGGCGCAACAAAAGACATCGGGAAGCTGTTCGTCATCATTTAGAGTCGTATCTCATAGATTTTATGTGGCTACGCCTTCATTCAAAAAATGAAATGTTTACTGAAATGCTGAAAGATATTTATAATTTTATGGCAGCAGTTTAATATGATTTTTTATTTTATTACTTTATAGTATAACAGTTATTTGTTCATTTATCTTAAGTATATATTTGTGATTTAATAAAATAGTTCGTAAAAGTTTGTAATTTTCAAATGTTATATTTTTAAAATGCCCACTTTACTATCGAGAATGTTTTTTCTTTTATTTTTCAAATGTTTCAATTCACCTTATTTTCATTTTGCGCCAACTATTGAGCTTGGCGACAATGCTGTCCGTATAATGTAAAAGTACCGCATACATTTTGGCATGGTGTCCGTATAACGGAAAAATATTGAGAATTGTCAAATCATATAAACACCTATGAAAACAAACTTGATGAGTTTTTTTTTTATATGTTTATTTTATATGTATATTATTCATGTTTTTATGTACAAATTACATCTGTTTCTGTATAAAATTAGAGAAACGGCTTTTTTAATCGTATAAATATCGAAAAAAAAAATGCATGTGCATATAAAATGAAACAGTGGATAGGTTCCGGGAAAATGTTGCCAAATTTCTTTTTTCGCCAAGGCACTTAAACTGGAAAAGTACCTAAAGCACATTAAAATCGCGCAGTTAGGAGCTCATACAGTACAGCGTCGTCTATTGGTGGTTATTTTATTAGTAGCATCGGGAGGAAGATGTAAAGATGTACTTTAAATTCTCTCCCATAGATTTTGAAAAAATATCTTAAAAGTGCGGAGTTTAAATTAAATTTTGGTGACCTCCTTTATGAAAGATTAATAGTTATAAAGGGGAATTTCACCAAATCAGCCAGCTATTGCCAAGTTGGCCAACATTTGGCGCTACTGTGGTAACCCTGCATTAGTATTTTTCAACAATTACTCATTTCAATGAGGTGGTCCTACCGGAATAGTGAGGGACACACAGAGACTTGGATTTTATATAAATAGATTACAATTCATCATCTTTTTCTTTTTTTTTTATTAAAACATAAAAATTAACAAATTGAGCATCAATACATTACACTGACGTTATACATAATAAAGCAGGATCAACTATTTTTAATTTAACGAATCATTAATGATATATATATAATATATATATATATATATATATATATATATATATATATAACATTTTAAAATAAAAATAAACTATATAAAATGGAAATATTCTTAAAAATAGCTCATGCAGGCTTATCTACTAATTAACGCCTTTCAATTAAAAAAATACATATATTAAAATTGGTTCAGTAGAAAGCGAAAGAAATAGCTTTGGGTTTTAAATATGTAAGATTAGCTGAATTTTTAAAACCAAGGAATGGGTAAGTCACCTTTGTTTTCCTCCCAGTACAGACCGGAAGGACTTTTTAAGTTTTAAAACTTAGTTCTGTTTGAATACATGTATTTTTTGTGGAAACATCCATTCTCTTTGATATTAAGCTTGCAGACGGCATTTGCAGACAAAGACTCGCTTTCAAACGAAAAAATATAAAGCTAAATCATAAGACTATTTACAACATCTTTTGACTTATACTCTGCTTTCGGTATCCCGAAAACAAATCTCGAAATACAAGACTCGAATGTTAATTGGGATTTACAACTGCAGACGTAAGAAACATTTCCCCTGAGATAAAACAACGGTTTTAGTTCTGAAAACGGTGTTTTTAATATGTTTCTTTTCAACTTTATGGCTCTTTTTTTTTTCTTTTCTACAGGTGATTAAGTAGATCTTAACATGGATAATGGAGTAAAAATAAACATGAAATATTTCTTGTGTAAATGTAATCTTGATTAACACTGCATTTTATTCTTTTTTCCTTAAAGAAAGGAATATGTTAATAATATTTCAGAAAGACGTTTAGTGATAAGCAATCTCACCCTAAAAAAATCCCCTAATGCAGCTTATATACATATATATATATATAATAAAGATGAAATCACAAACATATGAACAAATGGTAAAATTCTAAAGATGAACAAGATATGAACATAAAAAACCAGTATGTAAAATAAAAAACTATGAATAACCCACAGAAGCATCAGAGGAGCTTGTAGGTTTAATTCATAGTGAAGTTGCGTTATTTCATCCAATTTTGTCTTCATAGCCTAAAATGACAAAACGTAGCTCCTAATAGCGCATCATAAAACAAAATAAATGATAAAAAGCCAAGAGATCTAAAGAAAGATACACCTCACACTCTAGCTGATACAATATAATAATTTTATGGATTTTATTTTGCTTTTTTATTTTATAAAAAAATTCCTGTCATTTATGGCTAATAATAATAGTCACATTTAGCTGTTACCTGTAACATATTTCCACGTGATTGTAAAGTTTCATGGCTGTACATTTGCGGACGTCGCGTCGTTCTGAAACTTAAAATGTGCTCAGATTTGGTTAGTAAAATTATTAATATCATTTTTTCTGTCGTATAAATTCAGTAATTCAATTTTATTTCATGGTATTTAATTTCTATTATGTTTGTTTTGCTTCTATTTTAATTAACTTATCACAATTGATGGGACAATTTTAAAATTAGCCTTCAACGCTTATGTACGCTTTTCTCAATCAAAAATCAATTGTGTTTACTTATATTGTGAAATAATGCTCTGAAGACAGTTCCATAATATAAGTTTTAATTTTTATTCTTGTTCGGTTTTAACACTTCTTTTGAAATTTTTCCTATTACGTTTCCAATTATACCACTTTTTGATATATAGAATTTTGGATAGCTATTTATATAGGATGATAAATTATTTAATTTTTCTGGTCGATCTTTCATTTGTGCAAATGGTTTACAATTACAAACAGTTTTATTATATATATATAAAAAAAATTTTTAATGGTTTTACAATTTTTTAATCATTTAAATTTATTAATATTTTGTCAGCAGTTTAATTACTTATTATTATTATTTTTTTAATTGCGTAAGTAAGTGCAGAATTTTCATTTTATTTTTTAAAATGGATTTATTTTTAATGTCTTTTGTGTGTTTTCCATTATGGGTATTGATTTTGTATTTTTCTAATATGGTTTTTAGGACTGATCCACTCTTAACATATGTGGTGTCGCAGTTGATCGCACAATATGAATATAGTAATTTCGGCTTGATCGCTATTGCTATGTTCAAATAGAAATAATTTGCGTCTTACTTATTTTGTAGAATATTGCCCACGGTTTAGGGTGTTCCCCAATACAAGTTTCTATTTTCTTTTTTGTAATTTTATTATCTTCTGCATGTTTTTTCTACTTCCCTTTAAAAAAAAAAAAGTCAGAGCATTTAGCAATATTAGGTACATTTTTTTTTTTCGAATTATTATTACTGGTCATTTTATACTGTACCGATTATTTTCTGGTTTATTATTTATATTATTTGAGAAAAGTTTTATTATGATGAATCGGGTATTCAGAGATATTATTATTAAAGAGGGGTTAAGTAGCTTAGAAATCTGGTGTGCTTTTGGTGCAGCATTCGTATTAAAGGTCAAGGGAAGATAAGTAACTATCCTAACTAATTTTCATCTTCAAGGATAAAATAAACTAATGATAATATACTAATGCCAAATGATAAATATACTAATGCCAATAATACTATGCATTAAAACAGCCTTCTACTTTCTTTAAATATATTTTTCAAATGCGTTCATAATTATATAAATACGTAGCAGCTATAGTCATAGTCTGGTCCGTCCGTCCGTCTGTCTGTCCCTCTGCCCGCACATAAAAGCACAAAAACTACGCAACCGAGTGCTTGAATTTTAATATAAATAATCGTTTCAGAATTTTTTCGAGTCATTTCAAATTTTATGAAAACCGAATCAAAACTTAAAAAGATATTAATAAACGTTTTCTTCCTTCTATTAAATCCTATCATACGTAATTAATTCAATGATATCCCATGATAGGTAATGATTCTATGTTGCCATTGTGATTTCGTCGTATTTAAGATGGAGCCGTATTATTTCCGTTATTGAATTTAATAAGCACTCATGTTTGTGAAAATTGCAACACCATGAAATAATGACGCGATTGAGCTGAAAATTTCAGAAAATGCAAAGTATAACGTTCCAAGTATATTCCAATCCAAACTGCTTATTTTATGATTTATTTTTAAATTCATTTTTGCTCTTAAACGCATCAAACTGGGAAATTCTCTTATTTAGAAACTACATAATGTGCCGTGCTTCTCGATTTATTGATAAATGCAATTATCGAAATATGCAATATGCGAAATTATCCGTAATTAAACAGTTGTCCCGTACTTTAATCAGGCCGTCATCATCATATATCAACAAACTCACTCGGACAGCACTTGTACAAAATTTTTTTTACAGAAGATTAAGAAATAAACCGAATTTAAGAACTTAAAAAAATTGGAAGACTCAGGGTCACAGCCACGTCGACCAATGCCTTAATCAGGACCTAGAACCATGAAAAAACGTAATGTTTTGATTTTTCTCTCAAGCAAGATGAAACCCACTCTACAAATAACCGAAACTCAAATCGGATTTGTTCTTCTTCGTTCTACGTTTATTTTTTATTTATTTTCACATTTACATAAATGTTTTATTGGCTTTGTCGGCTGTAAGTTTTGCAGCTAGTGGTAATCTCTTTTATATGCCGCATAAATGTTTGAGAACAGGGTTGAAATAGTCTATGAATGCAGACATTGTATTCGGTGTGGTCCTGCTGTTTTTCAAGTGGATAAAAGGTGGAAATTGGCAAATTTGTATTCAGGTAGAAATATCCCTTTCTACCTAAATGTTCCTGGAAGGAGTTAAATGCTCAATAATGGAAATAAACTCAATGGATTTTCTTTTACTTGCTTCATTACAAGAAAACAAAACAAAATAACTAACTTTAGTTTCTCTGTTTGCTTCTATACATTTTTCTTTCTTCATGACAAAAATTTGTTTGGGAAAATGATTCGGAACTTTATTAGCTTATAGTAAAAAAAAAAAAAGATTTTAAAGGGTCAAGAACCTTTAAATTGACCGAAAACACGAATTTCTTTTCACATATATTGAAATTCAGGTAATTTGTTACATTTCAAAAATGGCCATAATTTTTTTTCCCCATTCTGACTAGAAAATCAAAGTTCTAACTTTTTACGACTGCTCTTTCATCTTCACCTAACACTTCATTTATAATGGCTGTTTCACAATATGGGAAGCCGCCAGTCCATCAGAAGAAAATGATCCATTCCAAAGGTTAATAAGTTCGATTGAAAAAACTATTTAACCCCTTCGAGACGAGCGTCTTTTACAGAATTTTTAATCTTTTATCACCAGTTTCTCAAAACGAAAGTTTTTGTCTAATTTAATCGGAAAAATGATCATATTAGTCAAAATTTACAATAAAAATTTATTGGTGAGAAAAATCAAGGATTCTGATCGCCTTTTGTGGCACGTATACGTGCCGCTCGTCCCCAAGTGGTTAATACTTTACACAGAAAGAAGAAGCTACGCCTGCAATTTTCATGACACTAATAAAATCACATAGCTGCCAATTTGTACGGTTTTGTTACCTCTAAAATTTAATAAAAATTTTTGCCCTATTTAATCGTTGACAATTATTAGATTTCTGCGATTGAATTAGGCAAAATTTACTGGTAAGTTTTAGCGGTAAGGAAAAATCTTAGAAATTGGTAGCTATGCAATAGCGTAATACTGCAGCAAAACTGATATTCAGCAAACAAAAAACTATCAAGAGCTTTTTCAAATAAACAATTTCATAACTGCGCTTTCCTTAAAAGTAACGGAAATGTACATCAAAGAAATGTTACTAGTACCATAAAAATTAATTGAATTAAGTGAAAATTTATATTTCATCTCCATAGTTGATGACGATTTTTGTAAATTCGGTTTATCCGAGTATTTTGCCTTATCCGAGGTGAGCTTGGTCTATATTAACTCAGATAATCGGGACTCTACTGTATACTTACAATAATGTAACTAATGCTAAGTATACGGACAGCGAATGTAAAAAAAATAATATTTGTATATGGAAATTGAAAAAAATTTTCCTATATGATGAACATAATATTAATAACAAATTCATTTTATACTAATGTACTTCTTATTTAATTGTATTTTCTTTGGGTGAGACAAGATTATGGTATCCATTATTTCTTTCATCAGTTTTTCAAAACCTCATATTTATAAATATTTTACAAGTAAAAAACTGTAAATTTATTCTCTATTTTCAATTTAGAGCATGGGAAGACGCGAAAACACACAAACCGAAATCAAAAACGCTTTTGAACTTGTCAAAAAAGACAAATACTATAACTGTTCTAAGCATTAAATAAGAAAAATATATTCCAGCCATTTTTAAACTGAAAAGTATATTTTATGACGGAGTTTTCACATATGCGATTTTAAAAATTCTTTCATGAAACTATAAAACCATGTTTCGAATTCTAAGCATTATATGATGTTATGGGAGGATCAAGAAGCCTTCTTAAGGTGGAATCATTAAACTTGAGTAGAAGCTATTAAACTGAATTTTATAACCTTCCATTAAGTTTGCGGTAAACGAGGCACTTAAATGGTGGTTATCTTCTACCTGTATAGTGATACAATAGGAAGGATAAAAAAAATAATAATAAGGCTTCTGGGAAACCACGCCGTGAATGGACTCATAATACGTCAAATCGCCTTTAAGGAGGTTTTTGAAAAAATATTTTGCACTTCTCGACATGGCAAAACTTTCTGACTCATTTTTAAACATAAAAAAATTAAACTTGCAGATATGACTGAAGTGATTCGTAATCGAACAGTTTTCTCATTTTTTGATAAATCTATTATATTTTCAATTAAAAGCGATTATTGTCTTAAGAGAGCAGTTTTTATGCATTTATGCTTATAGTAGGATCGATGAATATCAGCTAGATCAGCTAGAATCGCAAATTTTGCAAAATGTGAAAAAACTGTCCATCAGAGTGTGGAAATAAAATAAATAGTTTCCGTTTATTATTATTATTATTGTTATTTTCATAAAGAATTTTACTAATACATTTCTAAAAACATCTTTCACAGAATCGCTATATGACCAGGGCATTTTTTAAACATATTTTGCACGAAAGGTGCATAAATATGACTTTCTTCCAAGAATTGCTAGAATGTTTGCATGAAAATGATATAGTATTTGGAACAGATTTATTTATATTCTGTAATAGAATATTCTGCACGCATTCCAATATACAGTGGTGGCCAAAATTGTGGACACTTTTAGGTAGCTTTCATTACAAAAAGTAAAAAGCTATCTATTGCAACCATCCGAAGAAAAACACTTCGGGAAATTTTGCTATAGTTTAACCAATCATGACCCCCACATGCCAAAACCACCCTCCGTTGAAATGCTCACTTATATATATATATATATATAAATCTGAATTTTGTCATGCTGTAACTCTCAAATTTTTAAACCAATTTGGATGAAAATTTTCATATGCATAGTACATACTAATGTCTCGACCGAGTTCGTTGGCCGGTTTCATTCGTTATCTTGTTTCAAAATGGCAGCCATTTGAATTTTTTGGACACTTTTGGAAATTTTTAGGTTTCCTAACTTTCTCTTTAAAATTACCTATGTTGTTAACTTACACTGTGTGACTCTTTAAAATATCTTTTAATGATTCTAACATTCTGTTTAAAATGATACATAAGAGTTTGCATTTTGTGAAGCGTAACATTTTCTATAAATATACAGTGTTAGAAAATATATATTAAAAAAAAATCAAAAATTCAAATGACCGCCATTTTGAAACAAGATGGTGGATGAAGCTGCCCAACGAACTCGGTCGAGACATTAGTATATACTATGCATATGAAAAATTTCATCCAAATCGGTTAAAAAAATTCGAGAGTTACAGCATGAAATTTGAAACTCTACTGGGAATTTATTCGGTAAGTTGTGCAAGATTTCTATTGCTATAAATTAAATATTTAACGGGTTGTAGTATTTTTTTTCATTTCATGCGATTTGTTAATGTTCTGTTTGCATCTTGAGACTTTTCTTTTGATTCTATTGGTTGTTCAAATACAGGAGAAAAAAAAAATTCAGCTTTTAGCTTTTTCTCACAGAAAACAACCGATTTGGTTATATCATTGAATTCTGTACTCTTGAAAACGTAATTCAATATATAAGTTTTTCAATTTTTTTGGAATCCATAGTCTTCTTTTTTTATTCTTCCTTATTAATTCTTGTAATTAAGTATAAGGTACTTTATTTTATACATACAGTTCTATATTATAGGTTTGTGACATCCATTTTTATTGTCAATTCATTCACAATAATGCGGTTTTTGATGATGGTCGGTAATGTTTAATTAATGGTTATATATATAATATATATATAGATAAGATTTCAAAGGAGGGTGGTTTTGGGATCTGGGGTTCATGATCGGCTAAAATATAGCAAAATTTCACAAAGTACTTTCCTTCGGATGGTTGCAATATGTATCTTTTTACTTTTTGTAATCAAAGCTATCTAAAAGTGTCCACAATTTTGGCCACGACTGTACATTGTTAATTGTGAAAGAAGCTTTAGCTCGTTTAATGAACAACTAATATTAGAAAAATTCTATCAATACACAACGGGAGTGATTTAGTGATAATATGATAAATACTAATTTGAATTACATTTTCATCTTATAACTTAATGGTGTATTCGAAAAAATATTTTTCCACCCTCAACAGCTCGAAATTTTCTGAGACATTTTCAGACTCATTTTTAAAAGTAAAAACATGAAACTCGCTGGGGTGATTTCTGAAGACATGTTTAACATGCCGTGTGATTTCATTTTCAGCTCAATTCGTTAGAATTTGGTTTTTAAACAATTATTTTCTCAGTATGGCCCTTTTTTTCATTCCCAGATCGCCCGCTTCGGAAAATTCGGTTCAAAACGCCAACTTTGACAGCGTTTTTTACAGTATTTTCTGCATTTATCAAAAAATTAAGAAGCACGGCACATTATATAGTTTCTAAATAAGAGAATTTCCCAGTTTGATGCGTTTGAGAGCAAAAATGAATTTTAAAATGAATCAGAAAATAAGCAATTTGGATCAGAATACTGTTTTTTATAAGTTTCTTTGTAAACTATAAGTAGATCTTTAGACATGTCATCACAATTTTTACTATTTAATATGCAAGCAAAAATGAAACATATCAAGACGTCGCCACACTGTTACAAAGCTGGATTGCCAGTTTGACATTTTTTTTAATTAAAAAATTTCGAATTCATACCGGAAATTCTACTTTGAACAATCACGAAATGTTTGTCATTAAATAAAGAAAAGAATATTTCAGGGAATTTCTGATGTAAATGAGAAATTTCGGAATTTAAAAAAGGTCAGACTAACAACCCTGTTGCAAAGTGTCTTTTTTGCAAACATATGATATGCGAAAGCTCAAACTTATGTTTCAATGTGCCTTTGTTACATATCTTTGCACGTAGAATCGATTGGTGCCATTGAAAATTTAAAAAAAATTCTACTATGATGCTTTTTACTTTTTAGTTTTGTTCAAATATCAAAAGATTTCTTTTAATAAGGTTGATGTTAAAAAAAAAAAAAAAAATTAAAAAAAAAAATGATTTTTTTAACGTGGATTTTCATTCAATCAATATCGAAACTACCAAATATATCAACTGCCAAAGTCGCACGTGCGCCAATCCGAACGTTTCTCAATTCTCAAATACCTGCAGAACGATTCTGAACTATCTAGGGGGATCTATACTTTATAAGACGAAAATGTTGAAAATTACAGCAATTTAGCCGTTTTTCTTACTTTTCTGATAAACTTTCTTCCCAAAACCGGCTAGATGGTATGTAAGGCAAAAACATGTAATATAGTTTCTCATGCTGTGGGACTTAAAGCACAACTCCTCATAGTTGACAATCCTTGGGAAAATACATGCAATTAACACCTACATCAGGGAAATTCGTCATTTGAGAACACAGTGCGTCGAGAAGAATTGAGAAATGTTTATTGATAAATATTATTTCATTTTAGCATTTTTCTAAAGTTTTTTATGTTTTGTCCTAGTGAAATTTTCATTTTAGCCTTAAGTCCGAGTAGAATGCTTTTGTTATAGAAAATACAAGATACTAAATGTAAATTTGTTTAATTTCTTTACGGTACTTTAAGCGTTAACAGAACAACTTATACTTAGATTGGGAAAAACTATTAGCACACAACGTTTATATTATTTGAAATGAACACAACAACGCTTTTTAAAGAAAGAGAAATAATGCGAACCCAAAAAGAAAACTTAATATACCCGTTGCACTCGTCGAAATTCGACGGAAGCAAATGTTTCAGAAAGTAAGCCGCAATTAAAATTTATGAATAAAATAAAGTTGTAGTCAGAAGAAAATATTATTTTAATTAAATTCAGTATAATAAATTTTAAACTATAATTCAAGGTCTCAGAAGAAGAAGCTTTTATGTAAGAATTAATTTAAGTTTCGAGAAAACTGAAGTGAAAGTTTTGGTTGTAAATTTTATTGGATTATTTTGCTCTTGGTAGTATATGTTTAAAATGTTACAAGGTGAAATTGAGCTCTCTAAAAAATACTAAACTCTCTATTTTAATTTTTGCTATTAACTATTAACATTTCATTTTTAAATATTAAAAAATATTAATGTTATTTACATTATTAAATTTAAAAATACTAAAAATGATTAATGTTATTTGCATTATTAAGTTAAAAAATACTAAAAATTAATTAATTAGTAGCGTCTGGTATCTTCAAGAGTAACTAGAATCTTGCTATTTTAGTTTTAACCGTATAATAGTTTACCTGAAAACCCCTCCATCCATATAATGATACCATTTTTTATAAAAATGTGAAATAACATCTTCTTCCATTCAGATCTGTAATTTTAATGCAAATTCAAAATTAGTTTTTTTTTTTTTTTTTTTTTTTTTTTTTTTTTTTTTTAGTTGTTGTTGTTGCCCATGTTTTACTTTTTTTTTTTTTTTTACTTTTCCTTAAATACCACATTAGTTGTAGAGATACTTTTTTGCACAATTTTAACTTTCAAATGTTTTAATGAACGTATTCGAACTTTCGCGACATGTAACTGACCATGACTAACTACTGTTTTAAGGCCATGGCTAAATACCAATATAATCAAAGGTTTGTCCTTGTACTTAATTTATAATTATATAAAAGAAAGCGCGAATAGGAAATTGGCGTCTTTTAAATTTAAAAGGGAGAGCTGCTATGCCTGATGGTATTCGATTGATTCAATAGATCAAATAATTATACATATTTCTTACAATCAATCGATTTCTAATTAAGATCTTGGGATGCGCATTAGATAAATCGATTCTATTGATCATCATAGATTCAAATAGATCGATTTAATAGATCAAACAATTGTTATACATATTTATTTCTTCCAATGAATCCATTTCCATTTAAAATCTTGGGACGATATTATTATAATCTTGGAATATATAGACAGATCATATAGATCATCATAGATGCAGATAGATCGATTCTATAGATCATCATAGATGTAGATAGATCGATTCTATAGGTAAAAAAATGTTATACATATTTCCTTACAATCAATCGATTTCCATTTGAAATCTTGGGATGCATTTAAATTTTGTAATAAAAATATATTATCTGCAGTTTTTAAAGAATATATTGAAGCAAACCGCTTAATTTAATTGATTAAATGTTCAATTTAATAATTCAACTATTTAAAAATTCATTTGGAAACTGAAAGAATTCATTTTCTTTCTCAGTGACTAAATTATTGCCACTCGATATTCTAAACGTGCAGGGCATACAGTTTATAATTTTAGAATTAATTCCATCGCAATTTTGGAACTAGGATTGAAACTTTTGTAAATTTCTTGACATCTTCTGTAAAAGCAAAATCTTTTCCAAAAAGCTCCGCGTCAATCTTCTTTGCTGCTATTATAAAACGTATTAAAGCTGCTTTATTTGAGACTTTAAGAAATTCTTTATTCATGCTAATATTATACCTATTTCCTACTTTAAGCAGAAATTCCAAAAATTCTGATTCATCTTCTCTTTATCACATATTCTTTTACTAACTTCGTGATATCTTCTGAACTTTACTTTATTTTCACAGACAGAAGCATTTCGTCACATTGAGATTATGTCCCATTCTGTGGAATGGGAGTATGAAAATTAATGGAAATTCATCTAAACGCAGTTGTACTAAAATGTAACAATTTTATCAATGAAAGTGAAAGTTTGCATTTAAACATGACATTATCCTCTTCGGTCCTTGGGTCCCCATAAGGGGACCTCTGTTCTTTTCCTTATGAAAACTAAAATGTCCGATTTTTTTACATTTTCACATCACTTCTTAATAGCTAAATGGTTTTTGCGTTCAAAGCAAACGAATAAATGGCCGAATCTAAGCTAATTCCCACATAAAATAAATGTTATTTTCATCTGAATTTGCAAAATGTCTAAAAATTCCCAAAAGTATGACAATGAAAGTGAGAAATTTTCATAAGTATTTAACTTAAATCTTTTTCAATAAAAAATTTCGAGGATTTGTAGATTATTTACTTAAATCTCTTAAATTTGTGATTGCGTTAATTTAGGTTAATGGTTATTAAATTGATGTTTTTAAGGGAGTTTGTAGATTTAGATCCATATTTTTTAACCTAAATTACTAAGCGCGTAAAGGATCCATTTCAGAAAAGATATTTTTTCTGTCATTTACGGTGTCATTTTGTTTGGAAAAAACCAATGAATAAGCATTTGTATTATTATTTTAGCTACCGAACTGAAGAGGTTAAATTCATAGATATTAGAGACATTCCGCATCTTCCTGCGATTAGGACTTAGGAGAGATTCCTGCGATTAGGAGAGAAGGGGGGAGATTTGAACACTTTTCAGCAAAGTATAAAGTTCACTACTATACATAAGTCCTGAAAAATAACACTGTTTATAAAAAGAAAAAAGCATTTATTTTATGTATGAAAAAATTAATATAAGCAATATTCAATTAAATTAACATACATTTTTTTGCACACTTTCAAATATGTTTTTTTGTTGTTGTTGTTGTTGTTCAAATGTACCTCTGCATAGGGCACATTTGAAAAAGCATGGGGCACTTTTGAACAAATAATCATTTCAATGTAAGACAGACTTAAACAAAACATATGCACTTATTTTTGCTTCAACAGATATGACCAAATATTTTGAGTATTTTTCTACTTATAAAGTTAATGTAATTAACATTAAAGTAAAAAATCCTTCCATTTGGAAGTTTCTGTGGTTTATTGAAAATCACAAACAAGCGCATTGCTCGTTCTGTTCTGCCTGATAACAATGATAACTTCTGAAAACTAGGAATATTGCATTATCAGATTTTAAAAAAATGTGGTCACTGTTCAAAACTGCCCCCAGTTCAAATGTGACCCCCTCTCCCCTACACTGGGAAAAAGACAAATGTTTATTAAACGTCTAAAATATAATATAACCACTTACAAAACTATACAATAACCTCCTACGAGTTATCCACGATTCCGAAATGCGTTCTTTATCTTTAGAAATCTGAGAAACCAATGTAAGTTAAGAACAGCCTTAAACATTTTCAGCTGAGTAACTGAAGTTCTATATGCAAGAGTAACAACAACAACAATAATAATAAAATACTAAAAAACAGGAATTCTTTTTCAAAATTTAGTGTCGCCACCGATGAAAAAATATATATATATGTATATATAAATATAGATACAGTAGAGCCCCGATTATCCGATTTAATATGGACCAAGCTCACCTCGGATAAGCACAAAACTCAGATATACCGGATTTACACAAATCGTCACAAACTAAGGTGATGAAATATAAATTTTCGCTTAATTCATTAATTAGTTCATTATTTTTTTCAATCGAACTTATACCTTTGGAATGGATCATTTTCTTCTGATGGATTGATGGCTTCGATTATTATGAAACGGCTATTATAAATTAAGTGTTAGGTGAAGATGAAAGAACAGTCGTAAAAAGTTAGAATTCTGATTTCTGGTCAGAAAAAAAAAATGGCCATAATTTTTTTTCCCCCATTCTGACCAGAAAATCAGAATTCTAAATTTTTAACTATTTAATACTTTGAACAGAAAGAAGAGGCTACACCTGCAATTTTCATGACACTTAATAGAATCATATAGTTGACAATTTATACGGTTTTGTTACCTCTAAAATTTAATACAAATTTTTGAAAAAAAAAACTGCAGCAAAATTGACATTCAACAAACAAAAAACTATCAAGGGCCTTTTTCAAATAAACAATTTCATTCCCCGTATTTCTTAAAAGTAACGGAAATGTATATCAAAGAAATGTTATTAGTACCATAAAAATTAATGAATGAAATGAAAATTTATATTTCATCTCCTTAGTTGGTGACGATTTGTGTGAATTCGGTTTATACGAGGTGAGCCTGGTCCCTATTCACTCGGATAATCGGGACTTTACTGTATAGCAAATTTATATTTAACTGTAGAAAAATCAATTTAAAAAAATGCATCCAAGATTCTAAATAATTAGAAAAAAAAAAAATGTTACAGAGAGCATAGTAAGCTATATGTATGAAACTGTAATAATATTTTTTAATAATTCCACGAACCGGAACACTATTTTCCATACTTTTACGAACCGGAACAATACTTGTCACAATTTCACGAACCGGAACATCGTTCCGGTTTGCTCAGGTACATTTCGAGCCCTGTGTCAATTATCGATTAAACATGTTCAGCTGAGTAACTGAAGTTATACATGCAAGAGTAACAACAGTAATAATAATAATAATAATGTTAATGTCAAAAACCAGAGGAGAAACTTAAACATCCCATTGACACTCGGGAAGATAAAACTTTAAATAGTACAACATTATTGAAAACAAGACTTTACTGATCTCTGTTTTGTAAAAGCCACCCTTTCAATCCGAATAAACATATATGAAGTAAAGAGTCTTCTTTTATGCTAATTCGGTGTCAAATCGGATTGACTCGAAGGTCAGAGTTAAAAGTGAAAACCTAAATCTGACCGTAAATTAATTGATTGAATCAGACGTTTCACTTCCTTCTTCATCCTTTTTTGTCCATGACTGTTTGCGTTTTGTCAATTTTATCAGTGATCACTTGTAACAGAGTTCTGAGTATTGTAACATGTCTTAGGGGGAAAGGCTTGTCAAAAATGACGGAAATAGCCGCAGTAGATGTTGCAAATTATTTATCATTTTTTTAAAGTATGGGTGCTCTTCAAGCTTCTGTGCATCTCGAAAACATATATGAAGCAATGGCAGAAGGAGATAGACTGTTTTCAAATCGAAGCTCGCTACTTTATGATGCATTCACAGTTATTTTCATTTCTAAATTCTTGAAATTTGCAGGAATTCTTATTCAAATGCCATGAAAACGAAAAGAGTTTTTTTATTTTCTATAAAAGTAACGAAGCGTTCTGAAAATGTCGTCAATGTTGACGTTTTGGAAAAATGTTTTAGGGTAGCACTGAAAGAATGATCTATATCGGAAAGCAATTGGCTAAAAATAAAGCTGTGTCGGTGTGTGTTGTTTATGACAGCCAATTTTCTACACGCGGGATATAATCCCGAAGAAGGGGGGCGGGTGTCCTTCGTGGGGGTCTTTCTAAGGGAACCATAACATAACGTATAACATAAACGAATGTTTATATAACACACATATATACTTACATCTAAACTTACATTTCAACTTATAATCAAACAATTAAGAGATGCTAACATAGAAATTTTGATTTTTGAATCTTGACGGTAGTTGTTTTTTTTTAATGTTGGCCATCTTTAATGGTACATTAGCGACCCTGACAGAAATTTCGATGAAAGATTAAATCTTGGAGATTCCTCACTAATCCTTATGACAAAACGCAATTAAACAGGAAAACAGTTTCTCACCTTATTTTATTATTGATTCATGCAGGATAACAAATAATCAGTAATGGCTGTCTTTTTGATATTCGTATAGTATCTGAATTACATCCCATTCCTTTCATTTTAAAATACCAAAACTTCAGAAAACCGATTAATGGTTTCACGGACCGACAAACAACTCAGCTGCATTATAATCATTTACATTTTGTTTTTTAATATTTTCTTTCTAAAATCCAATGTCCTCTTCAAAATTGTCATGGCCAATAATGACATACGTCTGAGCTGTGTTATATGTATCTGTATCATTACTTAAAGGCCGCAGATATGCACTATTATTTCGTTACAGAACAGTTACAATATTTAAAAAAATATTTTTTATTTTATTTTTAATATTATTATTACCATTATTATTATTTTGTAATTTAAAGGAAATCTGATATATTCATGTGCACTAAATTTTCAAATTATAAATTTTGCTTATACTGAATAAAAAAATCAGCGAAGTAAGTTTAAAAGATACAAGAAATTGCTTTAACCTCATTTAAGTGAAACCATAACTTGAAACTGTGCTAATGATAACACATTAGTACAGTTTCTCAGAAAGTATTCAGGTGATAAGTAAGTTAAAAAAAATATTTCTAATATTATTCTTTCCTAGATTAATTTTCACACAATTATCCTAAATGGTAAACAAATCATATTAGATGTAAATTTCCAACTGGGCGAAAAATGTCCGGACCAGGATTCGAACCCGGGACCTCCTGGCTGAAGCCGCCAGTGCTCTGCCATCTGAGCTATCCCGGGCGATTCTGGTCGAACTTTTTCACCCAGCTAACCTTGAAGATTACAGCATCTGGTCTGAAACCTGGTCCGGACATTTTTCGCCCAGTTGGAAATTTACATCTAATATGATTTGTTTACCATTTAGGATAATTGTGTGAAAATTAATCTAGTGTAATTTCGTATCCAGCGATTTCTGGAGTTCCATTACCTGAGATTTATTCTGTTGTGCTGTACCAGGTTTCAGACCAGATGCTGTAATCTTCAAGGTTAGCTGGGTGAAAAAGTTCGACCAGAATCGCCCGGGATAGCTCAGATGGCAGAGCACTGGCGGCTTCAGCCAGGAGGTCCCGGGTTCGAATCCTGGTCCGGACATTTTTCGCCCAGTTGGAAATTTACATCTAATATTATTCTTTCCTTCTAACAATTGCAGGCCACAGACAATGATTTATTCTTACCCTTTCAAGTGACACCGAAGAAAACGTATTTAGGTTACTGTAATAATTTTCAAAAAAGAACATGCCCTATCCTATTTTAATAATGTGCACAAATCATGAAGTCATTGAAAAATTTTTTTAGGATCGATCTTGATAAGCATGGAGTAATTTTGGCCATTGCCATAAGGTATCCCACACACCTTTGGACGTGATTTTTTTTTAATTTTTTGAAATTTTCTCTTTATACAAATTTTTTATGATGACATTTAAGTTAAAAACTTTAAAAACTATGTAAATATCTTAGCAATTACACAGAAATATTTTTTTAAGTGAAAAATGGTCAAAATTATGTGAAAAATTGACATTTTTGCAAAAGATAACTCAAAAACAAACCAATGTATTGGCATTTTCTAAATTGCATAATAACGATAATAACTTTCTCTAAGATATACACTATTCGAATTATATAATAGCATCTATATCTCAGATGCTGTGGCAGTTGAAGTACTGATGTAATGAAAATTTTTTTTTAATTCGTCGCAACTTTGTAAATTGTACCACTGTAAATATAAAACTAATTAATATATTTCCATGAGTGTAGTCTATTACCTCAAGAAACATTTGTAAAAGAACTACACAAAATTTCAAGACATTTCATGCATAATTTTTTGCTATAAGGTGTTTTCCATTTAGTAAGAATTTAAAAAAATTCATTTTGAGAAAAAGCTAAAAATAACTTTTAAACACAATTCAAAAGCTGTAATAGTTGTAACTTTAAACGGCTGTAACTCTGGTTTTAATTAAGGCACAGACACAATTTAAGCATAATTCGACAGTTAAAAGATTCGATTTTAATATTATTACAAAAATTAAAAATCGATATTTTGATCGAAAATAATGTTTCAAAGGTGAGCGGATATATCTAAAAAGAGGAAAAAACCTGAAATTTCTTTTTCGTAAAATTAAAGGCCTATAAACTTTCACAGATGTCTTGCTCGGTTCGTTCAGAACCTTTAATTTGACTCTATTTGTTGCTATAAAAGGTTAAACAACAAGCTAGTAGGCCAATAGTTTTTTTTTTCTGTAATTTGACATTAAAGGATACATTATCAGATTTTAATAAAAATTTCATGAGATCCCTTTAAAAATGCATATGTCACGCTAAAATTTCGCCAGGAAACATTTTATTACTTACTGTCAGACTTATCTTACAATTGCATACCATTTGAGGAAAGATATTTTTTAAAGAAAAAAGAAAAATATTGCTACACCTACAATTCTCGATTTCTTATTATTTTACTCTCAGTTTTTATCAGAGGTATCATTTAGGGAGGAAAGGGTTCAGCAACTGCCACCCTCGAAGTTTTAAGATTTTTAAAATCATTCTCCCTTTCTTCATTTTCTTATTATTGGTTGAACGTTTCCATTTCATGTTAATTGAAAAATTAATACAAGAAAAACAGTCCATTTAAGATGGACAAAAAAAACTGGATTATGCCGAGCAAATGACTTGTCTCCCTAGTAATAAAATCTTAAATGACGCTATTCGTTTTATGAAAAATGCATTTTAGTTTTAAATCATATGATGACAGAGAAAATGTATAGGTTTTTATTATTATTTACTTCCAAAATACTACCTTTAAATAAAATATGATATTTTCTATTTCTGCGGGAAGCACCCTAGAATTCTTATAACCAGTACGTAAATAGGAAATCAAAATAACGGGATATTTTTTTATTCGAATAATTTAGTGAAGAGACATTATAAACGGGCAATTTGGATATTCAGTTTAAGCTGTAAAATTCAAGATGGAAGTTATCATCCTCTATCTACCTCCACAAGAAAATTACGGGGAGGGAGAAGTGGAAAATATAGTGAATTAATTCCAGTTTAAAAAAAAAAAAAAAAAAAAAAAAAAAGTGCAGCAGTAGCGACAGGGGAACACTCATGCCAAAGGATAATCACTGCGTAACAGTAGCATAAAAATCATGTACATGAATTCAGAAAATTTCTCGTATGGCACCCTTTTTCACATTAAAAGTTTCATGCAAGATTTCTCCCTAATTTATCTTATTATGTCCTGACGTTTAACTCGTTGATAGGTCTGGGTGCAGATGTCGAGCAAACAGTAATTTACAAATGTTTGAAATAATAAATCTTCATAAATATATATGATAGAGATTTGATCTGCCATTTTTGTTAAGAAAGGGCGATTACCATTAATAATAAGTTTCAGGAATCTTGCTGGATGAAAACACACATCCTAGATAACAAGAACTAAGAGAAAAGTTAAAATTAATTTTTAAATTTAAAAATATGCGTATAGAGACAAAAAGAGTTGTCAATGTTTATAACATGTAAGTGCATATATATTTTTAGTACAATAAAACTACTTTAAAATCAAATATATTATTTGTGCAAGTTATCTTGATATTTACTAGCCATGATACTTTTTTATGAGTTTGTTAATATTTTGACTTTTTGGCAAATTAGGCATTTTGATCATTCAGAATTTTAAGGACTTTTTTTTATTGATAAATAATCAAATAAAATTAAGTATAAGTTAATTTTGTTTTACTCTCATGATTTATAATGTATCGTTTTACAGCACACGGGGGATGGAAAACTTCCATTCTAAGTTAAAATTTAAAATGCAAAGAATTAACACTGAGCTTCAGATATAACTTATACTCCACATATAACTTACAATATCTTTAGATAGTACAAAACATATTTCAGTTTTAATACTTAAAATATAGCGCTTTTATTTTATATAAAATGACGTCATTCGCATCCGCTGAAAAATTCCACATTTACGATCAAGTCTTAAACAACATCTACAGTAAAGTAAGCATATGACGTCACTATCGCTGAATAATATACAAATCTAAAAAAAGTGATGTCGTCATTCAAGAAACTCGACACAAAAAATCGGCTATCTAATGATTAATGCCTTCATTTATTTGTAATATTAATATAGATACTTAAAATTAAATATGGTTTATAATATAAATTATATAAAAACAACGTTTAAACACATAATAAAATAAGTTGATCCACACAAGTTCTGTACTTACTATGGTTTATAATAGCTCCTTGTTTTATCAGAAATCATTAATTTACATTTTTTCAAAATAGCAGGTATTTTAATTAATTTTTTTTCAGTTGTTATGGGAAAATGGCAACAAAAAGATATAATTACTATTTTCCAACCATTTTTCCTTTACTTTCTATAGATGGAGTAATCGAGTTGCCAACAGTAAACAAATGGCGCTAAAAACTACAAAAAAAAAAAAAAAAAAAAAAAAAAAAATTCTCAAAAATAAATTGAGATGCAGTTTTCAAACAAATTGCATTTAAAAGTACTTTTTTTTCAAATACGACGGTATAAAAATTGAAATGTGAGACGCTTAGAAGTTAAAAATATTGCAGTAGAGTATTTAACCGTACAATGATACATCAGCTTTGTTTTACGGCTGGCTTATATACAACAGAATGTCATTTTTTTAGAGATTACACCTTCAATTGCTGACCGAAAGAAATAGCATATCGGGGCTAATAAAATTTATCAGCTTTCTTTCAAATAGACAAAGCTGGACATCGGCTCTTTTTCTACACCGATACCGTTACAATATTTTAATAACTCATCTAGCCAGTCATGTTCTGTAAATATTTTAGACTTACTTTTTTAGTGTATTACAGTGCACTCACTGTAAAGAAAAAAAAATGTAATTTAATAGATTACAACGACCATTTGGAATTTTTTTTTTTTTACTTAATGTTTACTTAGTTTTAATTTTGGGGCATTTCGACAAGAGAAGCCGAGAAGGATAAGAAGTTAAAAATCGAAAGCAGTTCCACCGAATCATCCACAGATCGCCACAAATCATCTTCGTAACAAAATTTAACCGAAAAATCTAAATTTCGTCCACCAAATTCCGTCGCATCCTCTTCAACAACAGATCGCAAAGATCAAACTTCAGACGGCCAAAACCTTCATCGATAAACTCTCCAAGTCCCGTTTCGAAAAGAAAAACAGTTTACAAATCGAAAGCAATTCCACCGAATCATCCACAGATTGCGACAAATTACCTACGTTGAGCTCAATTTTTCTCGGTTAGAATCGACCGATTGTGAAACGCCGTGGCTAGTGGATTGAGCCCCTCGAGACATGGCCTTTTACTATCAATTGATTAAACATTATATTGTTTCCTTTTTCGCATTCATCTTTTACTCTGTAATAGAGGTCTGCACGGGCCGGAATTTCTAGGCCCGGCCCGAAAGAAAGTTATCTTGACCCGGCCCGGTGTAAAAATTGGAAGTTCGGCCCGAGCCCGACCCGTTTGCATTTTTACAGTTCTCGGCCCGGCCCGTACAAAAATCAGTGAAAACAGGCCCGGCCCGGCCCGACACAATTTCTACAAAAAAAAAGAAAGAAAAAAGAAAAAAAAAGAAAAAAAAATCCGTTTTTTCTCAACATACAATTAAGATTCTTTTAATGAATACTACATACATATTTATGGGAACATTTTACAGTATCATGGAAGACGGTAGTATTGCGAGTGACGCAGCCTTAAGCCTAAAATCGTATCGTAGAATTCGTAGATGGCGGAACTCATATATACGGCTAACTCGACATCAAAGAAAACGCGAAAAGCCGCCTTTTAATATCTCCGCAGATATAGGTCCTATTGTTCTGATTTTTCTAGAACAGTCTTATATCTGCAGTCTAATCGTATACTGAAATTTTTACATTTCTACGTGCAGTATATTTTTAGATCTAAATAGCCATTTTTAAAGCGAAAGCGTTCGTACGGTATGTAAGAAGTTCCTAATTTCAAAATCTCGAAAACAGTTCTAACGATTTTTTTTTAATTGATATATAATGTAAATCTGATTAAGACGAGGTGAATAACACTTTTCTTTTTTCTGGAAAAACTCTAATTTTATTTTTAATTCACTTTTTTTTCCTCCGAAAATGATCTTATTAAAATTAATATATAATATAAATCTATTTTAGGTGAACCGAATAAGACCATGTGTGTTTCCAGGAAGACTCTTATTCGTTTTATAATAAGCATGAAAAATCGGACTATATTTTTCCACCATTTATGGGAATTTCACCGAAGTTGCGTCTACTGTGTTCGTGAGCTTAATTTCTTCTGATCAACGTTTAGTGCGAAGTTTACGATCCTTCCGTAGCTCAGTCGGTTAAGTGTGGGCCTCGCAATACATAGGTCGCGAGGTCTGTCCTCTTTGAAGCAGTCAGCATTTTTTTTAAGCATATATTTTGTTATAGATTTATTATAGATTTATTTTGTAAATGCAATATATTGCACCTCAGTGCATTATTTAATAAGAAATATTTTAAATGAGTTGCATTAATTGCATTACTTTTATAAAAATCATTCATTTGATTTTGTAAGCTTTTCAATGCTGAAGTTTAAATCTAGAATTTTATTAACAAAAAATAATAAAATATAGAACCTAGATTAAAATTATTACTAGTGTTTTAAATGAATTGCATTACTAGCTTTTCAATGCTGAAGTTTAAATCTAGAATTTTATTAACAAAAAATAATAAAATATAGAACCTAGATTAAAATTATTACTAGTGTTTTAAAGGAATTGCATAACTTTTATAAAAATCATTTCATACTTCAGTAAGATTTGTAAAGCTGAAAACTAATTAAGGGATAATGAAGTATAAAAAATTATTTTAAGTCTTTATTAACCAAAAATATAGAAGAATTTTTCATTATCGCTGAACTTTTATTGCATTTTAATAATTTGCGAATCATAACAAATAATATATATATATACACTTTTTTTGCGAAATAATTAATTTTTAAATAATTAAAAATCACTTATCAGGCAGAAATTTGTTGTTAATTCACTAATTAGTCATTTGAAGACTACCGCTTTAGAGCTTAAGACGTTTATTTAAAAAACCATCTGGTAGACAAAATCTAGTGAATTTTGGAACGTCAATTCCGATTTAACTTGAACTAAAATTATGAATAATATTATAAAAAATGAGATATTGGGGTGGGGATGGATTAGTAATTAATTTTGTCTCTGCATTTTCTTATTCATAATTTTACTTTAAAAAATGATGAGAATTCTAAAAAATATTTTTTAAGGTAACGAAATTAATGCAATAAAAACTGTTTAAAATCTAAGAACACAGGCTTTTGACGTTTATTTTAATAAATTTTCTGATAGGCAAAATCTAATGAATTTAGAAACGTCAATTTTGATTTAATGTGATATAAAATTAATAATAATAAAAGGTATTTTGAGAGGGGGGGGGGGGATAATAATTAATTTTGTCATTAAATTTTATTATTCTTAATTTTTTTTTTATATATAAGAATACTTAACTCTAATGAAATTAATGCAAAAAAAAAAAAAAAAAAAAAAAAAAAAAAAAAAAAAAAAAAAAACCTAGCTCAAGATCTGGAATTTTAACTCTAAAGTAAATAAATGATGGAGAAATATTGTGCCTATTACTGAGTAAAACTGAAGTATTTTAGTACTTCAGAGTCAGTGTACACATTTTTCTCGAGTATTTCAGTATCATTTAATAACATTTAATCTAGCACATTTTTTAAACATTTTTACTGTTAAAGATTTTTTTATTCAACTTCATCAAATTTGGTTCAACAGATGGCAGCAGCAGCAATCTAGGCAGTTAATATTTTTATTCTTTCAGATTTTTAAGTAAGGATTTCCTCAAAAAATATTAAATAAAAGTTGAGAAATCTCTTGAAATTAATAGTATTACTCATAAATGAAAACAGGAATAATCGAGAACTCTTTGGATTGCATACATGTTAATTTATTTTTAATAATCACGAATTTGAGTTTTACTGCTCTCGCACTGGCTGCCATATTGGAAGGGTCAGAAAACGTCCCTAGATCACGCTCTCAGTTACTTCATTCGTTAACATAGGCTGAATTGGTGTTGACGTGTCTAGTCTTTTTTCCTGTGTCTGAGCCCTAGATCACGCTCTCCGTAACTTCATTCGTTAACATAGGCTGAATTGGTGTTGCTGAGTCTAGTCTTCTTTCCTGTGTCTGATAGTTACATACATCAATAATTAAATGATTTTCTGCATGGTATCGACATCTACTGGCTAAATTCAGCATTAACAATAAATGGGAAATGTATTCACAGAAAAAATTAAGTGAAATAAAACCTCAAATTAAATAATTCAGTTGGCTAACTAAATTATTAAACCGTTTCCTAGCATTAAAAATTTCAAGGTACAAAATATAATTAAAATCTGTTTTTGAAGTATTTTACATTGTTTGTTGCAGGATTAGTTAAATACATCAATAATTAAATGCTTCTCTGCGTGGTATCGCCATCTATTGCCTAAATTCAGCATTAACAATAAATGGGGGGGATATCACAATAAAACTTTCTTTTCAATAATGGGAGCAATAATAATGTATTTTATGCATTTTATACAGTTGTATCCAGTAAATCTAATATCCTACCACCCCAATACAACTATAGATTAAAAACTTACATGATGGGAAACTATTTCTTAAAAAATAAAAAATCAGTAATTTCCAAATAAATTTTATTTGAAAGTATTTTTTTTGCTTACAATTTTATTGTATTTTTTAATAAAAAGGTTTAAAGAGTAATATTTCTTTATATTTATCTTAAGAAAGTAAACCTTTTACATAGTAAGTTTTAACAAAGCTTTCTATATCTGTGAAACAAACCATTACCAACCCCCCCCCCCACACACACACACACACACACTTTTTGTATATTACTTCCATATCTTACTTAAAAAAAATCAAATAGCACAGCACTCTTTACAATATAAGTATCAGGTATGCTTTTTGAAAGGGGGGGGGGAGGGAATTAAAGGTGAATGGAAATCACGATTATGAGTTCCTATCATTAGACTCTAAAATTTTTTTTAATCTTTTTATTATTAACTTAAAAAAAGTAATGATATCAATTAAAAAAACCCTTAACGGGTTAAAAGTTTGTGACGCAGCGCTTTATCTTATTGCTATAAGAATTTAAATATTGAACTTAAAAATAATGATATCAAATTTTAAGTGACGCTATATTATTTATTTTATCATTTTATTTTTGTTTTATTTATAATTGCATGCGTAAGAATTATGTTAAATTTAAAAGGATGTATAAAAATTTATTCATTGATGCGTTATCATTCACATTTTTCATAAATTCAAACTATGAGTTTTGAAAGATATGATATCAAAATTTAAGTGACGCCTTGATGTAGCCTTAAACAATGTTTTAAAATTCAATTTTAATTATTTTCGATTTGGCTAAATATATTTACACATCTAACCAAAACTTTAAATTTTCCAATATACTGTTAAAAATACCACTTTCACTGAACCTGTACAATGCACTGTAATGTATTTATATGAATAAATTGATTTATCTTTTGTACCACGCTATCCAAAATCAAAAGTAAAATTTATGTAAGTGATTTCTTTGCGTCATTGTATCCAAACTAAGCGAAATATATGCAAATGGATATTATGACGTAAAGAAATCACTTACATAAATTTTACTTTTGATTTTGGATAGCGTGGTACAAAAGATAAATCAATTTATTCATATAAATACATTACAGTGCATTGTACAGGAGTACAGGTTCAGTGAAAGTGGTATTTTAACAGTATATTGGAAAATTAAAAGTTTTGGTTAGATGTGTAAATATATTTAGCCAAATCGAAAATAATTAAATTTGAATTTTAAAACATTGTTTAAGGCTACATCAAGGCGTCACTTAAATTTTGATATCATATCTTTTAAAACTCATAGTTTGAATTTATGAAAAATGTGAATGATAACGCATCAATGAATACATTTTTATACATCCTTTTAAATTTAACATAATTCTTACGCATGCAATTATAAATAAAACAAAAATAAAATGATAAAATAAATAATATAGCGTCACTTAAAATTTGATATCATTATTTTTAAGTTCCATATTTAAAATTCTTATAGCAATAAGATAAAGTGCTGCGTCACAAACTTTTAACCCGTTAAGGTTTTTTTTAATTGATATTTTACATTACTATGATGTTCGCAAAACAGAAAACACACAATAGTAAACATTAACGATTACTTACAGTGTTTTAGTCATAGTGTCTACAGACATTTCAAAATGGAAATAAGGATTCATTAAAAGATTAATGTAGTTCAGAATAAAGGATTAAAAACATAATAACTTTTGAAGCTGTATAATAAAATGTAGATTTGTGAAAATATTTCTCTTATTTTTAAGGCTTTTCTCAAATCCAAAGGAGCTACATTTCGACACATTTATGAATTCTTTTCTTTTCGGAAACGCTTAAGATTGGCAGGTATTCTTATTCAGAAGCTATGTAAATGTCGTTTTTTTTTTGTAGATAAAAGCAATATATCTTTCTGAAAATACTGTCAAAGTTAGCATTTTGAATCTAATTTCCGGAAGCAATAGCACAGGAAAGGAGAAAAACGTACAGTCACGTGACAGGAATCTCTGTTATCTCTGTAAGAAATTTATCAAATATGGAAAAAGCTATTCGTTTCCAAATGCCTTCAATAGACAGGCCTGTCAATTTTATTCCTTTATAGTTAAAAATTTTGTCAGAAAATGTGTCTGAAAGCTTCGCATTGTTGAGCAGTGAATATGAGAACCACCTTAAGGTATATTTCCAAAGATACTGTTAAGAGAAGTTCATTATCTCTATTAATACTACAAACTACAAAACACAATGACTGTTCTACACATCCTGAGATCGATTAAGACCAGTTCCGTACCGGCACGAGTCTGCTGAAAAAAAATTAAACTCGGAATCAGACATCTTGTAACTGTACGATGCCAATCTCTACGATGGACATGTTAAATTTATGTTTTGATGTTGTTAAACTCGCATCGGCTCGTGACGCACATTTATACTTCTCGAGAAAATCATATTCATTGAAAATGGCTCGTATTTTATCTGCTTCGCTTAAATTCTTATATCGGGCCGGTAGGCCCTATTAATTTTTTTGCCGGCCCGGCCCGTTGAAAAAATTTTCCTAATTCTGCCGGCCCGGACCGTTTGAAAATTCGCCTTCATTCCGCCGGCCCGGCCCGGTCCGCGGGCCGGGCCGGGTACGGGCCTCAGGTCAAGCCCGGGCCCGTGCAGACCTCTACTCTGTAATCGATTTTCATGGGCTACATAATCATTGAAGACATCGATTTTCATGGGCTACATAATCAGTTGAAGACCTCGATTTTCATGACCTAC
Source organism: Maratus speciosus (assembly GCA_963932465.1). Lineage (NCBI taxonomy): Eukaryota > Metazoa > Arthropoda > Arachnida > Araneae > Salticidae > Maratus > Maratus speciosus. Next base: position 360,452,069 of record OZ010795.1, read on the forward strand.
ATAATGAGTTGAAGACCTCGATTTTTGCTTTGCAAGACGATTTTCATTTCGGCGTCGCTCTTTGGCTTTGGATTTTTCCATATCTGATAATTTGCGCCTACCCATTTTGTAACTTTTTCAATTTTTAACGATCTTATGCCTTTCGATTACCTATTCAAACAATTTGTAACGATTTTATGCCTTTCGACTACCTATTCAAATAAAAATTCTTCTAAAAGTAAAGAACATCGTTGAATTTCGTAAAAAAAAATAAAATGCGAGCATCATTTGGCCCCATCCTCGACTGAAAACAACAACCATTTCTAAATGGTAAAAAATAAATAAATAAATAAATAAAAATAAAATAAAATAAAATAAAATAAATAAAAAAAAAATCTAAATTAATACATTTGCTGTATAATTTTATGCGAATTATCATTTTTCCAGCTAAACGGTCAAATCTCATTAATTTACGTCATGAAGTATAATTTTTTTAATACTGTCATTTTTGTACTATCAAAACCCGTTTATATAAGAGCTTTCTCCGTAATTTTACTAGCATATATTTTTAATTAAAAAAAAAAAAAAGAAAACGGAGCAAACCGAAGCAAATTCGATTGCTATTTTGTGTGGGGGTATGGGCAACTTTCTTTTTAAAAAAAATATGTGTGATTATACATTTTTCTGTAAACATGTGAAGGATATATAATAACTTTTGCTATCAATTTGTAGCAAAAAATACTGGCATTTAAACTGCCAGCAGATTTTGTGCTAATTTCCTCCTTTTTAGTTGCGTTCGTAATTATATAACTACATAGCACCTATAGTCGTTGTTCAGTCCGTCTGTCCGTCCGCATATAACAGAGCAAAAACAACCCAACCGAATGGTCTGAAATTTTAAATATATGATTTTTCTTTGTCGAGCCATTTACTTCGAAAACTTTGTCGAGCCATTTAAAATTTTATGAAAATCGGATGTATAGTTTAATCAATGCAAAAACCCTTGACGGGTTAAAAGTTTCTGACGCAACACTTTATCTTATGCTCTAAGAATTTAAAATATGGAACTTAAAAATACTGATATCAAATTTTGAGTGACGTTATGCTATTTCTTAAAAAATATATTTGTATTTATTTCATCATTTTATTTTTGTTTTATTTATAATCGCATGTGCAAAAGTTATGTTCAACATGAAAAGCTGCATAAAATTTTATTCGCTGTTGCTTTATCATTTACATCTCTCATAAATTCAAAATATGAGTTTTAAAAGATATGATATAAAATTTAAGTGACGCCTTGATGTGACTTTAAAAGGTTTGTTTTAAAATTCAATTTAAATTATTTTTGACTTGGTTAAAATATTTTTTTACATCTACACAATACTTTTAATTTTCCAATTCACTGTTAAATATATCACTTTCATTGAATCTATACTATGCATTGAAATGTATGTATTTCAATAAATTGATTTATCTTTTTTGTCACGCTATTCAAAATTGTGAGTAAGATTTATGTCAATGGTTTATTTGCGTCAAACTATCCTTTTTCATACATTTCATGTAGTTTGGACACAATGACGCAAAGAAACCATTTACATAAATCTTACTCACAATTTTGAATAGCGTGGCACAAAAGATAAATCAATTTATTGAAATAAATACATTTCAATGCATAGTATAGATTCAATGAAAGTGATATATTTAACAGTGAATTGGAAAATTAAAAGTATTGTGTAGATGTAAAAAAATATTTTAACCAAGTCAAAAATAATTTAAATTGAATTTTAAAACAAACCTTTTAAAGTCACATCAAGGCGTCACTTAAATTTTATATCATATCTTTTAAAACTCATATTTTGAATTTATGAGAGATGTAAATGATAAAGCAACAGCGAATAAAATTTTATGCAGCTTTTCATGTTGAACATAACTTTTGCACATGCGATTATAAATAAAACAAAAATAAAATGATGAAATAAATACAAATGTATTTTTTAAGAAATAGCATAACGTCACTCAAAATTTGATATCAGTATTTTTAAGTTCCATATTTAAAATTCTTAGAGCATAAGATAAAGTGCTGCGTCAGAAACTTTTAACCCGTCAAGGGTTTTTGCATTGATATCATTACTTTTTTGAGGTTAGTGATAAAATGATTAAAAAAAAGATACTTATGGTATTTAATGCAGATTTAATTTTTACTATTTTATTACAATTTTCCTTATAGCAGTTTGTATATAAAAACAAGTGGGTAAGTATAATCGCAGATCGCACAGAGGGTTTCATTTGATATTCCTTTAAAAACACTTTATCCTTAAATTAATAAATCCAAAATGTTAATTTATAATTATTAAATCCTTACATAGATGGTGCACCAATAGTTCCAATTTTCATGGGGCAGGGAACGCATTCTTTTAAACAAACCACCTTCCAATTGAAGTCACCAAAAACCAAGTTGAATAAGCCAGACCCCGTTGTGTTGTTTCACAAACAGCAGTCTCATGTCCCCTCCTTCCCCCCTTTTTCAAAAATTTTCAGACCAGTACCTAAGAATGGAACCGAAATAATTTTTTCTCTTCAGAAATTACGATAAAAAAATAGTATGCAGTACTCATAAATTTACTTTAATGCTATATAGGGTGATTATTAAGTTAATTATAACGTTTGGAATCTGTTGCATTGATGTCCGAAAGGTGGTTTCTGAGTTATGGAAGCTGGATCCATAAGGCGCCATAGAGGAGCGAAGCCCACTAGTGTCTATCATAATTATATCTGCCATGTGGACTAATTGCGATATTTAAGGGTGTATTCGAAAAAATATTTTTCCATCCTCAACAGCTCGAAATTTTCTGAGACATTTTCAGACTCATTTTTAAAAGTAAAAACATGAAACTTGCTAGGGTGATTTCTGAAAACATGTTTAACATGCCGTGTGATTTCATTTTCAGCTCAATTCATTAGAATTTCATTTTTAAACAATTATTTTCTCAGTATGGCCATTTTTTTCATTCCCAGATCGCCCGCTTCGGAAAATTCGGTTCAAAACGCCAACTTTGACAGCGTTTTTTACAGTATTTTCTGCATTTATCAAAAAATTAAGAAGCACGGCACATTATATAGTTTCTAAATAAGAGAATTTCCCAGTTTGATGCGCTTGAGAGCAAAAATGAATTTTAAAATGAATCAGAAAATAAGCAGTTTGGATCGGAATACACCCTTAATCAAAATAGCCCCCCCCCCCCTCCTCATCCCCGGAAATATAACAAATACAAAATGTGTCTTTATAAACCTATCGTCAAATAGGTTTTTATTTCTTTTTCCCTAAAAAAAAAAAAAAAAAAAACATGATTTTTATATCCGTAACGTAAATAGCGAACGAAGCCCGCTAGTTCCTATCATAATATATATTTTTAATAATTTTATATAGTCTATAATAAAAATCAGACTTAAAATAGTCTAGTTCCATGAGTACTTGTAGTGTCAGTTACATGCTACGATTTTTGGATACCAGTATTTTAGAACGGGAAAATGTGACTTATTTTATCGGAGATATCTCATTAATTGAATAAGGTGAAGCAAACTTTTTGAAAAAAAGGTGGCCAACAAGCATGGCAGTTATCAGCTATGTGACTTTGTGCTAAAGTCCATTAATTTGATCTGCTTTAAAAAGATTACGGAAGATTGAATTATAGTAGAACCTGGATTAACCGAGCTTCGATTAATCGAGGTTTCTGTTAACCGAGCCGATAACAAAGTCTGATTTTTTTTTCCTTTTGAATGAGCCTTAAAAATAACCACACTCTTTAGCTCACTGTCCGTGCTATACAGGCCCTTCTGCCCCCAAAAGCACTCAACTCCAAAGAAACACTGGACCCTGAGAAGTCAATAGCGAACAATGCTTTGTTTCCAGTGGCTGTGTGAACTTTCGTAAATTTTTCAATTTGCATTTTAAAATTTACTACTGGTAGTTGATTTTCTTTTTAAATTTGTTAAGCTGTGAAACAGAACTTTACATATATTTATTTTTATTATTTAAAAAACGTTCTATATATTTTTTTAAAAGAGATGTTAAATTCGCAAGCACAGCGAGTTTTTACACACAGTTTCTATTAACCGAGATTTCCGATTCCTATTTACTAACAGTCCCAATTAGCTCGGATAATCGAGGCTGCTCTGTATAATTAAAAAATCAATGGCGATCTTACTGTAAACGGGTTTCCCTTTTACTGAGGGATTTCAAGACCGAATCAGCTGATGTTAGTTGCTGTTTCCGTGCTTGATTAAATAAGATTAGTTAAACATTTGAAAATTACCAAATATAAAAGGAACTAAGTCAACAGAGTGTTTGCTTTATGGTATTTTTTAACAACGCTATAAGAAAATGATTTTAAATAAGAGATTTTAAATGTAACGTTTTAAATCTGACATAATTTTCACCAAACTTTCCTTTCTCTTTGTAACATTCAACTGAAAATATTTTTATTATTAGAAAGATAATATTATTATTTGCGCTACCTTAAAATTGGCAACTATAGTTAAAAATATCATCTCGAAATTTGAAATAAATCTCTCATATAAATATATTTTTTTATTTAAACTGTTTTGCAATATTATTATTTGGCCACTTTGGCCAATATGACGTAGTTTCCTCCATTTACGACTTTTAACACATATCAATGAATTTATTATTTAAAAATGTTCTTTTTCTTTTAATATTCACGTGTAAATATAATTTTTATGACGTAATTTTCAATGTTTTCCTGCTTTTAATGCGTAATCATTTAATTCTAATTTGAAAATAATTGATTATTTTATAATTTTCTTTCATTTTAAGTAAGCATGTGTAAAAACAATTTTTATGACGTAATGTTTAATATTTTCCTGCTTTTAACACGTTATCATTTAATTCTAATTTAAAAGGATTTTTTTCTGTTTATAATAGTCACGTGTGAATAAATTTTTAATTTAAAGGATATATTATTCTTTGCGCTGTTTTAACAATTGGCAACAATTTAAAATAACCTTTTCTAAAATATGTAAAAAATATCTCTGGAAATTCTGAAAATTTTAATTTAAAATTGAAATAAACCGTCAAAAAATTAGGCAAGTTAAAAATAATAAATGCACTCTGCAAACTTCGAGTTTCTATTGAATGATTAAATTGAATGAAAATGATTAAATTCCCATGTATATTTTTTTTCCTATGAGACTTTTTTAATGAGACAATTTTATCCAGATTTAACATTAAATATCTCTTAAAATAATTCTTCGATTTAAAAACTGTCTACTTCAACGTTTTTATCAAACATTTCTCTATAATACTACCCATTTTAATATTTTTGTATGCAGTAATTTTCTTAATATTTGCGAAATAGACCTCTAGTCACAAGAGATTCTTTCAAAGCAGTGAAAAGCGTTAGTTTTTTCTTTTTTTTCCGAATAAGAGACAAAATGTAGTACGCAATTGCGTCAAAAGATGGCGACACCAAAATTCTGATATGCGTATTATGTAAAACTTCATTGTTATTTATAAATAAAACATTTCAACTAAATTATTTATTATAAAATAATTATTACATCACAATAGTTTTTATGCAAGGAAAATAATAATTATAATAATAATATTATTATGGATGTCAGTGATTATATATTGATTGACCGTCATAATAATAAAAAATGATATTATAAAAAGAAGAGCTGAAATGAATTATTTTTTTACGTTTCTGATCGTGTGATTTATATTCAAATAATAATTATTAATGTATATTTTTTATAAAGTGATTGAAATTAAATATATTTATAAAATTTATGGTAATATTTTTATTGTTGAAAAATTGCCAAGAAATAATCATCATCAAATTGGCGTCATTATAATTGTAATTTTATTTAACTTAATAGCAATTAAAAAATTACAAAGGAACTGAGAATAATGGTCAACTAACAGACTTTAAAAAAAAAAAAAAAACTTCACACGCACCAGCGAGTATCGAACTGCTTATGTTAAGATCAGTAGACGATGGCCCTCAACCACTCAGCCGTGGGAAGACAAAATTTTTCTCCCCAAAAGTGGTTAAAAAGAAAGCATGTGTATGAATACAGTGTCATGCATTTTCGGTGAAATTTCCATAGAATGGCGAAGAAATATAGTCCGATTTTTCATGCGCATTATAAAACGAACAAGAGTCTTGCTGGAAACAAGTAAATTGTTATTTGGTTCATCTGAAACATATTTATTTGATTTTTAAAAAATCGCCCGTGTCATTTTCGAGAGAAAAAAAAATCGAATTATTTAACGAACGAGAGTTTTCCCAGAAAAAAGAAAAGTGTTATTCACCTCGCCTTAATCACATTTATATTATGTATCAATTTAAAAATAATCGTTAGAACCGTTTTCGAGATTTTCAAATTAGGAACTTCCTCGATATTATACCAACGTTTTCACTTTAAAAATGACTATTTAGATCTCAAAATATACTGCACGTAGAAATGTAAAAATTTCAGTATACGATTAGACTGCAGATATAAGACTGTTCTAGAAAATTCAGAACAATAAGACGTATATCTGCTGAGTTATTAAAAGGCGGCTTTTCGCATTTTCTTTGATGTCGAGTTAGCTGTATATATGAGTTCCGCCATCTACGAATTCTATGATACGATACGATACGATTTTAACGATACGATACGATACGATTTTAGGCTTAAGGCTGCGTCACTCGAAATACTACCGTCTTCCATGATTACAGGGACAGTCAAAAATCTTCCGTTACATCACGGTCAATGGGAAAAAATTATTGCAAGTGCATTTTAATGATGTTACAGTCTGCCGAATGATCTGAAATTTTAAATATATAATTGTTGCAAAATTTTGTCGAGCCATTTCAGATTTTATGAAAATTGAATGTATAGTTTAATTACAGGGACAGTCAAAAGTCTTCTGTTACATTACGGTCAATGGGAAAAAATTATTGCAAGCGCATTTTAATGATGTTACAGACTATGCACTTATGAAGTGCAAAAAAATATACATTCAGTACAATATGGGTGCAAAAAATATTTATAAAACTAGTTATAGTACGAACGCACCTCATTTGCCACGTTTGACGAGCAATTTCCTACTTGTTTTTCCTACCCTGAACTTTTAAAAAGAAAATATATATATAAAAAAGGTATACACGATATTTTTATTAAAAAAATTCTGCAGTGCAAAATAAATGAAAGAAAATGTTTATAAAGGTATTTTGGCTATTATTGACTAAAACCGGATATAGCAATGGTAACAGGCTATCATTAACTGTCAAAATTCAAAATAAATGTAATTCCTGAGTTCCTGACCTTGATTCCTTTAAAACTAGTTTGATTTTTCATATAAGTAAGAGTAAATAATAATCTTCGTCGCGATTGAGTGATTACGAAAGATCTATAAATACCATTATTAAACTATTATTAACTATGAATCTGAAAATGCAGATATTATTTTAGATAAGTGCATCAAGCTATTAAAGTTAGTTCTGATTACAAAATAAAAACAATTGTACTCGTATAATAGTAATATTGACATTTTCTAGTCATATCATCATTATTGATATTTTTATAACATACTCATTCTGTCTATTTAGGATTTGTTTGGTTTAGTTACATGAGTACATGTATGAATAATTATTGGACTAATAAATATCATTATTATAATATTTATTTCTACTACACATTAAAACTAACTTTAACAACATGCATGTATTATTTTTTCTAAGTATCTAACTTTTACGATTCCACGCAAGTTTAATGCTAATCTTTGTAAATCTTTGTTAACTTTTGTTTAAAATTAATATTTTTAGATCTTAGATTAGTTGCAATTAAAATGTGATATTGCATTCTGAAAATAATAATAATAATAATAATTAAAAGAAGCAATAAAAGAAGTAAGCAATAATAATTAAATTGGCAAAACCTTCAGATGAAAGATTATCACATTTGCAATATTTATTATTATTATTAGTAGTAGTAGTAGTAGTAGTAATACCGGTACTGGTAAGATCAGCAGCGCCAGCAGAAGGGGCAGTATCAGAACCAGCACCAGTAGTACTACTGGTTGTTAGTATTATCATCAATAGCTGTACTGGATTAATTTTAACACAATTATTGTAATTGGTAAAGAAATCATATGAGATGTATAAATTTCCAACTGGGAGAAAAATGTCCGGACCAGGATTCGAACCAGATACGTTGGCTGAAGCTGCCAATGCTCTACCATCTGAGCTATCCCGGACGAATTTGGTGGGTCTAATTCACCCAGCTAACCATATTGATTATAGCATCTGGTCTAATATCTGATTCAGCTCAACAGAATAAATCGTTAGTAATGGAACTCCAGAAAACGCAGGATTAAGTAACTACACTATAATTTGACGACAATTATTCTAATTGGTAAATAAATCGTATGAGATGTAAATTTCCAATTGGTCGCAAAATGATAATAGCTGTAATAATAGAATCAAAAGCAGCAGAAGCAATAAGAGAGCAAAGGTAGTAATACTAAGCACTAGTAATAGCACGTCAACCTAATATAAATATAACTGAATGATTGCCAAGAGTTTAAAAATATTGTTATTAAACTGTTGCTATAGCATTGCATTAATCTTATATTATAATACGAGCAAAAATTGTGTGTTTATGTGTGTGTGTGTGTGTGTGTAAATTTTATCTTACAAACGGCTCTAACGATTTCGACTAAATTTTGTATTTTACCATTTTCGGGCACGTGAAGACCATTGGGCTAGAACATGTGTTCGAGAAAATTAGATTAGTGGGTAATTTTGGGTCATAATGGGTCAGGTTCTAGCTAATTATATCTAAATAACGGCTCAATCGATTTTGACTAAATTTTACACCCAACCGTTTTTGGGCACGAGAAAACTATTGGGTTAAGTAAGTCACATGTTCGAGAAATTTCGATTAGTGGATCATTTTTGGGTCACGGTGGGTCAAGCTAATTGTATCTAAAAAACGGCTCAAACGATTTTGACTAAATTTTGTAATCTACTGTTTTGGATTACGAGAAGTCCAATGGGCTAAGTCTCATGTTAGAAATCACATGCTAGAGAAAATTCGAATAGTGGGTCAAGCTAAGTTTATCTAGAAAACGGCTCTAATGATTTTGACGAAATTTTGCTTTCTATCGTTTTCGGGCACGAGAATACAACTGGCCTAGGTCGGATGTTCAACAAAATTCGATCAGTGGGTCATTTTGGGTCATAATGGGTCAAATGTCAAGCTAATTGAATCTAAAAAAAGGTTCAAAACATTTTGACAAAATTCCGTAATATACCGCTTCTAGGCATATGACCATTCAGCTAAGTCACATGTTCGAGAAAAATCGATTAGTGGGTCACTTTGGGTCACCGTGGGTCAAGCTAATTGTATCTAAAAAAGGAATCAAACGATTTTGACAAAACTGTGTATTATATCGTTTCTGGTCATGAGAAGACCATTGGCCTAAGTCACATGTTCGAAAAAATTCAATTTGTGGGTCATTTTTGACTCACTGTGGGTCAAGCTAATTGTATCTAAAAAACGACTCAAACAATTTTGGCAAAATTTTGTATTATACCGTTTCATGGCATGAGAAGATTCGTGGGCTAAGCCACATGTTCGAGAAAATTCGATTACTTGGTCATTTTTGGTCACTATGGGTCAAGCTAATTGTACCTAAAAAGCGGCTCAAAACATTCTGACAAAATTTTGTATTATATCGCTTCTGAGCATGAGAAGAACATTGGGCTAAGACACATGCTCGAGAAAATTTTATTAGTGAGTCATTTTTGGGTCACTGGGTGGCAAGATAATTGTATCTAAAAAACGACTCAAACGACGTTGACAAAATTTTGTATTATACCGTTTCTGGGCATGAGAAGACCATTGGGCTATGTCGCATGTTCCAGAAAATTCGATTAGTGGATCATTTTTTTGGTCACTGTGACTGACGCTAATTGAATCTAAAAAAACGGCTCAAAACATTTTGACAAAATTTTGTATTATATCGTTTCTGAGCATGAGAAAACCATTGGCCTAAGTCACATGTTCGAGACAATTCGATTAGTGGGTCATTTTTGGATCACTCTGGGTCAAGCTAATTCCATTTAAAGAACGGCTCAAACGATAATGACAAAAGTTTGTATTACATCATTTCCCAGTAATCATCGTTTCCAGAGAAGACCATTGGGTAGTTCAAATGTTCAATAAATTTAGATTAGTGGAGCCCTTTTGGGTTACCGTGGGTCAAGCTAATTTTATCTATAAAACGACTTTAACGATTTTTACTGAATTTTGTATTCTATCATTTTCGGATTCGAGAAGAGCATTGGTTAGGTCGCATGTTCGAAAAAACTCGATTAGTGGGTCATTTTGGGTCACTATGTCTCAGGATCATCCAATTGTATCTAAACAACAAGAATGATACAGTGAGAATAAAATATCGCATTTATGACAAGGCTAATTCAGCTCTGCTAGTGCACTTATATAATAGTTACAATGTAAATGACTGTTTAACTGTTTATTATGATAAAAAATACTGATGATAACGAAGATATTTAACAGCCTTATTATTGCTATTCACATTAATATTATATACTCACTTTTCTGACATTTATAACTATTTTTATTTATTTAAATGACTAAAGGTAAATAATATTCATTAAACTGAGATAATTGCGTGTATAAATAAATAAATATTAATGTGTAAATAAATATTAAATATTGTATTGCTTGTCGAAATAAATATTAAATCAATGATGTGCGTACTTATGAGCTCAAAAATAATACTGAATAAAATCAGATTAAGTGTTTCACACATGTTTAAATTTTTTGAACAATGTATCAATCTTTCCTAAATATATATAATGTATGATTTATCTGTTAGGGACTGTGCATATATAACGTTATCACTTTAGGGGGGGAGGAGGGTCTGTTGCATGATATCGTAAGATATATCTAGGGGAAGGCCGGTTTGTCTGTTGATAGCGTTATCATTTTTGATCCAACCAAAATTATCTCTTTTTATTTGTAATTTGTTCTTTACATCAACAAAGTCTGCAATCTTTTGTAGTCTGTTATCTATTTTATGAAAATACAAAGTTATTACTAAAATCATTAAATGATTATAAAATTATTTAATTCCAAAATATGGAATACATCAACGTTTGGCATTACACTGTAAAAAAAAATCTGTGAAGTTACTAAAGTTTTTCTAGGAAACTGGGATTCCTAGAACTTTTCATGTAACGGCAACAACAAAATTTCATGTAACAGACACACTTTTGCGCCGAAAATCAAAAAATCTGTAAGGTTACTAAGAATTTTTTTGGAAACTGGGATTCCGAGAACTTTTCATGTAACTGCAGCCAGGGTTACAAATAAAAGTTTAGTAAGATTACTGAAATTTTAGCAGATTCATTTGTAAAGTTACAGATTTTTGTAGCTTTACAAAAACTAGTTTTGTAGATTTGCAGCTTTTTTCGTACAGTTACAGGTGAAAGTTTAGTAAGCATGTAACTTTACAACTGTAGAACTACAGATTTTTTTTTACAGTGTACTATTCTTTTGTCATATGTGTATGCATATATAATCCGCTGTTTGAGTAACCAGGTGCGAAGTATTTTTGAAATGAGACTTGTGTTTATCAGTAAAGAAAAGAGAAAAAATGTTGTACAGCTGTTTTTTAATAAAAAGTTCCCCCCCCCCCCCCAACCTTACGGTGACAAGAGCAAGAAGGCATTATTACTGTTGAATGCATCTTGTAAAAAAATGTATTATTAAATACTTTTAAATAGTAACTATTTCTTTTTTAAGTTTTCTTTGATATAAAATTATTTCATGTATAATAAGGATATTTTATTGACTTCTCTTCATTTGAATCAATAAAGTACTATAACATTAGGACGGGGGGGGGGGGTCTAAAATTACCAAAAGTTGATAACGTTATATATGTATAGCTTTTTATTTAATTTTCTTTTTTTTAGTAAACCAATTAAACAATCCGCAAGAGGAATTTTAAAATAGTGAATACATTTAAAACAAAATTATAAACATTTTTTAAAAAATCGTAAAATAAATAAAAAATAAATTCTAAACATCAATTTTCAATCGAATTTTTAAAATCAATCATTTGGGTAAATTAAATGTTTTGAAATATTCAGTAAAAGTAATTTTTGTCCAAATCGTAAAAACCTACACTCTAACCTTAGATTCTTAAATAAGTAATTTTAGGGTGAGGCTGGTTAATGTAATTAATATGCTAGTGAAGATACTGTTAAAAGAAAATCAAAAATTGTATAATTTTTGATTTTATAAAACTTTAAATTTTGTATGAATGTGCAAAATCACACTCTTCGACCCGCCTTATAATCAAAAATATTTTTAAGATAGATTTGTTTTTTCTTTTCGGGCGATTTTAGCTTTCTTTACTGTATAGGTTTCCAGATACAACAGAATGAAAAATTCAAGAGCGATATTCTGAAGAGGTCCGTAATATAATACATAATTCGAAAGGGAAAATAGATGTCTGCTTATTTTCCTGGGCATGTTTGGTGGTAATAACACATATAGTAAAATGTATACTGCTCTATTTTTCCCCCTTCATCCAAAAACTGGCATTCTGACCAGTTTTTCAGTAATTTTTAAAGCATTCATTAAAAAAAAAAAAAAAAAAAAAAAAAATTAAGGTAAATCCCTAATATTTAGATGATCTCATAACAAAAGTGTGTGTAAATTTCAGATCGTTATGAATTTTTTGTTTATCTCTATTAGTTTAAAAAATAAGCAAGATTTTAATTTTAGAAACGAGTGCAAAATCGCATTATCCAAGCACCTCTAATCAAGAACACTTTTAACCCTTTGTATCACCGCCTTGCATATCTGCAACATACCCAAAAGTCGATTTTACTTCTGCAGTGTACTATAAAAGACGATTTTATTTATTGCTGTTATCTCCCAACACAGCAGTTGCTATAAATAAGAGCAGTTCATAGCATTCTTAACAGACGGCAAGACTATGATTTTTCATGTCAAAATTTTATTTAAGATTTCAGCAGTTTCGCGTCGTTATTTGGGGCATTCTCACAATCTTTTGACTTTCATGTCCCTGAATAATAATTTTCATTTTTAATACACTTTTTTGTGTTTTTTTTTTAATTTCATATACTGAGAAACATCCCATTGCATGATTGCACGACAATTTTAACGAGATAAATAAGTTTTGGACGATGTTGGGGGTCCAAACACCTGGAAAACTCCTATACCGTCCCGTGTCCCTGATGCTGGATATTAAGTTTGGAGCTGTCTGGATAAAATTGTTTCAATAAAAATAATTCGATGTAATTTTTTTTAAAAAACTGGAACTATTGTTTTATATAAATACGTAGCTAAAAATTAACCTGCACACATTTTTAGGGTTGTTATTATTTTTTAAACTCTGTCCCTGGGTTTTAGATTCCTTACCATCCCTCTTCTAAAATTATACAGAAAATCATTTCAGATGCAGCCACAGAATTTTTTCAAGTTTTTTCTCATGCAGAAGTATGCTAGAGAAATAATGTCTAAAATTCTTTGGCAGGAAATTTACTGTAGAATGTAAATCAGCATTTAAATATCAATTTCAAGCATCGTGGCTTTATTGGTAGTCTCACCGTCCCCAAGGTTTATTCCTGCACTTTACGAGGTAAATTAAAAAAAAAAAAAAAAAAAAAAAATTATTTTAACCAATGTTAACAACTGTTTCTAAAAATCAATGAACATTGTGGCTATCACTTAGTCTTAACATGATTTTCCTAAAAATAGATGGTAATTTTCCTTACCGTTCCATCCTTACCGTCCCTTTTTTTACCATTTCGTCCCTTTTTTCCAGTACCATCCCCTTTTTTTACCTTACCGTCCCTTCTTTAACACCCTTTTTAGACAATGTTATACAAAAATTCTGTATTAAAAGTACTACATTGTTATTATTTCTTATTTGAATGTCCTGTGGGTACTATGCAAATTCATTATAAGTAAAAATTTAGAAGAAAGTAAAAAGTTATAGGGCTAAAATGGTAAGGAAAATTAAACTCGCAAGCTTAACTTAAACCTCAGTTAAATAAAAAAATTTTCGGTGCTGACCATTTTTTCTTTATTTTGAATCATTAAGGCATTCGTCTATCAGATTAAAATCTTATTTTAGCAAGTTTAATTTTGTCAGATTTTTTTCCCCAAAAGTCAAAAGATTTTGAGAATGCCCCATTTCTGAAATGAACTTCACAAATTTTGTAAAATTAAAAAGGCTGGAGATGCCCCATAATAGATTTTTTCAAAGGTAACTTCGTAAACTTTCTGTTTATTGTAGATGTGAAAAAGGTACTTTTTAGTCAAGAACTTTTAGGTGCGTTCGTAATTATATAAATACGTAGCACCTATAGTCGTCTTCTGGTCCGTCCGTCTGTCTGTCCGTCTGTCCGCATATAACAGCGCAAAAAGTACTCAACCGAATGGTTTGAAATTTAATATAAATAATCGTTGCAGAATTTTGTCGAGTCATTTCAACTTTTATGAAAATCGAATCAAAACTTAAAAAGATATTAATAAAATTTTTCTTCATTCTATTAAATCCTATCATACTTAATAAATTCAATAATATCCCATGATAGATAATGATTCTAGGTTGCCATCGTGATGACGTTCTGTTTAAGATGGAGTCCTATAATTTCCGCATTACTGAATTTAATATATATAATCGTAATAAATTTTGTATATGCATTTTTGCATAAGAGTGCAACTATTACACCAATATTTGAATATTTATTAAACTAGTTATTGTACGAATGCACCTCATTTTCCACTTTTGACGTACAATTTCCGACTTGTTTATTTTTACGTTCTAAATTTTCTGTTATTAATTTTTATATGTTTAAAATAGTGTTGTCTAACATCTGAGTAAATATTTTACATATCGGAGTTGTTGAGATACAAAGGGTTAACATTTTCAAATGGATTTCAACTTCTTTTCTATATAGGCATCCACGTATAAAGTGTAAAAAATATTAAAAATAGATGCAATCAAAACAATTTAAATTTAGTTAAAATTAATACGCTAGTGAGGATATACAATACAGTTAAGTGAGGTGGAGAAGGGAACTGAATCAAAACTGAAAGGAAGATCATGTGAATCAGCCCTATTTTTTATAATTGAACTGACCTTGAAAGCTCTAAAAAATAATCGATTAAAAAATGTATACTATTAAGGCTGTTCTCAAATCCAAAAGGGCAACTTTATGACATAAATTTTGATTTATTTTTGTTCGGAAATGCATGAAACTAGCAAGTGTTGTTGTTCAGAAACTATGTAATCAAACTGTTATTTCCGGGTTTTTTTTTTTTTTTTTTTTTTGAAAACGCTATAGATTTTTTAGAAAATAGTGTCAAAGTGGTCGTTTTGAACCGAATTTCTCGACCAAAGCAGAAAAACCAGTCAGCGAAGGGAGAATAACGCCTCGTCACGTGATCAAAAACGCTTATAACACGATAGGTAATTCATTTATCAAAAAATGGAAAACAGAGTTTTATTCCAAATCGCTTCCATAGTCAGACCAAAAAAAAAATGGCCATAATTTTTTTTCAAAAAAAAATTATGGCCATTTTTTTTCCCATTCTGACCAGAAAATCAAGGTTCTAACTTTTTACGACTCTCCTTTCATCTTCACCTAACACTTCATTTATAATGACTGTTTCATAATTATGGAAGCCATCAGAAGAAAATGATCCATTCCAAAGGTATAAGTTCGATTAACTCGGATAATCGAGACTCAACTGTATCCATATTTATGTGCATATATTTTTTTGTCATCGGGGACGACACTAATTTCTGAAAAAGCAGAATGCCTGTTTTTTAGTTTATTTTCTTGACCGAATTAACAGTTCTAAAAGAGCTATGGTTAATTTATTAAATGACAATGAACCCCCCCCCCCCCACACACACACACACACCAGGAAGGAACAAATAAATAAATAAAAAATGGTTACTACTAGACAAATTTTTAAAACATTTCAAGAAAAATCGGAAAATCTATTAAAAGAAATAAATTTTAAATAACAATTTTTAATCAAATTTTTAAATTTGATCATTCGATTTGCTGTATAAGATTAATATTTAAAAAAAGAAGAATACTAATAAAACTTTTCGGCAAAATCGTAAAAGCATACCTTTAACCTTAGGTAATTAAGTAATTAGTTATATAATGCCCCTAGATAATACGTAGGTAATTTTCAGTGAGACTGTAAACATAATTAATATGCTAGTGATGATGATAAACCGTTAAATGAAAATCAAAAGGAAATGAATGAAAACTCCAAGGAAGGTAATGGGAAGAGATGCTTTTTATTACAGATGAACTGACCTTCATAGCTTCTCAAGAAAAAAAAAATGTTAGGGGGGTGCAATTTTCCTTCCCATCGTCGAATTATCGCCTTAAAAGACTAGACGGAATATAGTCTATAATTCCCAGGCAAAGTAATATTAGGGGTTTTTTTAGCTTTTATTTTTCTTCTTTTTATCCTTTTTTATAATTTTCCTGTCAGAATCCCCAACTGTGTCGTTAAGTACCTTGTGAACATGGTAGTTAAGGTCTTTTGTGTTTTGAGTAATTGAAAAATCGCGTATTAATGATTGAGATGATTGGTGTAGTTAGCTAAATTTTGTTGTCATTATTATAGATGTGTATCACTCAATTTAGATCGATGTTTTTTCAAGAGAAGGGTTTAGTTCGAAAGCATGCAATGCTTCTGGTATTTTATTAGCTTATCTAGTTCGAAGATCTTCTCTAATGAAATAAAGGGAAATCTAATATATAAAAATGAAAATTTGTCTGTCTGTCTGAAATTCTGTACAAATCCATAGTTTGGAAGTCAGAATTGTGAAATGTTACTTACATATGTATTAAAACACGGCCGAGGCAACTAAAGTAACCCGGAATCGCAATAATTTATAACTAATTTTCAATTAATAAAAAAACACCAATTTAACAGAGATTTCCTATCAAATTTAACCATTTTTCGTTACAGCAGTTGCCAAAAATTAAAAATCCACAATAAAATTCTTACCACAACAATTACTTTTTCTATTGCAAGATTTCCGCACGAAAAATAAAAATGAAATAAATGGTTTGACGAATTAAAAGAAAAGTGAATATTACGTCATAATTTTTCATACTGCAAGATTTCCACGTGAAAAATGAAAATAAAATATATAGTTTGACGAATTTTTTTAAAAAAACTGAATATTACGTCATATTGGAAATATAATGGGCGTCAGCAGGTAAATATATAACGTCATATGAGTTTGAAAAAACGTATTTAAACATTTAAAAATACCGTTTATGTAAATATTGGCATATTTTAACATTATTAACATATTTTAACATAATTAAAAATCCACAATAAAAATCTTACCACAACAATTACTTTTCTACTGCAGGATTTCATGCGAAAAATGAAAATGAAATAAATAGTTTGAAGAATTATAAAAAAAGTGAAATATTACGTCATAACTTTTCTATTGCAAGATTTCCAAGTGAAAAATGAAAGTTAAATAAATAGTTTGACGAATTAAAAAAGAAAAAAGTTAATATTACGCCAAATTGGAAATCTAATGGACGTCAGCGGGTGAATACATAACGTCATATGAGTTTGAAAAAACGTATTGAAACATGAAAAAACCCGATTATGGGCATATTTTACCATTTTGAGGCTCTCTGAATTTGTTTTCGTTATTTTTAAATCTATTCCATACATATATATACGTATGTGTATACGAGTATATTAGAATTTCTACAAAGGTTTAAGTCCCTAGAGCTCATTCTTAGTGAAGAACTGAAATAAAGATTACAAAATAAAATAAACATTCTTAAAATTCCGGGCAATGCCGGGTACTTTAGCTGGTACTAAATATAATTTGTGTGAGTAGTTATTTTTCCATCTGAGCGAAAATGTGTCCAGGCTAGGGCTCGAAATCAGAATCTCGTCTTCAATTGTCAATACTCTTCCAATTGAGCTGAAAATATATCTTTTTTTATAATTATTTCCACGTGAAAAATGAAAATGAAATATATAGTTTGACGAATTAAAGAAAAACTGAATATTACGTCATATTGGAAATATAATGGACGTCAGCAGATAAATATATAACGTCATATGAGTTTGAAAAAACGTTCTGGTTTGTTAAAAATTGCTATTGCTAAAAAAAATTGCTGGTTTGTTATTTTAAACAGCTCGAAGGAATAAATCGCAAGTAAAAGAACTCCAATAAACTATAGATGATTAAAGTAAATAAATAAAATCATAAGACGAAATGCAATATTCCACATTGTTCCCATCACAAATTACATAATATGAACTTAAAAACGTTCACCGTTTACTTTAAAGGTGACA
This sequence comes from Maratus speciosus, assembly GCA_963932465.1. NCBI lineage: Eukaryota > Metazoa > Arthropoda > Arachnida > Araneae > Salticidae > Maratus > Maratus speciosus. The sequence continues at coordinate 360,470,492 of OZ010795.1, forward strand.
AATAATAATAATGCAGATCTTTAATTAATTAATTTTTATCGACAGAAATCACTGCATTTTGTAATGCCAGTATTATATTTAAGATAGATATATATAGAGAATCAAATATCAGGTCGGGTTATCCCGTATTTTGTTTTTTCAGTTCGGAATGAATCTAATTTTTTTCTACAGGCGAGTTCACAGTCAAAGTATTCTTGTGGGTCATATATAGATTTTTTGCCACTCAGATTGTTGGAATTTTCCCGAAAGCTATCCAGTTTAGCTATCTGGACGACGCAATATTCGCTCAGAATAACCGTTTGGTAATGACATCTGGTTTGTTGTTTTAAACAGCTCGAAAGAATAAATCACATGTAAAAGAACTCCAATAAACTATAGATGAGTAAAGTAAATAAATAAAATCATAAGACGAAATGCAATATTCCACATTGTTCCAATCACAAATTACATAATATGAACTTAAAAAAGTTCTCCGTTTACTTTAAAGGTGACAAATAATAATAATGCAGATCTTTAATTAATTATTTTTAATCGACAGAAATCACTGTCTTTTGTAATGCCAGTATTATACTTATATTTATTATATACCATATCTTCAGGCATTATTATCATAGTAGCTATCATCAGTATGGACATTTTTCCATTTTCTGTTATATTACAATAATATATATAAAAAAAATGATCTGTTATTTTTTTCATTTAAAAATTCTTTATCTTGCTTCTATATTTTTACATTAAAATCAATTTCTATAAGACATATTTCGTTATTTTTCATAAAAACTCTAAGACATATTTGCAGGCATTGCTCTAAGGCATTGCACATAACATATGCCTGTTATATAGCATACTTTAAACCTGTTGGAATACATGTTTTTAAGAAAAATAACGAAATATATCTTAGAGTTTTTATGAAAAATAACGAAATATGTCTTATAGAAATCGATTTTAATGTAAAAATACAGAAACAAGATAAAGAATTTTTAAATGAAAAAATAATATGTCATGTTTTTTTTTATATAACTGTACACAGATAATGGGAAAATGTCTGTACTGTGATAGCTACTATCTATATTATAAAGGACAAACGTATCTGTGCGTAACGCATACGTCGTTTTGCGAATGGCAACACTTTGAAATTTGAAATAAAATTTTGGTTTTGCAATTTTCTCTACTGCAAATTTTTAAACTTCTAAACATCGCACATTTTAAATTTTTACACCGTCGTATAAGGGAAAAAAATGTTCTTTTAAATGCAATTTGATTGAAAGCAGTATCTCAATTTATTTTTGAGATATTAATTTTTTTGTAGTTTTTAATACCATTTTTCTTATTGTGGCAGCAAAAGTACACCATTTCTATTTAAAGTCATTGAAAGTAAACGGAAAATAGTTGAAAATAGGAGATACTGTAACTTTTTGTTGCCATTTTCTCATAAAACCTGAAAAAAAAGTTGAAATTAAAATATGGGATATGTCAAGAATATTGACTGTTATTCCTTGATAATGACGTCATATGCATACTTTTCTATAGACGAAGTTTAAGACTGGATTGTAAAAGTAAATTGCTTTAGCGAATGATTGTGACGTCATTTTATAAAAAAGCGTGTACTTTAATTCTTAAACCTGAATTATGTTTTGTAGAAGTGCGTCATTTTCATAGACCAGCTGCTTTGAAACTCTTCACAGGTGAAAATGCTTCACTTTTGAAAATAATGTAATCGAAATCGCACACTGATAGTACGCAATGGTTTACAAAAATTTAGAGTGTCTTTATAGAAGAGAGGTGACATGCAAATAATAGCGATTTATATTACAGAAATTGATGATTCTCGCCTGGATGGATTTGCTTCGCCGAGTTAGACATGTAAAGATATAATTCTTGGTTTAAAATAACATCATGTTCCTGATGTTTTTGTCCAAAATTCTCTCGAATAATAAAATTTTAATGCTATTCTTCAGGACATTCTACTATAATTTTATCAAAATAACATAATTTGCTTAATTTTATTTTTCCTAATTTTATATAATCTATATATTTAAAACACAAGTGTGTTTTTTAGTCATCTGCCCTGATCTTTCTGCTGAACCAATTTTACTAATATATTTTTTAAACTGAAAGCTCTTCATTTGTAGATGTGATTTTTTTTTTAATATCTCCACTTTTATATTTTAATTTTAAAAGTATTTTATGAAATTTCTTCAAAATGGTGAAAATTATATACCTTTCATTATTGCAGACAAGAGAGAAATAATGAGGTATTTTTACCTTTATTCATGCTATTTTCTGATATAAATTCAAAATTGTTGATAAAAATTGTTGTATAGGACTTAGTGTCGTAAAATCCCATTAGGAGCAGAATATTATATTAGGGGCAAAATTGAATTAGGAACATAATACTGTGAACGGAAATGACATACTGCTTTTGAAAACACGCATTTTTCCTCATACATTTTCTATATTGTTTTTCCATCTGCATGTGTACTGATACTAAGTTTCAGACACTAGGCGAAATGCTTATTTAAGTGGAAATGAAGCCATATTTAAAAGAAAACGATCATTTTCTTAGATAAAACTAAACATTTTAACACAAATACGTCTGAAAACATAAATTACGGAACTTTTTTCTCTCCGGAATTGAGATTAGAATCTCGAGTAAAGGGTGCTTCTGTTCACATAAAATATGTTGCTGACAATCGTGACTTCACGTTTTGAGTTAAAACGATTTTTAAATGATCAAAAAAAAATATACAATTTTTTTTAAAAAGATGAAAATGGATATGAGAAGTGCGTATGCAAATTTTGAGAAGGTGAAAATTGCTATTTTTCATTCCGGAATACCAAGCATAAGAGCCTCAGTTGATAACCACATCTTAATAACTGATCTTTATTATATTTTACTGATTAAGTATCTATATTATAAAGAACAAACGTATCTGTACGTAACACTGACGTCATTTAGCGAATGGCAACACTTAACGATCAAATTTCGGTCTTGAAATTTTCGCTGCTGCAATTTTTTAATCTTCTGACCATCGTACATTTTCAATTTTCGTCGCATAGGGAAAAAATTTACTTTCAAATGCAATTTGTTTAAAAATTGTACCTTAATTGACTGCATTATATTTTCTAAAATAATTTTTAAGCATGATTTTTTTAAAGTTTATCTTATCACGTGCCGGTTTCAATACATAATAATAATAAACATCTTGCACATAAAGCAACAAACATTGTTCAGCATTTGTTTCTGACTATTTTTGCATAACGGAATTAATACTTCTTTATAAACAAATAAAAGAATAATATTAAAGGAACCACCAATCTAACATTTGTGAAAGACAAATTAACGAAATTAATACTTCTTTTATAAACAAATAAAAGAATAATATTGTAAAAACACAAATCTAACATATTTGTAATCGTACAATTTAAATTTTTAGATCACCAAATAGGATTTTTTTTTCAAAAATGGAATTTGTTTGCAAAGTTCATCTCAGTTTACTGATCGTCTATTGTTTTAAAAACAATTTTAAAGCATGAAATATTTTTAAATTTATCTATATCGCGCGGAGCTCGATTACGAAAGATTAATCCGTTTGCCCTTAAAGCAAAATAAAGAGTTCATCAATCTCTTACGGCTAATATCCGTTAAAAAGAAAAAAAACTCCCTTATGAATAAATACATAAAATAATATAAATAAAACACAAATTTAACAGACATGTATAAGCTCTGAAATTATCAGAATATAAAAGGACGCCATAAGTAGCAAAATCTTGGTCAAATACTCTTAGCATGTGGCTAATAAGAAAATATCGCTTTTGATAAATTTCAAAAAATTATTTGATTGTATAATTCGTATTTTCCGTATGAAAAATGCTTTTTTAATGTAAGTGGGCAATCTAAAAATTTTATTGCATATAAAAAAATTATTAGTTTTCAATTACAAAAAATATTTTCACCTGTATTCTTTAACCCGGGAAGCCCGGGTACGATCCCCTAGTGATAATAATGACTGAAGATATGGCATAGGATAAATATAATGCAGATCTTACAAGCCTTAAAATATGCATTTATTTAAATTTCTGAGTATTTTCGGTTGGAAATCCCGCAGCCGTCGTCAGGGAATATTTCCCTGATATATAAATAATTCGAAATATTTATATATCAGGATATATAAATATTTCCATAATGCATACGTTTACTGTATACATATTTATATATCAGGATATAAATATTTCCATAATGCATACGTTTACTATATACATACTGTATATGCTTACCATAATCCTTGGAAACATATGCAGATGAATAGAAAATGCCATAGATTTCGAAGAAAAAATATTTATATATCAGGGAAACATATATGAATATATCCTGGATATCCTATATATCCTGACTATACTGAATACATGAATATCCTGAATATCTATACTTTCCCTGGAAATATTCCCTGGCGATTGGCTGCGGGATTGCAGGCCGAAACTACTTGGAAATTTAAATAAAATGTATATTTTTAAACTTGTAACATCTATATTATTATTATTATTTGTTACCTTTTAAGTAAACGATGAACTTTTAAAAGTTTATAATATGCAGTTATAGATGAGTAATTACGCTTTAATTGAATCGGTCATTTTGAAAAGGGGTTAACTCCTAAGCAGAATAAGAGTTGGGCCGTTTTCAAAATGACTGATTCAATTATTTTTAACACAATCAGCTGATTGGTAAAGTGAGTTGTCCGGGATATCGAGCTCTATTGGAAGAACGGTGACAATCGAATCCAAAGGTAAAGTGAAATATAATTTGGTTGACTTATTCAAACAATGGAGTAAAAATAATGTTTATAGTGTTAAATGGGCAACGTTGTTCAAATAGCTTTATAGTCCAGGAAATAGAGACCGTATAGAGGCTCTACCTAGCAAAATTCATGGTAGTTCTGGAAAAAGGCTTACTATATGTTTTTTGGGTCGCTGAATCCCACCAAACTATTAACTTCCCACCAAATTAACTTCCCACCAAAATTTCCCCGGCAACCCCCCCCCCCCCACATTTTGGTAAAATGCCCCCCAAAAAGGTTTTTATTTAAAAAAGTATCTAGAAATTCAGAAAGTAGATAAAATTTGCAACAAATTAGATATATGACATTATGACTTAGGATGAAGGGGAAGGGGGGATCTGCCTCGGAACATGCGCGCGGTACTGCGTGAACTAAGTTGCGCAATTCCACTTAACCATTCACACGTTTACATTCGCCCTCCCATCTCCCCTCCGAACTTTCTCTATAAGGCTTACTTTAAGTTTTTTTGGGTCGCTGAATCCGAATTTTTAACTTCCCCCAAAAATTTCCCCCCCCCAAAAAAAAACTCCCCCTCCCAAGTAGTTGTTTTAACTTAAATTTCTTATTGTTTTAAGGGAAAAGCATTACGAAATTCAGAAACTAGACAAAATTTGCAACAAATAGGATATATGACATTATGACGTAGGATGAACGGGGAGCGTATTTCAGAAGTGCACATTCACAGCGCGACCGGAAGAAATACTGTCCTTTGATTGGTTGAACGAATTTCGTTTCTACCGGTAAACGATTGTGTTTTGTTTACGTTTGCGTGATAATGTGATATTGTCATGACGGTAAATAATGGGGGTAGTTTTTTATTTCTTTTTTAAGAGAAAGGCCATTTCTCTGCAACAAACAGATAATAATAAACTACATTTAATATACTAAATTATTCTATCTCCATCAAGAATTTCATTTCCTGAAATCATGTTAATCTGGTACAATTATGTTTAAAAATGTTATTTAAAGTGAAAGGTTTAATGTAGAGGCTTAAATTTAAACTTAAGAAAAAATGTTCAGAATGTTATGAGATGTAATGCCGCTTTGCTTATAGATGACATTAAAAGATTTTAAATTTTATACCTTAAACTAGAAAAAAAAAAAAAGCATGTTATTAGTTAAGATATTACTCAACAAATAGCAGAACTGCTAAAGAAAGTAAACTAACTAATAAAATAAGTGACATTCAATAAAAAATAAGTAAAATTAATTTGAATAAGAACTAAAAAAAAAAGAAAGAATTCCTAAACTTATGGTGTGAACAATACATAAGAGAATGGAAATATTTATTATTATTATTTTAAGAGAATATTTTGAGATTAAAAGCAGCATTGTTTATGTATGATATGCAATTTTTTATATGTGGCATGTAAATAACTAATTTTTGACTACAAATTAAACACATTAAAAATTATATTAAAATATATATTTTAATTTTAAAAAACTAGTGCGCTATTAGTTAAGATATTTCTCAATAGATGGCAGAAATGCTATATAAAAGTAAACTTACTAATAAAATAAGTAAGTGAAATCAATTTGAATAAGAACTTAAAAAAAAGGAATAATGCCTTAACTTATGGTGTGAAAGTCACATGATAATAAGTAATGGAATTATATATATATATATATTTTTAAGCAAAAGCAATTTTTTTTTTAAAGAATAGATAAAGTTAAAATACTTTTAATATACTAAATAATTCTATCTTCATCAAGAATTTCATTTGTCAAAATCACATGTTACTGCAGTACAATTATGTTTAAAAAGTCATTTAAACAGATAATTTTAATTTTAAACTATTAAAAAACTATTCTGAGATTAAAAGTAGCATTGCTTATCGGCGACATGCAATTGCCATGGAATTATTAAAGATGGCATGTAATTGCATGTAAATAACTAATTTCTGACTACAATTAAAATGTATACCTTAATTACAAAAACTCTTACGTAACTATCTTTTTTGGCATGTTTTTAGATCAAATAACCGCATATTTATAGGCGGCAGAACTGCTCTGTGAAAGTAAGCAAACATTTGCCGGTAGTGACGAAATTCATTCAACCAATCAGAGGACAGTATTTCTTCCGGTCGCGCTGTGAATGTGCACTTCTGAAATACGCGAACGGGGAGGGAGAGAGCTGCCTCTGAACATGCACTGCGGCTCTACGTGCACTAAGTTATGAAGTCCAGTCAATAAGGGATTTTACCTGGAATAATTAATACTAATTCTGGATTTCGACTCACTTTATGTTTTTTGGGTCGCTGAATTCGAATTTGTAACTTCCCACCAAAATTTCAACCGGCAACCCCCCAAAAAATTGATTTTTGAAAAAAAGTGGTTTTTGAGAAAAGCGCGCGAGGAATGTTCCGAGGCAGCCCCCTCTCTCCCAGTTTATCCTACGTCATAATGTCATATATCCTATTTGTTGCAAATTTTGTCTAGTTTCTGAGTTTCGTAATGCTTTTCCCCTAAAACAATAAGAAATTTAAGTTAATAACAACTATTTTTTTTGGGGGGGGGGGGAAATTTTGGGGGTAAGTTAAAAATTCGGATTCAGCGACACAAAAAACTTAAAGTAAACCTTATAAGGAAAGTTCGGAGGGGAAATAGGAGGGCGAATGTAAACGTGTGAGTGGTTAAGAGGAATTGCGCAACTTAGTCCACGCAGCACCGCGCGCATGTTCCGAGGCAGATCCCCCCTTCCCTTCATCCTAAGTCATAATGTCATATATCTAATTTGTTGCAAATTTTGTGTACTTTCTGAATTTCTAGATATTTTTTCTCTAAAACAATAAAAAAATTGATTTTTTTAATAAAAACCTTTTTGGGGGGCTTTTTACCAAAATTTGGAGAGGTTGCCGGGGGAAATTTAGGTGGGAAGTTACAAATTTGAATTCAGCGACCCAAAAAACATAAAGTAAGCCGATTTCCAGAACTACCATTAATTTTGCTAGGTAAAATTCCCTATTGCCTGGACTATTATTCAAAACATGAATAACAATACAACAAACTTGATAATAAATTGCGCACACCTCCCCCTTTCCACCAACTTCATTTAACAACATTATCGTAATTTGGAATTACTTGTACCCACATAAAAAACGTTTTAAAGCAGCCCTGGGTGTATTATGTTACTAGTTAGTGCTATTAACTGTAGATTATTGGGGAATCATTTCAATAATCTCAACACAGTGTAATCTAGAACCGATATAAAACATCCTTTTTTTCCCCCTTTTTTCCGAGTCCAAATAGCGCCAGTTTAACGGAATATAAACAGTTGCATTAGCGCCAACTTTTGAAAATTTTCGGATGGGCTCAAAAAATGCTGAGTAAAATAACACATAGGGCAGACCGAGGCTAGTTGGCAACAGGGGTAAGTAGGCGCAGTCCTCATAAATCGCCTGTTTATGGATAGATCGCGCAATCAGTCACAGAGTACCTTTCTTCTTGCTTTTTACAATCCTCATTGTAGTTTTGCAGCCTTACCTACGTGCAGTGGACATTTATTACGTTTTTTCTGTTTTTTGCACTCATAAGTAATTTTTTGTTGCTTCATTCTTTTTCTAATTTCTAATACTTATCTTAATAATTGCTATTTAACTTGCGCAGTTTTCTTAGTGTATGATTAACTGTACCTACCCCATATGTAATTTACTAGGATTATTTATGCTTAGATGGTTACGTGTCCCTTTTGTGAAGAAATTCATTATGGACCTAGTAGGCGCATTGAACACAGGGCAAGTTGGCTCGATCTCTGGTGTGTGCTGGTAGCTTGAAAAACAGAAACACCGAGAAAAGTGGTTGCTATGTAAGATTTTGGGCACACGAGGCTTGCCCAAACGGAGAAACTCGATTTTTTATTTGTGACAACTGTAACTCTGATGATGATATCGAGTAGGATAGAAGTTACTCATTGTTAATGTTTTATTCATTATTTTTATGTCTGCATAATTTAGAATTTACATTGAGCGGCGATAACGCCTTTGTTTAAACTTACTGGTAATAATGAAATTGATTTTTCTTAACTTACCCCATAGGTATATGAAACTTGCCCCGTGACGGGGTAGGTTGGCGCACAATTTTCCTTTTACTTTAGGCTTCCGCTAAACATAAACTACTAAAGCTACAAACTCGAAACTCTGGGCATTTATAGTCCAATGCCTGTTCTTTAAAAGTACAGTTAAAGTTTCATAAAAAACTTAAATAAAAAAATAATAAAAATCAATAACTAAAAACTGCGCCTACTAGCCCCGGTCTCTCCTACAATTTTTTTTTTTTTCCCAGAGCGTGTGGGTGGAGAGAAGGGCGGAGAGGAGCGAATGACTAAAGATGATAAGTGGAACCCAAATTATGTTTTTTTAAGTGCAGTAGAACCTCGCTAATCCGAACTAATTGGGTCCAGTTCCTATTCGGATTACAAAAAATTCGGATTATACGAAATTCCGATAAAAATAGAAAAGTAAAAGATGCGTGCCAAAAAATGTAAATTATAAGTAGTCAGTAGTGCAATAAACATCCTCTAATCCGGCATGCTGGATAATCGGGCAAGACTTTCGGGAAAAAAACGGCATTCCTTGTTTAATCACTCCTGATTTTTATAATAATTGTAATGGAACTACAGAATGAGGAATTACGTAACAACCCATTACAAACGGTTCAAAATCGCGAATCTATAAATTGCCCAGTCACCACGTCGACGAGGAGGGGGAAAAACATTCCTGTAGATAGATAATTTGCGAAATCAAAATGTTGAAAGTTAAAATAAATTTTATCATCTAAATTAAAGACTTTTTGCAGTTTAGAAAATAATTTTATAGTGACTGGCAAACAAACTGATATTCGAGATTCTTTTTAAGATGGTTTCTACGAGTAAGCCTAACGTTTTCATTTTATATTCGTGTATATATGTTGCACTTTTACATTATTAAGTATTTTTTTTTTATTCTATTCAAGTTGTTTAAAGAATAAAAAACATGCTTTACTGCCATTTTTTTTTCTTAAATCTAACTTTTACACGTTTTTCCTGACATTTATCCTATAATCCGAAAAATTTCGGAACTTAATATTTTCAATTAGTCTGTTCAAGTATAATTTTTTAAAATAAAATCGGTTCGGATTAACCAGAATTTCGGATTAACGGGGTTCTACTGTAAAATATTAAATTATTATATATAATTTAATTATAACTTAATAAATAATTTAGTAAATTATATTCTTACAAGTACTTTTCTGATAAATACATTAATATTTATTGTAAATAACATTAATTGATAACTACTGAAAATTCAAAAAACCAAATATCAAGAAAAACTAAATGTCATTTTAGTCAACTTCATCTATTCATTAAAACTGATAGTAAAGTAAGCAAGAGGTTTGTTTTTGAGAGAAATTTATTTTTACATCCACTGAAGGGCATATACTGTGCTCCTGTAAGTCTAATTGGTGTCTTTACTATTTTTCAAACTAAATATTATTTTGAGAATTACAATAAAATATTATTTCAACGATTAAATAAATAAATAATGAAATAAACCAATGGAAATTTGGTGAATAAAAAGACCAAATTATTAAGTGAGCGAACAAACCAAATTATCGGGAGGGCTCGCGCCCCACCGGCCCATATTTGTTAGCGCCACAGAACAAGTACTACGCTAAATTCAAGAAATTAATATTGTTCTTATTGTCGACTAGTTGGTTGGTGTACTGAGCTCCAAATTAGAACAGAGCGCGGACTCCCTACTATGTTACATTGAATGCAGCTGGTCCGCCCTTGATTATAAAACACCGTAGATTTCGAAGGAAAAATTATGGCAAAACACAGATATCCTTTCATAGGATAGTATGGGGTAGATATTTTAAAATCCAATTATCTTTTTAAAATGTCGAAGTTGCTACAATCTTCACATATTTATATTTTTTATTTAAAAAATACAAATTTTATTTAATTTCATCACAAATATTTAATTTCATCCTATTTAAAAAAAGAATTTTATGTAAGCTCAGTTAAGGAACATGAAAAATTTGTAAAGTAGTTCTCATAAAAATATGAAAATGGTGTGGAAATTACCAACGATGATTAAAAGTATTCAGAAAATAAAAAGTAGCACCATTTTCTACTGAGGGCTATACTCTAATCCAAAGGGCCAACTTTCTGAGATAAGTTTTAATTCATTTTTGATCGGAAACGCATGAAACTAGAAGATGTCATTATTCAGAAACTGTCATCGAACTGTTTTTTCCGTTTTCTTGTAAACGCAATAGATCTTTCAGAAAATACTGTCAAAGTTGGTATTTTGAACCGAACTTCCAAACGAAAGAAGAAAATACAGTCAGTAAGGGGGAAAAATGCCGTGTCGTGTAATCAAAATCGCTTATAACTCAATAGGTAATTAATTGATCAAAAAATGGAAAACACAGTTCGATTCCAAATCGCTTCCATGGTCAGGCTTTCCAATTTTATATCGTTCCGATAAAAAATGAATTTGTAAATGTGTCAAAATGTTTTGCATTTGTTGAGCAGGGCAGTTGAGAACAGCCTTAAGGGAGTATTCCAATTCAAACTGCTAGTAGACTTTATTACCAATCGTGTGGTACCAGTAACTTTCTTCTGCGTTGGTAATAAAGTCTACTTTTAAATGATGTATATAAAATTTGCTTAGGGTTTAGGGTTGCTTAAAACTTATCTATATATTAAAACGAACCATAACTTTGTTTTTTTTTTTTTTTTTTTTTTTTTTTCAGCAGCAGTACACAATTCTGACAGCATAAATGAACTCTACACCCTTCAATTAGACTAAAAGCAAACTTGTAAGCAATTCGTACGATAAGTTTCCGAGAAATTAATTATTTTAAGCGTATTTTAGAGGCTGTATCCAAATTGAAGTTTGGTACTCGATTGTTGACCGAGAGAGCCCCTTCTTGATCAAGACATCTTAAGAGCCACTCAAGCAGTCATTGAAGACTGCTAGATTACAGGATAGCATAAGAAATTTAAAAATATGTAGACACTTCTATCATAGACGGCCCCTTAAACCATCATTTTGCCGTTTTTTAAGCATAATTTGAAAGTAACTTGGAAGAAAAATGTGAAGTTTTGGATTTCCATAAAGCAGGACTTAATAAATCTAATTTCATCAAAAAATTCGTATGTTGCAATTCAGAATTTTTTCAAATATTAATTTTATAATTCATAATTCATATAATAAAATTCTAAAAACTGAAAATTCAACGTATTTATGTTTGGGTATTTTAGTATTATTGCTACACAAAAAATTAACACATTAGGTGTATAATTTTAGAAGATATTAATAAAAATATGAAAATGTTATTTAACATTAGAAGCACTAAATTTTGAATGTTTATAATTCAAAAACCTTTCATTCAAATGACTTGAAATTAGGTGTCTAGGCATAGTTTGAGCCGAAGATTTGAAATATCTTGTTAAAATTGGGTATTGCCATTGAAAAAAAAAGAAGTTTGGGTTCGTTTTAGTATGTAGATGACTCCCTAAGCAAATTTTATATACATCATTTAAAAGTAGACCACCGCCCTCTGAATACTAGGCCTGTGCGCTGACACAAAAATGGCGGCTGCCGAAGGCGGATTTTTTTCATCGTGTGTATGGTCCCTTAATTATTCGTACCAATAATTTTTTTAAGTTTTTTCCGCTTTATTTTTCTGAGATTAAACGAGTCAGAGAAATCTTTTATAAAATACTCGTGTCTACATTTGAGGGACCGTACCTACGTTAAAAAAAATCCGCCTTCGACAGTCGCCATTTTTGTGTCAGCGCTCAGACCTAAATATTCAGAGGGCGGTGAGTAGACTTTATTTCCAATCGTTCGGTACCAGTAACTTTCTTCTACGATAATATATTGAGGAGTTAGTAAGGGTGTTTACTTTTTTTTTTTTTTCCACGAATGTCCATTACATTTACTACACATAGTTAGCTACAATATCCGTATCTTGAATTTCTGAATTTTATTTCATTCTTTAAGTACATCTATGAACACAATCTGAAATTTATCGATACAAATTCTCAAAACATTCCGTACTATTTCATTCATATTTCCGAGAGTGCCATAAGTCTGGACGTATACTTAAAAAAAAAAAAAAAAAAATCACAACAATTGGGCGTACAGGAGTGTAGTTTACGCATTAACATTTATGAAAGTCGGATTTTTTTGGTGCAAGAGAAATATAGTTCAATTTTTTATCGATAACCAACGCTGTTAGGGGGTCACGTCATGAAAAGATATGAAAAGTATTATACAGCAGGTATTTATATTTTCGAGTGTCTTATAAAGAACGATATTTTAATATTTTAATATTTTATTATCTTTTCTAAGAAATCTGGCCAATTTATTGTTTAAATAAAAACACCGCCGTTCCTACCATTTACAACATTGCAGTCATTCAATGAAACATAATAATTCAATTTCACATATTACTAAAGAAGTTGTGCAGAAAAAGCATCAGCAGTTGATTCACATATTCTTACAATACGCATACATGGATACAATTTGCACATTTAGAAAAGATTAAACTGTATAGTACGATCTATCGGTGAACATTTTAACTATTTTTTCTTGTGTTAAAAAAAGAAAAAAAAGAAGATGAAAATTCTATTCTTTGAGAAGTTTTAAGGTGCCAACTGCACTATGTTCATTTTTTTTTTTTTTTTTTTTGTATTGTTTCATAAGATTTTTAAAATGCGACTATACATATGAATTCCCGGTATTTCTTTTAAATAATAATAATAATTGTGGGGGGTTTTACAGTCAGAAATGAAGATAATAAGCAACTAATCACAAGCCTTCTTTATATTGAGAAATTGATATTGATATGATTTCGTTATTTAATTTTTTAATTACCTAGAGATTCGCACAACAAACTCAAAGACATCTATCTGTCTTGTATATTTAGTTGTCATTACCCCTTTTTAAATAGATGATCTTCCTTGATTTATTTGCTAAGAGGGGAAAAAATAACATGATTCTCGAGAAACGTTTACCATTTATAAATAATTAGTTTCAAATGATCTACAAGATGTGTTTTCAGCTAGCCAAATTTTTGAGCACCTCCAGATTCATGTGTCAGAGGCGGAATCCTCTCGTTTGATTCTGGATGTCACTACCCCCATTTGCAAGAGAATATGGCCTTGTTCTCTGTGCGAGCGTGATCGTGTTAAAAGTCTTCCTCAATTTCATTCCTCCCCGTGTCAGGTTCATTAAAAAGCAATCCATCATTCATTTGTCGCCGTGCTTCCAAACACGGAACGTGTATTGGATTTCTGAAGGGCGGAGGAGAGCCAGGGGCCCAAAGGCACTTGATCAAGTGTCTCGTCAGCGTCAGATCACAGACCAAAAGTCGTCATAAAAATGTCACCGTCTCGTTATGCGTGTTTCTGCCATGTGAGAAGATGGTGTCTTCGAGACAGTATGTTTATTTTTCTAAATATAATAAGTGGGTTTATTTTATCTCATTACTTGACAATCGTTTTGCCCTTATTCAATGTATAATCAATGTAAAATCAAATCATTCAATCTATAATCAAACTCAAATTGTTGGTGAGAAACCCATTCATTACGACACACAATTAAATTAGTTTTACGATGTTTTGTTCGCCTTAATACGAAAGGTACATGATTATATGTTTGATCTCTTGTTGCTTATTCCGTTTGTTCCTTGTCTAGAGTACTGTTTTTCACATTTATATATCAGTCGAAAATAAGCTAATTGATCACAGAGCCTAAGGCTAAGCAGTGGTAAGGAGAGGAAAAGGAAGAATCGTTGCCTCTCACTGCATTTTTAAATTTAATAAATCAAATTTTCCTCACATCTGAGGATTTAAAAAAAAAAAAAAAAAAAAATAGCAAGATTATTCTTTCCAAGTGATATAAATTTTTTAAACACTTAGAGAAAAATAAATTAAGAACTTTTCGTCAGGGTTAATTTTTTGTCCAAGAGGTTCAGGGAAGTTGAATACCCCCTCCCCCCCCCCCACCCCCACCCCCCAGAAGACAATTTTTAACTTTGTTTTTCTTTTACATTCGTGTACTTAAAATTTATCTTAAACGGGTGTTACAAAAAAAAAAAAAAAAAAAAAAAAAGGGGATTTTTTTTCTTCTGAAAAATGCTGGTAGAAACTTACTTTTAAATATTTAATGTATCTTAATTGTAAAATTTCTGTATTGCTTTTTATGTTGATATGTTTTAATTCTCTCCACCACGGTAAATTCTGAAAAAAAAAAATCTTAGCGTAGTTTATTTTATGTTTATATTTTCCATTTTATAAAACGAGGACAAGGCCGTAGATCACAGGCACATATTTTCGAAAAATCTTGCAACTTCCTGCATTTTGTTCCGTCAATGCCCAAGTTTAAAGGCAACATTATTTTATGTTATTAGGCATTTTTATTCAGTTTGATATATATTAATGTTGTACAATTTTTTTATATAAAAGTAGTTAAGTTAAAAATGATAGTATAACAAATCAATTTCTTGAAATCCTCAAATTCACTTTAACAAGTTTAAAAAATTTGTAAACATAAACAGTATTCAAATTACTTAAAAGTGTTTTTTTTTTTTTTTTTTACAATACGATACATTTAAAAACCTAGTACTTTCGAGCATATCATGCTCTTCATCGCGGTTAAAAAGAAAAATCAGAGGCTGAGTCCATTATACAGATGGACTGATCCAAACTTCAAAGTGAAAAAGGAAGTGAGGTTATTCTGTCGGACTGTTCCAAAGTTGAACAGAAGTGGGGGAGCTCAGGTTATTCTCAGTATACTATACCAAATTTTTGGAATGATGTAGGATAACATTGTTGTTACAGGCGTAATTAGCATGACGTAGAATTTCTATTGACTCCATAATTATTAATTTTTAGTAATTTGATAATTTCTTTATTATTTTAGCTTCTTTAAAATCAATAATAACTTCTTGCTCCCGATTTAGTTTAGAAACAACTGTTCGACATCGGCTAAGCTTGATATCTGCGATATGTTCTGTTAAACGGTGTGTGTTGTCATACCAATATAATCTGCTTTCCTTTTATTATCTATTATAGTAGCTGGGATTGGATTATGTATATACGTGCTGAATCTTTCATAAGGATAGGATCGATGATATTGTGAAGTCTTGCTTTTAATTTACTAAGGGAAGGGGGGGGGGGGGAGAAGCGATTAAATTTATATTGTATTTCTTTAATGTAAACTTTAAACACTCAAACAAACCTGGAAAATATTGAAATTTGTGCAACTTTACTTCATTATATTTAAAATTATTACTGCAATTACATTCCTCCATATTGAGTTTGGTAAATTAATTTATTAGTAAACTTAGTGAAAAACCATTATCATTTGCTATACTTCTAATCATGTACAATTCCTGACCTCACTTAGAACAAACTCTTTTCTTCTTAGAACTCTTTATATTTCTTAGAACAAACAATTTATAATTAAGTTCTAAAATTATCAGTATTTTTTATTGTCATCGAAAACACACCTGTGTGCATTGTTTTTATAATTTTAGCATATTAGGTGAGAGCATATCAGTGAAGAGGTAGGGTTTCTGGTGTGTATAGCTGAAAAAAATACAATTTCCCTGACAAAATACGGTTAAAACAATTAACTAAAAAACGTAGCATTTAGTGAAATTCTATTCTGCATGGCATTATTTTAAATAGAAACTTGCATTTTCATTCATAAAAACTAAATATACAATAATTGCCTGAAAATGACATCATTTTCTAGGCGTTATCAGTCATGAAGTTTTGTTTGAAAAGAGAAAGAACTGACGGATGCTATATGAACGGGGGAAAAAAAAACAAAAAAAAACGGATGCTATGTTTATTTTCATATTCAAAATAAATCGTAGAGAATATTACCGCTGTATCAAAATATTAGAACACACTTTAAAAGTAAATAGTTAAAACATGTAGCTGTAGTATACAAACAAAGTAGGAAATAAAACAATAGCAAACCTTTGTTTAGACTCAGTTTGACATCATACTAAATAAAGTTATTCTTATTTGGTATTAAAAAAACATCTTTATTTTTCCTTAAACTGAAATATTTGTATTATAGTATTAGATATTTTAACTTCAAACGAATTTAAATGAAGATACTACGTCATTTTAAAGCTCTTATAATTATAAGTTTTTTAATTAATAAAGAGAGGTCGCCATTTTCTGTTCGGAATGACATCAATTTCGAACGCTTTAAAATATAGTGAGAGAGTGATACATATATTTTTTCCCTTCTTTTTGGCTATGGGTTTCGTAACAGGAGAGGAAAAACTGCATTAGAAAATTAAAAAAAAGACAGATTCCTATAATGATAAAGTATGGCAAGTGGTTGAAAAAGGGGGTAAAACAGTCTGATAATTAAGTAGACAAAAATTTTACTCTTTTTTCTTCAACTTATTTCTATCAAGTTTCGTGCAAATCGTTCAAACATTGTAGATCTGTATAAGGAATAAACAAACCTACAAGTTTATATATATATTACGAAAATATTGGAAATACTGTTGGATTAAAGGTTACGACACTGACATTATATGATGATTCGAAAATGGAGATAACTTCGAAACGGTAGTGATTGAATAGTCAATCTGAAGTCGTGCATTAGAATAAGCTAAAACAGCGTAGATCTGTACTTCTGTACTTCTGTAGTAGATCAACATGATTGTTCGAAAGTTGTTGAAGTCAACGAGT
Organism: Maratus speciosus; assembly: GCA_963932465.1. Taxonomy (NCBI): domain Eukaryota; kingdom Metazoa; phylum Arthropoda; class Arachnida; order Araneae; family Salticidae; genus Maratus; species Maratus speciosus. Next base: position 360,488,045 of record OZ010795.1, read on the forward strand.
GGAGGCCATGGAACGCATTTCTCCAGTGTAGTTTCTCCAGAATGATTAAAACAAAACGTAAAGTCAACTCAGGATTTTATTTTAACATTCTTAGGCGCAGGGCTTAATTTCTAACCAAAAAAGTACCGGAGCCCTAATACTCTGCTGTACCGGTACAACAATCGTACCGTTCCACCCCCCACCCCCCATCCTCCACTCTGCATATTTGTATTTCGAACATTATTTGCAAAATTTAAAGCATTTTTTTTCTTTAGAAAAATAAAAAAATTAAATATATCTATCAGCATATACTTAGCTGTCAACTATTCCTTTTCTTAGTTATCACTCCTTCTGAATAGTAAGTAATCTTTGCCTAATTTTAAAGTTAATTAATTGCAAAATTCTGCGATTAAATATGGTAAGGATTATGATTAGAAAATAGTGTTAACACAAAAAAGGGATACTTCACAGCTATGCATTTTTAAGGAAAAAATGATTGAAATTTACTGAAATTAATATTCATATGCTGGAGAATGGAACAATGTTTTACAATTTCCTGTAAAAGGTGCATATCTTAAACTATAATCGATTCCTTCCGCATAACAATGTTTTATGGTGAGTCCCTGAAAATCAGATTAAATTAAAAATTTGACACCATTATCGGAAGGAATTGATGCTTTTATAGAAAAGGGGGAAACAGTGCTCGATTGCTTTCTATCAGAATAACAATACATGACAATTATATCTACCTACAAATGAAAGTGACTTCATAATTGTGCAGAGCAGAGTCTTAGCATGGGTGCCGTTCATGATACAAAATAAATAGAAAAATCACTAACGTGATTTTTTGTACTCGTACGCAATAGAAGACAGAAAACCTCAAACAAACAAAACTTCAAACTGATGCTCGTTGGCTAAAACAGAAAATATTCTTTTCAGGTTAAATATCTAAATAATAATAAAACAGCTAATAAAAAAATTATCCTACTGTCACAAAAGAAAATCGAACTGAAAGCTAATTCATTGTTCAGTCTCTAGAGTGGCGCCGTGTTAACAAGACGTCGCCGACATAAATTTGAAATAGAAAAAAACGATTTCTGTTTCACCTTCATTCTGATCAAAATAGCATTAAAAAGATTTGAAATAGAATATAATAAGCAATTTTAAAGGAGAAAAAGTTGTTTTTTTTCTATACATGAATAAATAAAATTTTAATTGTAATACAGATTGAGCTCGAGTCAGTCCGTTTTATCTCCATTTCTTACGTATGCGACACATTACGTCACATATACTTGTTTTGGTAAAAAAGAATGCAAAAGCTTGGAGATGGAAAGGAAAGAAAAAGGTAATTTTGGCTTCGGTTTTTCGGATGCGCTGTTGCACTGGGCTCCGGAGCCCTGTATTTATGAGCTCCGGTGAATTCCGACCAATATTTAAATATTTACTAAAAATAGAGAAGTACCGGAGCTGGGCTCCGGCGCAAATTAACATTTAATTTAAGGATACTAAAAGCGTAATATTTAAGTAAATTAGACAAGTGAGACACTAAATTAAAGAAAATTTAACGATAGAGATTATTTAAGAATAAGTATTTAGTGAATATAAAGTAGTAATTTAGAATAAGAAAAGGAAATCTCGGAATTAGATCCAATAATGTAACCTATAGTATATATAATAGATCAAACACTATTTACTGATGAGAACTCTATTTATTACATCACACTATTAAAATAGTTTTCTAGATGTTTTGTTCACTTAAATATCAAAGGTATATGATTATATCATTAATTATCTTATTTCGTTTGGTCCATGTCTGCAATATTGTTTTTTCTATTTGTCGACTACTCATGAAAAAGCTATTTTAACACAGCTTTACGGCTGTTCTCAAATCCAAAAGGACAACTTTAAGACATAAGTTTAATTTATTTTTGTTCGAAAACAAATTAAACTAGCAGGTGTTGTTATTCAGAAACTATGTAATCGAAAAGTGTTTTCCGGTTTTTTGTTTTTTTGTTTTTTTGTTTTTTTTCAAACGCAATAGATCGTTCCGAAAATAGTGTCAAAGTGGGTATTTTGAACGAATTTCCGGACGAAAGAATAACCACTGAAGGAAATGCGAAAAAAGTCTTTGTCACGTGACCAAAATAGCTTATAACTCAATAGGTAACTTATTTATCAAAAAAATGGGAAACGCAGTTCGATTCCCAATCGCTTCCATGTCAGGCGTTCCAATTTTATATATTTCCATTATAAAAATTAATTTGTAAATTATAGATGCAGATTCCCAAAATTTTTAAGGAGCCAGTGGCTCCTAAAGCCAAATAATCCAGTCACCACATTGTGAAAGAAACGCAAAAGCAATAACGTTTATACGGGCAAAAAATTCAGAAATTCAAAGTGAAAATTTGTCTACATATGTACAAAAGAAAACCAGACTAATTGCATCAAATGTGTATATTTCATTTAATCACACAATTTTTTTTATTTGCATATAAATTAAGTGTAATATAAATTTTCAGCTATGTATAGTCTTTAGATAAAATTGAGCAAGATAAAGGTAAATAAATATATATATCTATAAGAATAAGCTAAGTAATCATAGCAGTGGGGAATATTAGGAAAGCAATATTTCTTATTTTCATTTTTCAAATAAGAATACATAAAAAAAATATATATATATATTGTCAAACTATAGTTCAAATATTTGTTTTTCAAGATCACACATCACAAAAAAAAAAACCTGTAAAAAAATCTTACCACATATTATTAGAAGAGTGATTTTGTTCCAAATTTTCCGAAAATTTACGGCATTCGGTTCCGAAAATTCGAACATAAAAAAAAAAAATACGGAAAATATTGAAAATTTCGACAAATGATCTCCGAAAAAAGCAGTTGTGCCAATCGTCAGCAGAAAAGAGCGCAAATTTCGTCAGAGCCTCGCAAAAAATAATCGCAAAACCGCAAATTTCGTAAAAAAAAAAAAAAAAAAAAAAAAAAAAAAAAAAAAAAAACCACGCGAATTGTGACAAATTTCTCCGAAAAATCGCCCATTTCGTGAAAGAATCGCGGGAACATCCGAATTTCGCCAATCTTTGCAGAAAAATCGTCAACTTCGTCAAAGGATCGGCGGAAAAATAAGGATTTCCTCAAAGAATCCCGAAAAGATGTCAAAGGGGCACGAAAAAAAAAAACTTCCTTCATCAAAGGATCGCAAAAAACGCTAATTTTGTCAAAGGATCGGAGAAACAACGCAGATTTCGTCAAACGATTGCAGAAGAAACACGAATTTTATCAAAGGATAGCAAAAAACACCGCAAATTTCGTCAAAGAATCGCAAAAAAGCGCGATTTTCGTCAAAGCATCGCAAGAAGAACGCAAACTTCGTAAAAGGATCGCTATAAGAAAACCTGAATTTCGCCAAAGAATCGCGGAAAAAACGCGATTTTAGTTAGAGGGTCGCGAAAAAACGTGCGATTTTCGTCAGAGGATTGCGAAAAACGGGATTTTCGCCAAATAATCGCGAGAAAAAACTCGAAATTCGCCAAAGTATGGCAACTTAAACGCCGAGAATCAGTCACCAAATCATCAAAAAATTTATTCTCCACGTGGCGACTGGCGACCGTAAATATACACCTATATTGTAAATGTGTCAAAACGTTTTGCTCTTGTTGAGCAGAGCAGTTGAAAACAGCCTTAAAGGCATATTTACTAATCTCCGAGTACTTAGAAAAAAATATTATATATATATGTACAGTAAACATTAATCTTTCCAGGTGAAATAAAATAATTAAACATTTAGAGAAAAAGACGATGTAAGAACTTATCACCAGGAAGGCTCTGTTCTCTGAACCTACCTCAGAATGTAATTTTTACTTGTTATTTTTTTTACTTTTATGTTCGTGTAAAATTTATCTTAAGGCTGTTTTCAAATCCAAAAGGGCAACTTTATGACATGAGTTTTAATTTATTTTTGTTCGGAAATGCATGAAACTAGCAATTGTTGTTGTTCAGAAACTATGTAATCGAGCTGTTTTTCCGTTTTGTTGCAAATGCAATAGATATTTCAGAAAGTAGTCAAAGTAGGCGTTTTGAACCGAATTTCCGCGCGAAAGAAAGAAAAGGCACTCGACAAAGGATGAAAAACGTGTTTGTCACGTGATCAAAATCGTTTTTAACTCAATAGGTAATTGATTGATCAAAAAATGTGAAACACAGTTCGATTCCAAATCGCTTCCATGGCCTTCCAATTATATATCTTTCCGTTAAAAAATTAATTTGTAAATGTGTCAAAACATTTTGCGTTTGTTGAGCAGAGCAGTTGAGAACAGCCTTAAATGGGAGGTTCATGAGTGTAAAATCTTCGTGTCGCGGGAAAAAAAAAAAAAAAAAAAAAACTGATTCAATTCCTTTTTTTTTTTTTTTTGAAAAATGAAAGTAGAAACTTGCCTTTGAATGCTTAATATTTCTTAATTACTAAATTTTTGTATTGCTGCTTATGTTGATAGTGGGAAAATTTTATTACACACAGGGACACACTGGAAGTTCTGACAAAAAAAATCTTAGTATATAGTTTATTTCAGGTTTATATTCTACATTATAAAAAACGCGCTCTAGACTGCAGATCACTTCCACACCAAATCTTGCTTCTCCCTGGATTTTTTTTTTTTTTTTTTTTTTTCGGCGCCTAAGTTTAAAGGCAATTGATACATTTTTGGCAGTATTATTTTCATTATTTATCCTGAAACATTTTTATTCAGCCTGGTGTAAACTCGGCAAAAAAAGAAGCTAATTCAAATTCGTGAAAATAAAAGAGCTAATTCTAACTCAAGTTTGCAGTTTGGAAAAAAGATCCGCTCAGTTTAAAATTATTTTTCAAAGGAATTGGCACTCATCAAAAGGCCATTTTCTAACTTTTTTCCCAATGTATAATCATTATTTAATGATTATACATTTAACGTGATTACACTATAAATACAATTATTCAGTTATATAATCAAACTCAAATTGCTGGTGAAAACCCTATTCATTATACGACACACAATTAAATTAGATTTCCGGATGTTTTGTACTCCTTGCTATAAAAGGAATATGATTATATGTTTGATCTCTTGTTGCTTGTCTACAGTACTGTTTTTTACATTTGTATATCAGTCGCAAATAAGCTAATTGATCACAGAGAATTAAGGGGACGATGGTCTTTAAAAATTAGTTTTTTATTTTTGATGTTATTTCCAAAAGAACTTCTTCAAATGTTTGTACCCTGAATTCAATTTGGAATATTTGGAAAAGTTCAATTTACTCAAATTTTAAAAGTTAAAGCTATTAGTTTTTAGTATTTTTTAAATGCACCACAATATTTAACTTTATAAATATTTTCCCCATTTTATTTTGCTTTTCACTTTAATATTTAAAAGGACTTTATTAATATATGTGAACTTCTATTTTTCAATCTGACGAATGATATGAAAAACAATTTAAAAAAAAATAAAACTGACACGAAACTAAAATTTTAAGCATAAATTCACACGTTAATAGGCTTTATTTCTAATTTGAGGACATTCTTCATGAAAGAAATTAAAAAACGGATACACAAAATTATTGTAATAAGTATCAAAAGTGACACTAAGTAATTTTTAAAAAAATTTAATATAATTTTAAAGCGCGTGGAGCAAATATTTCGCAGTCTGTACATTTTAAAACGAATGGAGCGTTTTAAAATGTACAGACTGCGAAATATTTGTTTTGAGAAAAATGCATTTGAAATACATTATGATGATATGATACTTCAAATATAGTGAAATAAAAAATAATCACTGAGGTAAACTACAATATGTTTACTATACATTATGGCGTGCCTATCATTTATCGTTCATTTACAGGGACACACAAAAGAACTTGGTTACAGGACTGATTGTAAAGGATAATTGCTTGAAGTGCATTTTGCGATGTGGTAAGCATTTTAAGACTTATCTAATTTTTGTGTATAAATTCAAAAGATCATACGCAGGGCTGCACGAAAACACTCACACACATTACTGAATATAGGCAACAATTGTTGAAAATTGAATTTTACTGAGTTATGTATTGTTTAAATTGCTTACCAGATGGGAAGACCGAGCTATGCTTTGTTAAAATTTAAAACGTTCTGTGGACTCTGTTTGGTTGAATCATGTATCTCGGCTCCTATAGAAAAGTTCTAGGAAATTCGTCCAGAATGTAAAATCAATTTTTATTGACAAATATCGCCAAAATTTGGCAAAAATCACAAACTTGGCGAGATTGTTTGGCACCAGAGTTGTGTTTCGGGATTGGTAATCTTGAAAGAGAATTTTTTCGTCAAATCGTGCCAATGTCGCTAACATTTCGCCAAATATCTCCAAATTTGGTAAAATGTTACCAACTTTGCGACTTCTTTTACTGTCAGCTGTTCAACAACTAAATTGTTTCAACCTTCATTCCCATTAGCTTGCACTGATCCGTAGAGATCCCAAAATGACCCACTAATTGAATTTTCTCGAACATGTGGCCCAATGGTCTTCTCGTACTCCAAAACGGTAGGATGCAAAATTTAGTCAAAATCGTTAAAGCCGTTTTTTAGATAAATATACATATACGTACACATAGGCACACACAAGATTTGCTCGTATTATAATATATGAGTTGAATATTTTATTTCACTGTGCAAAAAATTAAATTTCTTGATAATATTCTGTTGGTGTTCGAATGTGTTTCCTGTTCCATGCCTGAAGCAAGATTTTTCATATTTGTTAAATTTTAACAAGCTAATAACACAAAAACAAAAGTTCGTATTTTTGATCGAATTTTGCTCATTCCAAAATTCATTATCCTCTTAAAAAATGCTACTTTTCGTTTGTCAACATTATTTTATGTTATTAAACATTTATACATCTTGATATCTATTAACTCTTTGGTGACATGGGGTAAACAACGACGTACGCAATTTTTAATCTTTTAACACCAGTATTTTCGAATATAAATCTTAATCAGTTTAATCGCAGAAATTCAGAGATTAAGGCTGTTCTCAAGTTCGCTACTCAACAAGCGCGAAACTTTCTGATACATTTTCTAACTCATTTTTAAACGTAAAAACACAAAATTGGCGGAGGTGACAATTGAAGCAATTTGGATCGAAAGAAACTTTCCGTTTTTTTAATAAATAAATTACTTATCGAGTTATAAGCGATACTGGGTCGCATGACAACCAGTTTTCTCCTTTCCCGGTCTGCTTATTCTCCTTTCGTCTGGAAATTCAGTTCAAAACACCAACTTTGCGGTATTTTCTGAAATATTCTTTTACGTTTAACAAAAAATGGAAAACCTCTTTCGATTGCATAGTTTCTGAATAACAACACCTGCCCAATTCATATGTTTACGAACAAATATGAATTAAAACTTATGTCATAAAGTTTGCTCCTTTGGATAGGAGAACAGGCTTAAATAACACGAAAATTATCATTCGAAAATTCTGTTACGAAAAATTAAGAATTGTACAGGCTCATAAGTCACGTATAGCAAGCGAAGGGATTAATATTATGCAGACTCTCCAGAAAAATGAGTTAATCCAAAAAAGTTAGGAACAAAAATCCAGGTTCGGATTGGAATATGATACTCAGTCTTTTTGGCTGAAAAAAAAACAAAAAAACAATTACTACTCTGTAAAAAAAAAAAAAAAAAAAAAAAAAAAAAAAAAAAATCTGTAATCCTACAGATGTAAAGTTACAGAAATATCTATGCTTACTAAAATTTTATCATACACTGTACAAAAAAAGATGTAAATCTACAAAAATTCTACTAAAATTACAGTAGTCTTACTAAAATTTTATCTGTAACTGGAGTTGCAGTTACATAAAAAATTCTAGGCATCCCAGTTTCCTAAAAAATTATTAGTAATTTTGCAGATTTTTTTATTTACGGTGCAAAAGTGTATCTGTTACATGAAGTTTTGCTGTTTGCCGTTACATAAAAAGTTCTAGGAATCCCAGTTTCCTAGAAAAATTTTAGTAACTTTATTAGATTTTTTTTTTTTTTTTTTACAGTGTACTCTGAGTTTTCTATATAAAAAATGTATGTCATAATTGTGAATCACTTCCTAGATACAGGGTTAGCAAAAAAATATCTATATATATATTCACTTATTAATCACTTCAATGGGCTCTGGGCGATGTTCCACACGTTCGACTGAGACGAAATTAAAACTACAGATAATTCTAATGATGCTCTTCTTATTTATTAAATATATATATTTTTAACAATAGAAATATTTTCCGAAATGTGCCGTTGTAAAGACTCAAATAAATGCTGTGGAAGCCTATACATTTTAATTCCCTATATGCTTTCAGATAAATATTTATTATGCTACAATAAATATTTGATACTAGCCGCCCTTGGCGACCAGTTTGGTCTCCGTTAGATGTGTGCTAAGCTTTGTACCATATTGCCTTTATCCAAAATTTAATTTACTTTCTCAATACTTCGCCAAATCAGAAGTTTCTAGTAGAGAAATCAAGAATTCCGTATTTTTATGGGTACTACTTGGTTATCCCGTCGACCAAAAATATATCGCCAAACTATAACATTAAATATCAATAATGGTTGATCGTAAATGTCATATTCGCTTGTTTGTAAGCAAGTTACACGTGTTTACGTCATCAAGTTATTTTTATTTCGACGTTTTATTTGTATTTTTATCAATGTTATACTAATTTATTTGTTCTTTCGCTATTTAAAATAAAAATTATGTCAATTTGTATAATTTTGGCAATTTATATAATTTGGCGAAATTGGTCGACGGTATAACTAAGTAGTACCTTTTTACGCTAGCCAGGCGCAAGTGATAAATCATCAAACATTGTCTTTCCAATCGCATTTTTTCATATTTCCTTAAATTCCTCTAAAATATAATAATTTAACTCATTTTATTTAAAATACATAATTTTAATTTGAAATTTGTGACTTTCACTTTTTCTTTCCCTTTTTTAAGAAAAAAAAAAGAAAAATAATAAATAATACCAAAAAACATGACTTTTAATTTCAATATCAAAGCATTGTTTTAATTTACCAAATAAAAAATGTTAAAAATGGTCACTTGGCATATAAAAAGCGAAGCGGTCAGCCCGGAACTATAGATCACAGTCACATGACTTAGGCTATTATTATAGAGGTGTTTCCGTCATTGTCAATAATGCGCTGAAATCTCAAATCGCAAAGCCATGGATTTTCATTCATGAGTACATTAAGTCTGGCTGAATATCTTGAGCATAGAGACAAATGCTTTTTTCCACAACTTGGCATTAAGGGTGTATTCCGATCCAAACTGCTTATTTTCTGATTCATTTTAAAATTCATTTTTGCTCTCAAACGCATCAAACTGGGAAATTCTCTTATTTAGAAACTATATAATGTGCCGTGCTTCTCAATTTTTTGATAAATGCAGAAAATACTGTAAAAAACGCTGTCAAAGTTGACGTTTTGAACCGAATTTTCCGTAGCGGGCGATCTGGGAATGATAAAAATGGTCATACTGAGAAAATAATTGTTTAAAAATCAAATTCTAATTAATTAAGCTGAAAATGAAATCACACGGCATGTTAAACATGTCTTCAGAAATCACACCAGCAAGTTTCATGTTTTTACTTTTAAAAATGAGTCTGAAAATGTCTCAGAAAATTTCGAGCTGTTGAGGGTGAAAAAATATTTTTTCGAATACACCCTTAATACAAAAATATGATTTTGAGATAGCACGTTGTGGACAATGAAGGTGGAATACTGAGCATATTAAACATTTATGTGAAGGCATATGTGGTATTAAAATGTATAGATCTATTGAACATTTATTTGAATGCTTCAGCTCCACCTCTCGAAAGCATTTTCTACTAAATAGTTTAAATTAATAAATGACGAGCGCATCATTTGTATCATCTGTATAACTTTAATTTATCTCGATCGGAGCATTAGAACACAATCGAGAGCCCCGTGAAACGTTTAATTTATTAGTCCCCGGTTACGGTATGTTATTTCTTTCTCCCAGCTTATTTTGAGCATTCCAAAAAATAACGTTACATTACAGAAGCCAGCCGTAAAACAAAGCAGTACGATTAAATACTCTATAGCAATTTTTTAAACTTCTTAGCATCGCACACTTTCGATTTTTATACCATCGTATTGGGAAAAAAAGTTCTTTTAAATGCATTTTGTTTGAAAACTGTCTCCATTTATTTTTGGAATATTAATTTTTTTGTAGTTTTTAGCGACATTTGTTTGATTTTGGCAACGCAAGTACTACATTTCTGTAGAAAGTAAAGAAAAAATAGTTGAAAAATAACAATTATATCTTCTTGCTGCCATTTTCCCATAAAAACTGAAAAAATGTAATTAAAATACGTGCTATTTTGAGAAAAATATAAATGAATGATTTATGATAAAACATGGATCTATTATAAACTATATTTAATTTTAAGTATCTATATTAATGCAAATTACCTCATTTTAGATAAAATAAAAGCGTGTGCTTTAAGTCTTAAAATTGGAATATGTTTTGCACTACAGTAGAGCCTCGATTATCCGAGTCCCGCTTAACCGAGTTATTTTCTTCTGGTGGACTGGTGGCTTCTATTATTATGAAACAGCCATTATAAATGAAGAGTTTAGGTGAAGATGAAAGAGCAGTCGTAAAAATGTTAGAACTCTGATTTTCTGCTCAGAATGAAAAAAAATTGTCATATTTTATTTATTTATTTTTTTTTTTTTCAAAAAAAAATTATGGCCATTTTTTTCCCCATTCTGAGCAGAAAATCAGAGTTCTAACATTTTACGACTGCTCTTTCATCTTCACCCAAACACTTCATTTATAATGGCTGTTTCACAATAATAGAAGCCACCAGTCCTTCAGAAGAAAATGAAGTAATGGAAATGTAGGGGGCGGTACTAAATCCTCAAAAAGCAAAATTCCTGTTCTCTAGTTTCTTCCTGATCCTGTATTCGACATTGATTTTGTTTTTGTTTTTTTCAAAATTGGTTAGTAGTTTGTATTGATATTTCGATGAGCTTTTAACAGCACTAAAAACTTTATTTGGTTTAAGCAGTTAATTTTACTTTAAATTTAAATTCCAATAGCGTTTTGATTGTTTAATGTAACTAGGGGCTCTGCTTCCTGCGATCTACTCTCGCCACGCCCGTTCAGACTCGCAGTCTCTAAATGCACGGTAAATGTATCTTGTTTTTAAAAGATTACCTGATTATAGATATTTGAATGATGTTATCACGAACGGCGACTATCTTCTATAATCGGATCGTGGTTATTTTCGTTTGAATTGGGTCATTTTTCGGTTACCATGGCTTCATCCACCACTGTAGCGACATCTTACGGCTGTTTTGGGGATTGGTAAGTAAGATCAATTACATATTTGAAAATCAGCATATGTAAAATGGCTAGGTTAAAAATGTCGCTATCTCTCGGACTTTTATAACGACACTATAAACAATATCCTTCCTTTGGGTTCGAGATTAAAAATCTCCGTTGCTTGGAAATAGCACCCAGAATTACTTTATGGAAAAGCACCGTGTTTTGAAATTTTACTCTTATATTTTATGTTTTGATCGAGTTTTAGATAGTTTCAGGAACAGATATAGCTTATGCATGAATTAATTTCTCTTTTTTAAAGCACCATCATGCATATTTTCATGTTATTTTTAAAATGCAAATTACTTATTTTAATTAATAAGTTTATGCAAAACTTCTAACATTATTTATAGAACAGTAATTCGTACAAAATAAATGGAAAGTATTTTGCGCATGCATTTATCTGTGTTTATGCTGCAACAAATTATGAAATTTATAAACGTCTGCTAGCGCGCGTTTTTTTTTTTTTTTTTTTTTTTTTTTTTTTTTTTTTTTTTTACACCATATATTTCCCAAAGTGACGTCACATGAATATTGTCCATAAGAAAATAGTTTTAAATGTATCGGCTTAATATATGACGTAATTTTCACCATCAAATGCGTTTTGCGCATAATAATTTTTTTTCCTCTTTTGACGTGTAAATATATTATTCAATTTAAAAGTGTTTGGGAAAATTATTATTTGAGCTTTATTTACACCATTAAAAGTTTTCCACACGTTTAATCATATTAGACATTTTACCTATGGCAATATTTAATATTTGGGCATTTTACATATGACGTAATTATCACCATAAAATGCGTTTCGCGTGTAGTAATTTAATTATTTTAAGGTTTTCTTACTTTTTTAATTCGTGTAAATGCAATTTTTATGACGTAATTTTCAATGATCAAGAGCACGTGACCATTTAATTATTATTTTAAACTTTCATTTCTGCTTTTAATAGTCACGTGTAAACACATTTTTTATTTGAGAGGGGATTGTGACTATTTGCGCTGTTTTGAAAATTGGCATCAATATAAAAAATATTACTTTTTCTAAATATGAAAATAATATCTCTTGAAATGAGGAAAATTTGTATACAAAATTGAAAAAACACTTCAAAAAATTAGTCAAATTAAAAAAAAAAAAATAATAAGCACAGTCGACACACCACACGTTTATGAAATATATATCCCTAGAAAAAATAATCAAATTCCCATGTATAGTTTTGTTTCTATAAAACATTTTTAATGGAACGGTTTAACAACTAATGGCTTTTAAAATAAATATTCGATTTAAAAACGGTCTGTTTCAGAGTGTTTATCAAACATTTCTGTTTAATACTACCCATGTTCATATTTTTGTATGCAATAGTTTTCATAATCTCAGTGAAGAAAGGCCTCCGATCACAAAAAATTCAAACCGGCGGCGGCGGTGACAGCGTTAGTTTCCCCCCCTCCCCCCCTAACAGAGAGATCGTTCGACGTGATAGTTTTATTAAATTTAATTAATTGCTATATTCATACACAAACAATCAATCGAAATAAAAACGCTCCAATATCTGAAAATTTTTGCATAATAAATATTTTTATTAAACTTTATCAGTGGAAATAGTTCTTCATTGGTCACAGAAATCCTTCATTGCCAACAATGCGCTGTAATCGCAAATCATAAGTAAATTAATTAATTAAATTAAATAAACTGCTAAAGTTGGAGACAATCAAGAAAATAAATAAAAATACTCAAAAAATTGAGAAAGTTTTGTATGGTGATATTTTTTATTATCATTATTGAATTTGATCAGTGCAAATGCATATAAAAACAACAACTGCCAAAATCTGACATGAAAGAAAGTACTAAATAAAAACGCTCAAAAATTTTAAATATTTTCGTATAGTGACATTTAAAAAATTAAATTATTTGATCAGTGCAAATAGGTAAAGAAAAAAAAAATCAACTGCCAGTTTGACGCGACAGAAAACGATAAATAAATACGCCCAACAATTTTCAATACTTATACAGCGACATTTTTTATTAAATTTAACCAAAGTAAATGGGTAAAAATATTCAGCTGCCAGGGTCTGACACAAAATAGCATAAAAATATAAAGAATTTTATATAGTGACATCTTCTTTTTTAATGCCAACAATGCACGATTTTTTATTATCGTGCGAAAACAATATTTGTGTTTTTATTTATGACCTAGGTCGTGGAAAAAAATTATAAAAATAAATTAAAAATAAATATTTTAATTAGAGACTTATTGATTACTATTACTTGACTTAATATTTTTGACTTACTATTGAAGTACTTACATTTCTTTAGCATATAGTTTTTCTTTTAACAAATAACTTGTTTGAATTTTCATTAGCAAGCGCTGCACGGTGATGAGAAAAAAAAAAATCGAACAAATTGCCTGGTAGTTACATTATGGCTGATATTTAATAATTTTCTGTTTATGGTAAAATGTTTCTACATTGTTTGACTTTCCTAAACGATGCACGTTAGGTATCTCTGCTTTACGCTTATTTAGTACTGTAAACAATAGAATTGACTGTTCCACATGTGGCACTGGATGCAATGTAGGTTTAAATTTATTCAATGCAAATGCAAATGCAAAAAAAAAAAAAAAAAAAAAAAAAAAAGCAACTATTAGAGACTACTATTCTGACCTAGAGAACTATAGCAATATTTTTTATTAAATTTGATCACTGAAATCAACTACTAGAATTTGGCACGAAAGAGAATACAAAAAAAAAAAAATAAATAAAATAAAATAAAATAAAAAAAAAATAAAAAAAAAAAGAGATTGCATAGTTTTATTGGGTAGATTTCGTATGGAATACTACCTATTGGCGTCGTTCCTATGTTGGAATTTCTGAAAACATTTTGCAGATCTACACCGATCATGACCCCTAGAACCCAAAACCACCATCAGTAAAAAACTTTACATATATATATATATATATATGCTTTTCCGTTATTTGTCGGTGTCCACTTTCTTCTTTTTTCTTCCATAATAATTCTTATAATAAATTATTTGGCACTTTTTTTATACTTACAGCTTTAATTCATAATATTACGGTTTTTGATGGTGGTAGGTTTTGTTTAATTAATGGTTATATATATATATATATATATGTGTGTGTGTATGTGTGTGTGTGTGTGTGTATCTATCTAGCTATATATATATATCACTTTCTTCTGGACACGATAACTTCCACAATTCTGCACAAATCTCTTCCAAACTGATATATAAAATCAAGGGCATAAAATCACGGTCAAGTTCGTGAATGGGCAAAATCGGACCAAAGGGATGGAAATAGGGAGGGGTTTTGTGAAAACAGAAAAAAACCCATAACTTCTTAATTTTTGTACATATCAAATCAGTTTAAAGTTTTTATTACTTCTAAAAATAGGACCAAAAATTTATGTATCACAGATTTTGAATAAAATTAAAAATAGGCTCAAGGGGCCCAAAAAATAGGGTTTTGGGGAGAAAAAAATTCATAACTTCGTCAATTCTCAAGATATCAAATCCAATTGATTTTATTATACATCTACTTAATATTATCTACAACTTTTGTATTCACAAGTTTTCGATAGGACCAATTCGTACGCAAAAAAAAAAAAAATTAAAAACGAAAACAAAAAAAGGGGGGTGAAGAAGAAAAATTTCTATAACTCCGCCAATTCACAAGATATAAAAATCCCCATGAATTTTTCGTATATCGTCTTAATATTGTCTTCAATATTTATATAGACAAGTTTTTGATAGGACCAATTCTTACAGCAAAAACAAATTAAAAATACATTGCGGTTGAAGAAAAAAATCATCTTAAGAATGTATTCAAATCCAAACTGCTTATTTTCTTACTCATTTTTAAATTCATTTTTGCTCTCAAACGCATCCAATTGATAGATTCTTTTCTTCAGAAACTATATGATGTACCGTAATGATCGATTTTTTGATAGAAGCAGAATATATTTCAAAAAATGATGTCAAAGTGGGCATTTTGAACAGAATTTCCCGAAGCTATTTTGTTAGAAACGAAAAATATTGCCCTACTGAGAAAATAATTGTTTATTAATCAAGTTTCAATTAATTGAAAGAAAAATAAAAACACGTGTCGCTTATAAATCTTTTCAAAAATCACGTCAGCAAGTTTCGTATTTTTTCTGATAAAAATTAATCTGAAAATGTGCCAGAAAATGTCGAGTTCTTGAGCATGGAAAAGTATTTTTGTTTTGTTTTTTAATGCAGCCTTAACATGATTCTGATAAAACCAGCTATTATATAAAAATGAAATAAAAACTCGCCAAAAGCGGCCAGATAAAACTGTTAAAGTGGATTTATATCTAATCATGATTTAGTTTTTGTTGGTGCAATTAATATACTTAGCTTCGAAATCTACCACCGCCTGTAGGCCGGGCCGGCAGGGATTTTTTTTTAATTCTCGTCAGTCAAATATTATTTTTGCATAACTTTATTTTTGCTTTTCTAACTTCGTTCGTGGACAGACATCTTTCACAGAATCTTTATCAACTTTCAGAGTTAATATTAAATTTTAATTATTCTAAAAATTGATTATGAGCATGTTTAAAAAAATGATAACTATCAGCTTTTACTTTAAAGTATAAAAAAAGCTCCAAAGGAGAATGTAAATGTCTATACATAAAGCTACCTTGTATATAATCTTATCTTGGGAATGTCAATGGTAAGTGAACAATGGCATCAGCTGGAGATTCTCATATACAACAAGCCAATTCATCTTTATCAATTTTAATACGCTTGATTACATAAGTGAAGTGTCAATTCGCATTACATTTCATCAATCCTTTTTTATCTACTTGATATCTAATTCAAGTGCCCCAGACAACCCTGGGGCTCACGGAAAAAGGATGACCATCCTAGTGTGTATTAATTAGTTCAGCCACAAAAAAAGAATAAGTTGGCCGAGAGAAAAACCTCATAAGTTCCCCAAACAGGTGTAAGCCTTTAGACAGAATACGTGACTTGTTAGTGTAATTTTAATGTAGAATTAATAATTATATTTCAATAGTCCCCCTGTGTATATCTTCTTAACCCATAATGGAAACGCTATACTTTTTTAAAAAACATTTTGTTATTTTATTACTTTTTATTTAACTCTTTCACTGTATTTTGTATCATATACAGTAAAATCTCGTTACAAACAATTAGTGGGGAGAACTGATTAATTTCGCTATACTGAAAAATTCGTTAATGTGAATATTTTTATAATGAAATAGCATACTAGAATTTCTTTTTTAACAACCCTAATAATATTCGTTAAACTCGAAAATTTATTAAAGTGACATTCGTTGTAACGACTACATATGCGGGACTATGGTATAAGTACTTTATGCGGGATCTGACTAAGAAATTTTTCTTTCCAGGGCACTGTCTAAATTTTGTTGCCCTATGTGAATTGCTTTGTTGTATTTTGAGCTCATTTTTTCACATAATGCATTAAAAGCATGCAACTCTTGACAAATATAGAGTTGCCTACCCATTGAAAACCGTTTTTTCAATATTCAACATTTTAGGATAGAATAGGGCCAATTATCAACAGGGCCGCAGTTAGTGACTCGTAGACCCCGCGATTACTGGAGAGCACAGCGTGCGAAAGTTTCAAAAGTGGCAAATTTTAAAGAAATGGAGAATTTCATCCTTTATTATTTATTTTCAAAAAGGTTCTTTATGATAAATTCCGTATTTTTACATTTGGTATATATAGAATAAAAATACATCAATAATTATAAGTGTGTAACCCAGGCAAATTAGATTATTTCCCCTTTTAATAACATATGTGTGCGTGTGTCTTATTCATACTGGGCCATTCTTTTCTCCTGACACTTTTTTTTTTAATTTTCGATTGGGAAGGAATATGTGGAAGTTGCTACTATAGTGTTGAAAATTATTTAAAAACAAGTTGGAAATTGCACGTCAAACGTGGCAAATGAGATGCGTTCGTACTATAACAAGTTTTATAACTATTTTTTGCACCGCATATTGTACTGAATGTATATTTTAGTGCACTTCATAAGTGCATATCAATTTCATTCTGTTCGAAAGGCTATAATATCATTAAAATGCACTTGAAATATTTTTTTCCCATTGGCTGTAATGTAACGGAAAACTTTTGACTGTTCCTGTAATTAAACTATACATCCGATTTTCATAAAATTTGAAATGACTCGACAAATTTTTGCAATAATTATATATTTAAAATTCCATTCATTTGGGTAGTTTTTGCTCTGTTATATGCGGACGGACAGACAGACAGACCGAACAACGATTATAGGTGTTACGTATTTGTATAAATACGAACACACCTAATAACATAAAACAGCACAGTTCTTTTGTAATCAAATATTAAACTTTATGTGGTTTGTTATAATGGTACAAGATTACATTTATGGTAAACTGAAAGAAATATCAAATTCAGTAATCATTCTACCCGAAATGGATGATAAACCAGATATGTTACAGCATGCAGAGGAGTACCCCAAGAAATGAAGTAGTTTGAGGGTGAATATCACAAAATGTGAGATTTTGAAAAAATAAATTTTTTGAAAATTTAAATCATTTCAAAGCTTTTGATTCTGTTAAAAATCTGAGTTGAGCAGCTGAATAAAGGAATTTACACGTAAAATTGTTAAAGTTTGAAGAGCTTAAGTTCATTTCTATGTAATTATAATTATATGTCATTTTCTTGGCATATGTATGCCAGGATAATGACAATTTCATTCTAAAACATTTTTCACATTCTTTTTTTTTTTTTTTTTTCTTTTAGATCTAACATTTTAATTTCGTTTAAGGGAACATGTTTCCTCTATAGTACCTTAAATTCTGTGCAATGTTCAGTTTTATTTGTAATTTATTGCAGCCAGTAAAATGACATAATAAAAGGCTACTCAATTTTTGCAAAGCCTTTAAACACATTTTTTTTCAAAGAAATATCTAAAAGTTCTTCTGAAAGCAATGATTTTACTACTTCTGACTTGAACTATGTCAAGAAAATGACGAATTACTCTGCAGCGCCATCTCTATACCTCATAAAGAACTAAAATGAGCAGGCCAGGAAAATGACATTCATTTTCAGTGACAATCATATTTGAATTATGGAAAATTATTTGTAAAATACAGAACTTGTTACTTTCCTCATATATGTGTTATATAAGGTATAATTAATAATTAGAAATTAAAAAAACTAGAAAAAGATATTTGTACAGCATAGCAGAAAGCCTTTTACTTTGCACATATCATAGTGTGACATGCCAGGAAAATGACAATCTGAAAGTTTAAGTCTTTTAATTACTTTATTTTTGTGTTATTATAAATATAATATATCTTGAAAATATTTCTAAGAATATTTTTTATTAAAATGTAAAAAAAAAAAAAAAGCATTATCTAACATTTAATAGACATTTTATTTATTGTGAGGACTGCAATTTTCGTATTTTGTGATATTGTCTCATGAATGTTCGGGAATCTGACAATTCAAACCATCAGATCGGTCTGTCTAAATATTTATCGGAAAAATGTATTCTAAAATTATCAAAATATTCATTTATAAAGCGAAATCTAACTTTAAGAATGTAGACATTTTTTCCGAAGACTTTATTTTGGGTCAGCATGTCCCTAAAGGGACTTTGCGCCATAAAACCCCATACAACCAACCAACCAGCCGAAGACTTCATTTAATTCTTAACTGCTGTTAGCAGTCTCACGCAGACCGCTTTTTTTTTCACAGTTTAATTTATAACTTTCAGTTTAACTACAGATACTAAGTGAAATTTTGTTTTATTTGGAGTCCTAGTATTATCGTTACAGATTTCTGAATAGGGAATTTTAATTATAATACTCCATAAAATTTAGTTCAGAAACTCTATCCTATGAGGTAATCGAGCCTTTTATTAATCTTTCGATCAAATCGTTTCAGCAGGGTTGGGTTTCTTCCAGGACAGTGGAAGAAACTGGGATAAACCAACAGAAAATAAAACATAAGTTCAAAATTAAAATATAATAACTATATAAAAGAATAAATTTCAAAGCATAATTATGCGAAATCTAAAGTGAAAATATAATTACTATTTAAAATATTATTTTTTTGAAAAATAAGTTATTTTTTAATAACAAACTTCAGGTTTGTCAGGTATTTACAGGTGATGGTTTTGACAACTTTAGAGGTAGGGAGATGTTTCTTCAACATTTATGACATTTCTGTAATAAAAAAAAATACCTACCAATTTTTTTTTTTCCTATAAAGATACTTTATTTTTTAAAAAATATAATTCTACACATTAAATAAACAAATTTGTCTTTGAAACTCATCCCGTTCTTATTTATACTAGCATGTATCTCAATACTGAATTTAAAAGACTAATTAAAAGACTTTTTGCATAGGTACTATGGTGTTTCTAATTTAAAGTTAAAATGGGCAGATGGCAGCATCACGCAATTTCACTCCCGAATTCATGAAAGTTACTTTGTAAAAAGTAAATAAAATATTATGTTCTGTTCTATGATGCCCTGTGTACGGTGACGTCTTTTTGTTTTGTTAAGTGTCAATTAAATGTTTCCTATGTATTTGTGCTACTTCTTAATTTATAGTTGTGTTAATTATTAATTAAATATAAATAAGAAAAGCATTTTAATGGCGACTATGGATTTAAATGAAATAATTTTACCGGTAAAATTTGACGGAAAATAATTGAGTCGAATGAAAATGGCTCAGGTTCCGACTTCAAGTTACTGGTACTGTTTCTAATCCTGCAATGAGTTTATAAGTATCTTCTACAGCATTTTTCAGGGGTGGTAAGAGACAACTTACATTTACATTTTTATCTTTTAATGCATTTTATAAATAAAAATGTTACAATCGTTAATGATACAATCGAATCGTTCACAACCTACGTAAAGCGATTAGAACAAAACTTCATTCCACATGATGTCAAAGAAAAAAAAAGGTTCCGGCTATTATATCTTGTATGGTACGAAATTATATAATTTATTATGTGATTTATGTGTACCTTGAGATTGCGAATCTTTGAAATGTGCTGAAATTGTTGATATTCCGCTTAAACACTTAAACCCCGCTCCCAACAAATTTATTGAGCATATTAAATGTAGAAAATGTTTACAAAATAAAAATGAATCAATTCAAGATTTTAGTGCAAGATTTTAAAAGAATAAGACCTTTTGTTCATTTACAGGTGATGCTTTAAATGAAAATTTACCTGAGCAGTTTCTGCGCGGTCTGAAAAATGAAAGTATTCAGAATAAATTGATAACTCAAGTTGATGACTTAACTTTTGAAAAAACTGTTGAGAAAGCTTTAGCTTTATACAATGCAGATATTGAAATTTCTGAAATTAAGCATAAAAATTTCAATGTAAATAAAATTTCAAGTACTAAAATTATACAAAATAAGAAATTGCAAAATTGTTCTCAAAAACAGAATAGCAACAAGCATGCAAATACTACACAATCTGACGTGAATAAAGGTAAATTTAAGTGTTATAGATATGGAAATTCCTCACAATTAGCAAGGACCTTTATACAATGCAGATATCGAAATTTCTGAAATTAAGCATAAA
The DNA here is from genome assembly GCA_963932465.1 of Maratus speciosus. Lineage (NCBI taxonomy): Eukaryota > Metazoa > Arthropoda > Arachnida > Araneae > Salticidae > Maratus > Maratus speciosus. The sequence goes on from OZ010795.1 coordinate 360,509,050, forward strand.
AATTTCAATGTAAATAAAATTTCAAGTACTAAAATTGTACAAAATAAGAAATTGCAAAATTGTTTTCAAAAACAGAATAGCAACAAGCATGCAAATACTACACATTCTGACATGAATAAAGGTAAATTTAAGTGTTATAGATATGGAGATTCATCACAATTACCAAATGTATGTAGATTTATAAATGCTACTTGCAACCTCTGTAAAAAAAAAAAAAAAAAAAAAAAAAAAAAAAAAAAAAGGGCCACTTATGCAAAGCGTGTAGAAGTAGAAATTTTAAAAAAGAGGTTAATACTTTAAATACAGTAAATGTTTTTAACTGTGAAATATGATAGAGGATCAAATCCTATTAAATTATCCGTTTTAATTGAAAACAAGGCTAGAGCTGACATGGAGTTAGATACAGGATTTCGATTTTCTGCAGTTCCTTTAAAAATATTTTCGAATTATAAAATTTTTCATCCAGATGTTCAGTTAAAACGGCAACTGGTGAAATTTTTAAACCTGTAAGTTATGTTGAAGTAAATGTTACTTATGAAAATAAAACAAAAAATGTAAAGTTATATCTGATAAAAGAAGCTAATTTCCCATTATTATTTGGTAGAGATTGGGTATCTGAATTTGATATTTTTCCACATAATTTAAAATCTGTCTATATAAATGAAATTGTAAATTATTCTGATAAATTACAAGCATTGCTTCATGATTTTTTTGATTTGTTTACTGATAAGTCTGGGGAAATTGAAGGATTGAAGGCAGAACTTTATCTTGCAAAAGATGCTACAACCATATTTTGCAAAGCTAGGACTGTCACTTATGCACTACGTGCATCAGTGAATAAAGAATTACAAAGGTTACAAGACGAAGGTATTATTAAACCAGTTACAAATAGCAAGTAGGCAACTCCTATAGTTTCAGTGGTTAAGCCTAATGGGAAAATTCGTTTATGCGGTGACTTTAAAGTAATATTAAATAAATTTCTGAAAGTTGAAAAGTATCCTTTACCTAAGATAGAAGATATGTTAGCTACATTAGGTAGCGTTGTGCATTTTACAAAAAATGATTTAAATCAAGCATATCTTCAGTTACCTGTAGATGAAAAGGCACAAGAATTGTTGACCATTAATACTGCAAAAGGATTATTCCAATTCCTTAAATTACCTATAAGTCTTACTAGTTCTCCTGCTATATGGGGAAAAAAATTGAGCATGTTTTAAGTGGAACTGAGGAAGTTAAAATTTTTATAAATGATATTGAGATTACTGGTGAAACAGATGAAATTCATTTAAAACGATTAAAGTAAGTTATTAGAAAGATGAAGGGAATATAATATCAGGATAAATAAAGAAAAATCATTCTTTATGGCAGATGAGATTACTTATTGTGAGTATAAAGTTGATAAACATGGTATTCATAAAACATAAGATAAAATTGAGACTATTTTAAATGCTCCAAAACCAGTAAATGTATCACAGGCTAAAGCTTTTCTAGGCAGTTATATATTATGCTAAGTTTGTACTAAACGCATCTACAATTGCACATCCTTTAAAATAATTTGATTAAGAAGAATTTTAAGTTTAATTGGTCTTTTCTAAGTGTGAACAAGCATTTAAAAGCATAAAAAAATAAATTACTTTTCTGACAGAGTTCTTACTCACCCTAAATTACCTTTAGTTTTAGCTACTGATGCTTCTCATTATGGTATCTTTGCAGTTCTTTCGCATGTAATGCCAGATAACACTGAAAAGCCTATTTTTTTGTGTACAGAACTTTGACTAATGAAGAAAAAAGGTATAATCAAGTTGATAAAGAGGCATTAGCTATTATATTCGGTGTGAAGATAGTTTTTCAATATTTGTATGGTAATAGCTTTACATTATTTACTAACAGTAAACCTTTAGTTTCTATTTTTTCACCTTCTAAAGGTATTCTTGTTTTACTGGCTGCTAAAATGGAACGATATGCAATTTATTTACAAATGTTTCAATATGATATCCGTTAAGAAAACTACTGAACACGGAAATGTTGATGCTGTTTTACGTCTTCCATTACATAGTGAATATTTACCTCAACAATTTAATTCAAATGATGTAATTGATGAATCTGAAATTCTTCAAATTAATCAACTCTCTATTTTGCCTTTAACTTCTAAATCTATTGCTTCAGCTACAAAATCAGATCCCCCTTTACGTCAAATTTTTCATCACCTCATTTCTGCTTCTGAAATTCCTAAAAATTTACTTTTTGGCGGTAAACAAGAAGAATTTACTCTTCAACATATTTTAATTTTAAAAGGATGTATGGTAGTTATCCCAGAAATTCATAGAAAGCAAATATTAAAAGAATTACACTTTGGTCATTTTGGTATAAAAATGAAGACTTTAGCCTGTACTTTTGTATGGTAGCCAGGAATAGACAAGATATACAAGATATTGAAGATCTTGCACGAAATTGCACTATTTGTGTAAATTTTTAAAATAATCCTCCCAAGGTAGATACATATCATTGGGAATGGCCTACAGCTCCATAGCAAATAATTCATATTGATTATTTTGGTCCTATTATGGAACAAATTGCTTCTCTTAGTGGTTGATGCCCATAGCAAATGGTCAGAAATTTTTATTGTTCCTAGTACAACTACAGAAAATACAATTACTTGTCTTTCTTCATTTTTTGCACGATACGGTTTTCCTATTTCTTTAGTATGAGATAATACTATACATCTGCAGAATTTGAAAATTTTTTGAAAAATCATGGTGTAAAACATTAAGTTCAGTGCTCCATATCGTCCAGCTACAAATGGACAGGCTGAGAGATAAGTGCAAACTCTCAAACGTGGATTAAAAGCCTTAGCTTCAGAAGCTGGTACTCTGCAAATGAAACTGAATAAATTCCTTTTGCAATATAGAATGATGCCTCATGTTACAACAGGAAAGAGTCCTGCATCTTTATTTCTAAAACGTCATATAATAACAAAAATAGACTTGATAGTGCCAAGTATTACAAATTTTGTTCATGATAAACAAGATGCGAAAATGTTTAAAGGTAGTATAAAAGAATTTGAAATTAAATCTAAAGTAGCTGTAAGAAATTATGCTCCAGAAGCCAAGTGGAAAATTGATCGAATTAGAGCAAGTGAAGGAAAATTACATTATAGAATTCGAATGTGTAAGTTGGTTCGAATATTTGCAAAAGTCATGTTGATCAAATAACTAATGTAGGTTCAGAGATTTCTTTAGTTAATGATACAAATTCTGAAGTAAGTGATACAGGAAATTTCATAAGTAAAAATGCAATAGTGAAACAATGTGATTCACCAACTATACAGCATAGTATCATAGATCTGCAACCAGTTGACTCTCATGATCCAAATACTCCAGGTCCTACACCAACTAACTTTCATGATCCTGTTTCTTTAAGTCCTAAATCAACTGACTGTGATTCAATACTTCCAAAATCTTCTGTTCCCACTAGTTCCATGTTTGATACTGCTAAAATTTAAAAAAACTAATTTTTCTTTTTCTTCACAGGCACTGAAAAGATCCAGTAAGTACCGAAGAGCTCCTGAAAGACTTAAATATTACGCAGGAGGGAAATATAGTGTTTCTAGTTTAAATTTGAAATGGACAGGTGGCAGCATCACGCAATTTCCCTCCCGAATTCATCAAAGTTTCTTTTTAAAAAGTAAATAGAATATTCTGTTCTGTTCTATGATGTCGTGAGTACAGTGACGTCTTTTTGTTTTGTTAAGTGTCAATAAAATGTTTACTATGTATTTATGCTATCTCTTTATTTATAGTTGTGATAATTATTAATTAATTAGTTATAAAAAACATTTTAGATACTATATTATATTATTTATTATTATCATACTATTTCTTCTTATTATTACTATTAACACTTTCATTTGCACCTTAACTTACGCACCTGCAATGTATTATTCTCTCCTCATATTAGTTTCTTTATTAAATAGATGTAAACACTGTCTTTTATTGAAATAAGTTCTAAATATAAGATACTACAAAATACAAATAAACAAGTTTCGTCCTACAATAGGTAAATGATTCATATACTTACTACCAGTTAAATAAATTTAACTAATAATAATAGTGACGTCTGAAAACTAATATGCTAGTTAAATTGGAATGGATAACTTTTAATGGATTTTGCGTATTTTGGATAATTTTTTTTTTTTTTTTCAGATACCCAGTGTTTGAAAAGCTTTAGTCAGGTGAGTGATCTTGCTAAAAAACTGAAGTAATTATTACTTTAGCATATAATTAGATTTTTATAGTTCTAATTAAATTTTCTTAAGGTCATTTATTGTACCTCTCAAAGTTGCAACTTTTATTCTAAATTTGGTGGGGAAGAAAAGAACAGTTTCTTCCATTTCTTCCGCTTGGAAGAAACCTATTTCTTCCGACTGACGTTTTCCATAGTTTTTTCCACTTCAGAAGAAACTTGCCAACCCTGTGTCTCAGGGACCTCTCATAATAGTTGGCAACTTCTTGACACAACAGTTAAGAGTTAAAGTATCAAGTAACTATGTCACATTTCTCAAGGAAATTATTATCTAGGCTTGGTCGATATCCTTACATTAAGGACTCAATTAATAATTTATGTTGAAAATTGATTCTGTAAGGGAGTGTTAAAAATAAATTTCTTTTGGCGGAATCCAGTAAATCTCCAATCTTTTTAAGACTCACGAAGAAAACGATGACATGTGGACATTTTTTTTTTTTCTGTTCCTGCTAAAATACCTAATCCATAAACAGGTCATCAGTATGCCTTAGTGGTTATGTCCAACTTTTAATTTATGATAAATCATAGCTTTGAATATCGAATAGTTACAACAGCAGACTTTATTAATGTCTTACGGTATGCAATTTATGAATATCAGTATAAAGAGTACCGCCGAAATGAAGGCGATCAAAATTAATATTTTGAATTCAAAGTTGTTTTTATAATAAAAACAGTAAAGTCAGATTCATTTAATTTATACACTGTCCATACAAACGAACTAAGGAATTTTAAACAAATCATTATGAACATGAGATATCTGCCAGTGTAAAATGCTATTTTGTTTCGTCAAAGGATTTGTTACATCAATTTGTTCTTAAGCATTAAAAAGAAAACGTTCATAAAGCATCAATTATACCGCAGTTTTTTAGGAAAATCGTTATTTGTATGCTGAAGGGGGTACTTCACTCACGCGAAAACATCCGCTCGCTAATGTTAATCCTATGGAAGAAATTTTTTTAAGATATCTCGTTTGCATTTCAATATTTTTGAATGATTTTTCTTTTTGCATTGGCTATCTGAGATCGTTCTCTACAAAAGCCGCTTTTTATTTATTTTTTTAATTTTCTTTGCAGGTTTCTTAACGAGGACAATTTCATTTTCGAAACCGGATACAAAAGTACAAGTATCCTAATAAATAAAAAAAAAACCTGTTAATGAAATTGAAAAAAAAAAAAAAAAAATGACATTAGTAGAGATCGATCTCAGCTAACCAATGCAAAAAAAAAAAAAAAAAAAAAAAAAAGGAAATCACTTAAAAATATGGAAAAGATATCTTTAAAATTTTCTTTCACATGATTAACATTAGCGAGCGGGTGTTTTCGCGTGAGTGAAGTAGCTTCTTAAATCAAAACCTGTGTTTAAAATAGAATCTAGGAAAGACTGTTCACAAATCAGTCTTCGAAGATCCAAGTGAAGTCAGGTAAATTTCTCACTTTTGAGACTGACGAATAAAATAGTGCCCTAGAATATTGTACATACACTACTAAAATAAAAATAAAAAAATAGTTGTTAATCTAGAAAAATATAATATAACAACACTAAAAAAATATAGATAATAACTTCTTCCGAGTTATCCGCAATACTGAAAAGCGTTCTTTGTCTTTAAAACCTCAGAAACTAGTATACTTTCGAGAATTAAAGAAGCATTTATAAAAGCAAAGTTCCTTTTTCCACCACTGATTTTCGAAAAAGTCTCCGATTTCTTTGACTCTGTATTGATCAGTTTTCTCAACCCGGAATGCACGTGTTTCGCATTCTATTACTTCTAAGGAAACATTTTCATGCCCAACAAACATGTTTTACCTTTACATGTTAAAGCCTAAGAGCTAATGTGCCCGCTAGATCTGTATGTAAGTACGTACGTAAACCGATAACTCTTGATAGAAATATCCGATAAAATTTTCTTTCTAGGTTCATTCTGATGAGACGCTTCTCTGATTAGTTTTGGAGGTTCATTGGTTAAGTATAAAGGACGGGCGGGGGATAACCACCCCTTAACATAGATAAATGGGTTTTTCATGCAGAATTATCAGATTCGCTTCAAACTTGGTATACGGCTAATTTTGATAAGGCGCTACCCTGATTAGATTTGGAGGTTCATTGTTTAAGTATAAAAAGGAGAACTGGTGCCAAAAACCCCCTTAATTTAGATAAATGCGTTTTTCTATCCGATTTGCTTCAAATTTGGTATACCGGTTTATTCTGATGAGGCGCTTCCCTGATTAGATTTGGAGGTTCATTGGTTAAGTATAAAGGGGGGGAACAGGGGGCTAATACCCCCTTAATTCAGATAAATGGGTTTTCTATCCGATTTGATTTGAATTTGGTGTACCGGTTTATTCTGATATGGCACTTCCCTGATGAGATTTGGAGGTTCATTGGTTAAGTATAAAGAGGCTCATTGGTTAAGTATAAAGACGGGAAAGGGGGGGGGGTAACCCCCCCGCCCTTAATTTATTTTTCGAGGGGCATTATTCTTTGAAATAAGAGTATAATATACAATTAGTATGAGTAGCCTGTGAGCTCAATGCCACCAGTTTAACTGGGCACTTTTCTTTTTATTCGATTTTGTTGTCAGGTATTTTTACTTGGAATTTTTCACTTTCGGAACAGGTTTCGAAAGAGTTAGCATCCTAATAAAAAAAATCTGCAAACAAAATTAAAAACGGCCTTTGTACAAATCGACCTCAGCTAGCCAAAGCATAAAAAAAAAAAAAAAAGAAAGAAAGAAAGAAAAGAAAAGAAAAGAAAAAATCATTTAAAAATACTGAAATGCAAACACGATATCTTAAAAAAATTCTTCCATAGCATTAGCATTAGCGATCAGGTCTTTTCGCGCGACTAAAGTAGTCCCTTAACAGCATTAACATTAATATTAAAATTAATATTATTTTGTTACATTTAAATGTATAAATTGAATCACTCAGATGAAAATGTTTAAATGACAATTGATGGTATCCTAAAAGCCGATATTCGGGTTTGAGGAAGTTGATTAATACACTATAAAAACTACTCGGAAACGTTTCCGATAATCAGTAGCAGCAAAAGAAACTTTATTTTTATATATGCTTCTTTAAATCTCAAAAATATTGGTTTCTGAGGTTTCTAATGATAAAGAACGCTCTGGAGAGATTATTATACATTTTCGTTCGTGGTTATATATTATACTAGCTAAAGTACCCGGCGTTGCCCGGAATTTTAATAATGTCTGTTTTGAACAGTCAATTTTGAAAAATCAACGATTGTGTGTTAATTAACGTCCCGTAAGGCATGGTGACGTCACGGCGACGTCGTTGTGAAGTCACACTGTGACTTTGTGACCGTCGATGTGACGTCACGTGACGTCGATGTGACGTCACAGTGACTAGAATGCGAGGTCGTTATGGCCGTTTTAGAGGTCGTTTGTGACGTCACATTGTGACCACTCTGTGAAGTCACGGTGTGACAAATTTGTGAAAAGTGTGTCATTTGTGACTATTTTGGCATTAACTTTGTGACGAACCTGTGACGAAAGCGACAATGCTTTGAAGTCACACTGTGACCAATTTGTGAAATATGTGTCATTTGTGACGAACTTGTCATAAACACTGTGATTTCAAATGAAAATCAAATTTCAAATTAATTGCTTAAAAGACGCAAATAGTGAAAATGATTCCATGCTGGGACTCGAACCCGGGCCATCAGTACAGTGCACTGACATTCTACCGACTAAATCACATGGAACGATACCCAGGCTGAAAAATTTCTCACTATTACATGTTGGCAAGGCTACAAATCCAGCACAAGATGGAATATTTAGCGTGAGCCACCAACATGATGCAAACACGAAACTTAATTAAATCCAGCATCGATTGAAATTATATTAATACTTGGAAATTTTTCCAGCGAGAACCATTCGCTTTGCATACAATATTTCAAATGAAAATCAAATTTCAAATTAATTGCTTAAAAGTCAATTTTAATTTGAAATGTTGTATGCAAGGCGAATGTTTCTCCCTGGAAAAATTTCCAATTATTAATATAGTTTCAATCGATGCTGGATTTAATTAAGTTTCGTGTTTACCCCATGTCGGTGGCTCACGATAAATATTCCATCTTGTGCTGCGTTTGTAGCCTTGCCAACATGTAATAGTGAGAAATTTTACAGGCTGGGCGTCGTTCCATGTGGTTTAGTCGGTAGAATGTCAGTGTGCTATACTGATGGCCCGGGTTCGAGTCCCGGCATGGAATCTTTTTCACTCCTTTGCGCCTTTTAAGCAATTAATTTGATATTTGATTTTCATTTGAAATATTGTATATAAGGCGAATGATTCTCTCTGGAAAAATTTCTAAGTATTAATACAGCGATGAATTTTAAAATAAACTTTTGCTGTAAATATAAAATCTTATCTTTTTACCGTACTTTTTAGCAAAATATCGCTATTTTGGAGTCCCATTCTTCTAAAACATTTTAAATTTTTCCACTTAAAAAACAATGCTTGTCAACTGCCATATTTTTTTATTAAGTTCTATGCTTGATATTGAGTTCAAGCTTGATATTTAGAATGTGTAAGTTTTTTTAATTTGTTGTTATTTGTCATTGCTTTATTAAATATGAACATGGAGACTAACGGATATTAATACAACTATTATTTATAGAGCGGCATGATAAGCGATATTTATTTAAATTTTTTATTCCCGTGTATATTGTATTTTGTGAATATGAGCTAAATAGATTTGGTATGTTTTATAGGAAAAGACTGATCTAGGAAATAGAAAAAAAAAAACGATTAAGAAAAATCATGCGTTAAGCATAGATTATAAAATACTTTCCGACACTTTCTGAATGCTTTAACAAGACATCGTAATTTAGGGAAATGGCGTAAATAAGATAACTAAGTAAACATTTCAGAAAACGCATAAAACATTTGAAAAACTGATTTCAACAGTTACCGTCCATAGCCAAATATGTTTTCCAATTCTTTTGAACAGCCCTGTATTTGATCTGTAGGTTGATACACTGAAAAAAAAAATGAAGTACTCAAAAATGAGTAATCCGACGTACTCATATCGAATTGAATATTTTTGGATCAAAAATGAACCTATGCTTTCTCTATTTTGAAACATCACATGTTATAAAACCCAAACAAACGAATAGTTTTGTACCCTGTAATGGTTCATTTCATTTATAGCGGCATAGCGGCATAAATGATGTTTATTAATGTAAATATTAAATTATGCACAGCATTTTAAAAATAATTTAAAAGTACTTGGCAATAATGCTCTTGTCATAAAAATATTCGATTTGAGTATCTTGCTAAGAATTTTGCTATTTTTCTTAATAAATAATCAATTAAACATTTCTTGTTAAGAACTTTGAACGGGAAATAAATGTCAGTACATTTTTACTTTAAATTTTAGGTTGGTTTTTTTTTTTTTTTGGGGGGGGGGGAGTGCATAACGATTCATATTTCATCACAACCATGGAATAAAAAATGAATACATGTGTTTCTCAACTTTGAGTACATTTGGATCGGAGCTATTTTGAGTATGTGACGCATTTAAAATTGGGTACTTCTTACTCAATTTTGAGTACCCATTTTTTAAGTGTATATATACTATATAATGGGAAAATTTTAGTTTAGCAAGAAAACGCCTAACAGGTTGAAATTCTTTTTCAGCAATTTATACTAATGTAAGGAAAGATACTTGAATACTTTTGTACAACCCTGTAGTTTACCTAGAATCTTTATTACACGCTACTATTTAGTTAAAATTTAATTCAAACTAAGACACTCTTAAAACTGCTGAAATCACATTTCCAGAAATTATCATTTATAGACGGCCTTGTATCCATTTCCTTGCGTGACCCTGTGTATCATTTTATCCATATTCTACAAACATTTATTGGTAAATTAAATGCAGTTCAGCGAAAAAAAAACATAACTCATTTAAAAACCACCTTTAAGCAATTTGCGCCCATACCCAGTAATCCTTACGAATACTTTTGTGTAGCCTTGTATAGGAATTATAGCATTTATATACACGATACTATGCATAAATATAGTGAATCATAAAAGCGCATATCATAATTAAAAATACATTTCCAGCAAACATCGCTAATGAACAGTACTTCGGATACAATATAGTATCTGAAATATTTTGGGTGTCCCTGTAAATGCTATATACGTATTATTCGTATTATAAATGAAATAATTTATAGTATGTAAACCTAAGCGACATACATCAATTTCATTATATATGAAATAGATTAACATAATTAAAGTATGCTGCAAACAATTCCCTCCACCCCTATATCATTATGTATTTGAATTCCTTTTTAGGTGCGTTCGTAATTATATAAATACGTAGCACCTATAGTCGTCGTTCAGTCCGTCCGTCCGTCCGTCTGTCCGTCCGTCTGTCCGTCCGTCAGTCCGTCCGTCTGTCCGCATGTAACAGAGTAAAAACTACCCAACCGAATGGTCTGAAATTTCAAATATATGATTGTTGCAAAATTTTGTCGAGCCATTTCAAATTTTATGAAAATCGGATGTATAGTTTAATTACAGGGACAGTCAAAAGTTTTTCTTTACATTACGGCCAATGGGAAAAATTATTGCAAGTGCATTTTAATGATATTACAGCCTTCCGAATGATCTGAAATTTTAAAGATATAACTGTTGCAAAATTTTGTCGAGCCATTTCAAATTTTAGGAAAATCGGATGCATAGTTTAATTACAGGGACAGTCAAAAGTTTTTCTTTACATTACGGCCAATGGGAAAAATTATTGCAAGTGCATTTTAATGATATTACAGCCTTCCGAATGGTCTGAAATTTTAAAGATATAATTGTTGCAAAGTTTTGTTGAGCTATTTCAAATTTTAGGAAAATGGGATGTATAGTTTAATTACAGGGACAGTCGAAAGTGTTCCGTTACATTACGGGGAATGGGAAAAATTATTGCAAGTGCATTTTAATGATATTACAGCCTTCCGAATGGTCTGAAATTTTAAAGATATAATTGTTGCAAAGTTTTGTTGAGCTATTTCAAATTTTAGGAAAATCGGATGTATAGTTTAATTACAGGGACAGTCAAAAGTGTTCCTTTACATTACGGGGAATGGGAAAAAATTATTGGAAGTGCCTTTTAATGATGTATCAGACTATGCGCTTTATGAAGTGCAAAAAAGTATACATTCAGTACAATATGGGGTGCAAAAAATAATTATAAAACTAGTTATAGTACGAACGCACCTCATTTGCCACGTTTGACGAGCAATTTCCAACTTGTTTAGCCCTGTAAATGAACAATAGCTATTCTGTGCATCGCATAGTCAACAGAATGCATATTTTAGTGCCCTTTATAAATGCATATAAATTTTATTATGTTTGAAAGCGTGCGTAAAATCATTAAAAATCATTTGAAACGATTTTTTTCCATAGGCCGTAATGTAACGGAAAACTTTTGGCTGGCCCTGTAAATGAACAAAGCATGCTACAAACTTCATTACAAATAGGTACCGTGCTATAGTAAACGTCAATAACATCCAAAAATTTCAGGGCAATCCGAGTATATTTTCGGGAGTTAGAGTGCGGACAGACTGCTAGACGCAGAGACAAACCTAAGTCATAAGCACTTTTCAACTTATGTCCTTATGTATCCTGTATTATATGAACTTTTAAAAAATATATACTAAAGCAGTTTAATCTATAACTTCCTATCAGGCATGAAAAACACTTTATTTCAATGCTTAAATATCATATTTTACTTTTTAGTGCCAATAATTACGTGTATCATAAACGTAGAAAATGAATTTACAATAGAAGAAAATTTAATAACCGATTCAGAATGTCTATAATTAAATGTTTGATTAAAATCACAAGCACAAAAATTCTTACATACAATTTAAAAAAATAAATATACCAATTTGAAAAACACTAAAAATAATAATTAGTATTTATAATTGTACTATTAAACAACAGCAAAATACAATAAATAAATTAAATGCACTATTAGATTTAACAATATCTCAAAAATATTTCCGTATGGTATAAGGAATTACTATTATTTCATAATTTTGGCAAATGTTAAATCTGGAAACATTGGTTTGAAGATTTAGGATTTAAAAAGATAATTTAAAATATTATTAGCACTAAAAGAAAATTCTTTCAAATGTTTCACTACTGTAATATGTAAAAATATATTTTCCCAGTATAATGTTAATTTCTAATCTGAAACAGTTTCGTAATCTCATGATAATCGAACATCATATTTAACCCCAAAATAATAATAACTATAAGTGTTAGTAATCAAAAAATAGTAAGAAGCCGATAAAATAATTCCAAATCATTGTCGTTCCATACATTTTCAATCTCAAGTAATAGTAAATTAATGTTTATATTAATTCCAGTATGAACTTAAGCCTGAATCAGTCTCTGCGCAGATTTTTTTTTTTCAAGCGATGGCAGATTAAGATATTTTTCTTTACAGTTATCGAATTGAAAAATATCGCTTCTGACATAAAGATCAGTCTCTTACAAATATAACATAAAACTATTTAACTCATAATATACAAATCAGGAACAAAATATTTAAATTAAATAACACTTACATATACGTTCCATTAATATCCGTGTATCCTAAAATGGTCATTTCCTTATCTTAAAGTGTTGTAGACTTTGTGATGTTCTAAAAACAGTGAACAATTTCCCGCGTCTTCTCATATTTATTTTTCTGTGGGCAGACGATTTTCAAGCAGGTGTTCTGTTACAGATTATTTGTTTTTGTATACAAGAAATATTGAACTTGAATGCGCAGTAATTTTCTGAAAGTATCGTTAATTAAAATTTTGTATTTGAAGACATGTCCTATATATTTAACCTTTTCTTTTTATCCGTACCAAATAATTCAAGTTAAATGTATTGTAAAGTTCCTTTTTTCTAAATAATCATAATAATAATATTCTTAATTAGAGTTTATTAGATAAAACATTGTTTAAATTTTTAAAAGGTGTAAAAATAAATTTAATGGTATTAACGACACCCCCCCCTTTTTCTTCTTCTTTTTTTTAAAGTAAAGTTTGTTTTGCACAAATTTTGTATATTTCTTTTATTTTCGGAAAATGCTAATTTTATTTAAAAAGTCTGAAAGAAGTAGAATTTATGACTTGAATACAAATTATAAAAATATTCTAAAGCAAGAAATGCATAGATGACTAAACTCTGAAGACTCTTTCTACGTGCTCATTAAAAGGTGCAGATTTAACTGTAATAGAAAATTTTTAGTTTGAAACCACAGAAGTGTTTCGAATAATCCTGGTCGGTAAAAAAAGAAAGAAAGAAAGAAATTTCCTCCCAGCAAACTAAATATGTAAAGCAAATTTAATAATCCTAATTCTAAATATATTATCCAAATGCTAGATAAAATTGAAATCATGAAAAAGTATACATTCACTGTCTTAGATATCAAATGGATAAAATATAGCCTGAAAATTTAGTTTATTAATGCTTGTATCGTGCACTTTATTTATTATGCCCCCCCCCCCCTCTCCCCTTTAGTGACAGAATTTACCATTTGCTATCCACTAATATATTTTCATTCCTTATGCCGCTATAACTCGTGACTGCTTAAAATATTTCTCTTCATTTTCAAAGATTTTTGAAGTTCATATTTTTGTCACACTGTGACTTACAATATAGTGGTTTTTTTTGTCACATATGTGACGTGACGTACGTTACATAGCAGTGACATAACAGTGACGTCACATTTTTTCTTAATTTCCAGAAAAATATAATTTTACAGTAAATAACATGTTTTAAAGAATTTTCGTAATTTTTTAAAGTTTTCTAAGAAGTTCACATCTCAGTCACAATGTGACATCACTGAGTGGTGGCATTTTGGTCACAGATGTGACGTGACCACAGTGACTTACAGTGACGTCACAATGACGTCACTGTGACCATGCATGCTATGAGGGGTAATTTTCACTCTCTTTTTTTTTTTTTTTTTTTCATTTAATCCGGACGACAGATTGTCTACTTACTTAGTAAATATAATCTGTGATCTGGATAAAGACCGAGATTGGATGAACCTTTTGATGAAAAGTTGTTTTCGAGTATTTTGTTATTTAAATAATTTTTTCATGGTTAAAGAAAAATGGCAAGTACACAAATTCTATGAGCTTTATTTAAAAAAAAAAAATAAATAAATAAATAAATAAAAAAAAAAAAAAAATAACTGAAATCTTTATTTCAGTTCTTCACAATGAATGTGCTCTAGGGACACCTTTGTGAAAATTCTAATATACACCCATTACACACACGTATATATGTGGAATAGACTTTAAAATGGCGAAAAAAATTCAGAAAACCTCAAAATGTTTAAATATGCCAATATTTCCATATTCGGCCTTTTATCATGCTTCAGTACGTTTTTTCAAACTCATATGACTCACTTATATATTCACTTGCTGAAGTCCATTATATTTCCAATATGACGTAATATTCACTTTTTTAAATTCGCCAAACTATTTATTTCATTTTCATTTTTCACGTGGAAATCTTGCAATAGAAAAGTTATGACGTAATATTCACGTTTTTTTTTCCATTTGTCAAAGTATTTATTTCATTTTCATTTTTCAAGTGGAAATCATGCAATAGAAAAATAATTGTTGCGGTAAGAATTTTATTGTGAATTTTTAATTGTTGGCAACTGCTATAAAGAAAAATGTTTAAATTTGGTAGGAAATTGCTCTTAAATTGGTGTTTTTTATTAATTGTAAATTAGCTATAAGTTATTTCGATTCCGGAGTTGCCTCGGCCATGTTTTAATACACATGTGCGTAACATTTCCCAATTCTGGCTTCCAAACTGTTGGATTTGTATAGAATTACAGACAGTCAGACACGTTTTCATTTTTATATATTTGCCTTTCGGGCACAGATTTAAACGCACCGGGGTACCTAGTTGACGCCAAAATAACGTTATTTTGTTTGACATGGTAACCAGGCAATTGTTGTTTATTTATTAATAAATTGTTTATTTACACTTTTATTTTCTTTTAAAATTATATAAATTGCTTTGTTTTATAGTTACTAATAAAACTTTCTTTAAATTATAGTTATTTCCTTTTTAAAATAATAGAAAATAATTTAAATATACGTAATTGGTATTCGACAATGATATTTTCGCTAAATTGGAGTAAATAAAAAGATCATGCCAAACCCGATGCGTATATGACATCTGCGCCGATTTTCGTAGATTAAGGAACATTTATCTTTTTTTTACGATGTATAAATTAGCAGGAATATATAGTCATTTGATAGCTCAAAATATTAATTTGGTCTGCCAAAGTATTTATCGGAAAAATTTATTGTAAAATTAACAAAAAAAAAAAAAAAATTGCTGGTAAAGATGAAATATAGCTTCTAGAAAAATGTGGACATTTTTTCCCCTCTGAAGACTTCATTTCAAGTATCAAAGTATAACTATGTCACATTTCTTAAAGAAATTATTAGGCTTGACCCAAGGGGCCTAACGACAAGAGCTCAATTCATAATTTATGTTGGAAATTGATTCTATAAGAGAGTGTTAAAAATCAATTTCTATGGGCAAGTCCAATAAATCTCTCATCTTTTGAGACTTGCAAAGGAAATGGTAACTTTTTTTTCTGCTCCTGCCAAAACAGTTGTTCGCCATTAGCACGTAATCAAGTCATCAGTATGCCTTACATGTTGTGTCCAGCTTTTAATTTATGATAACTCATAGCATTAAGCATCGAACAGCTACAGCAGCAGAATTTATGAATGTCTTGTGTTATATATTTTAAAGACTTATCTTTTTAAGAATATGGATGGCGAGTTGAACTTTTCAGAATTGCTTTTAAGAAAGGCCTTATTTTTCGATATTATAATCAGAAGAATCCTGATTATAAAAAATGATTACTTTATGACATTGATTGGAGTCAAAGGATGAAAAGTAGATAGGGTGTCAACTGTCAACGGCGCCCAATGGCTAATTTCTAAAACGTTTGGTATAGGCATGCACCGTATATGGGGCATTCTCACAATCTTTTGACTTTTGAGGGAAAAAATCTGACAAAATTAAACTTCCTAAAATAATATTTTAATCTGATAGACGAATGCCTTAATGATTCAAAATAAAGAAAAAATGGTCAGCAGCGAAAAATTTTTTATTTAACTGAGGTTTAAGTTAAACTTGCGAATTTAATTTTCCTTACCATTTTACCCTTATAACTTTTTATTTTCTTCTAAATTTTTACTTATAATGAATTTGCATAGTACCCACAGGACATTCAAATAAGAAATAATAACAATGTAGTACTTTTAATACAGAATTTTTGTATAACATTGTCTTAAAGGGGTGTTAAAGAAGGGACGGTAAGGTAAAAAAGGGGGATGGTATTGGAAAAAAGGGACGAAATGGTAAAAAAAGGGACGGTAAGGATGAAACGGTAAGGAAAATGACCACCTATTTTTATGAAAATCATGTTAAGACCAAGTGATAGCCACAATGTTCATTGATTTTTAAAAACAGTTGTTAACATTAGATTAAATTAATTTTTTTTTATTTTTATTTACCTCGAAAAGTGCAGGAATAAACCTTGGGGGCGGTGAGACTACCAATAAAGCCACGATGCTTGAAATTGATATTTAAATGCTGATTTAAATTCTACAGTAAATTTCCTGCTAAAGAATTTTAGCCATTATTTCTCTAGCATACTTCTGCATGAGAAAAAACTTGAAAAAAATTCTGTGGCTGCGTCTGAAATGATTTTCTGTATAATTTTAGAAGAGGGATGGTAAGGAATCTAAAACCCAGGGACAGAGTTTAAAAAATAATAACAACCCTAAAAATGTGTGCAGGTTAATTTTTAGCTACGTATTTATATAAAACAATAGTTCCAGTTTCAGAAAAAAATTACATCGAATTATTTTTATTGAAACAATTTTATCCAGACAGCTCCAAACTCAAAATCCAGCATCAGGGACACGGGACGGTATAGGAGTTTTCCAGGTGTTTGGACCCCCAACATCGTCTAAAACTTATTTATCTCATTAATATTGTTGTGTAATCATGCAATGGGATGCTCCATGCATGCATGCTCCAGTATATGAAAATTTAAAAAAAACACAAAAAAGTGTATTAAAATAAAAATTATTATTCAGGGACATGAAAGTCAAAAGATTGTGAGAATGCCCCATATACTCGTGTATAAGTCAACACCCCAATTCTTAAGCAAAATATTCAAAAAAAAAATTTAATTTTCGTGTATAAGTTGAACTACATTTCTGGTAGTATGCTGAAAAATGATTTGTAATAGAGGATAAAAAAATTAAAAAAAATTCATTAAATTAGTAAACTTACGTTTCTAATCAGACTTTTTAAAAAAAATTCAACGTTTTAAAACTGTATAATTACGTGAAATTGAAGAAGCTTAAACTATTTTAAAACCTATTCACATCAATTTAATGATACTTTACGTATCATTAAAATAAAAAATATTTCAAATATGTATTCAATCCTTATTTACAAGAGTAAAAAACTTCTTTGACTGCTAAAATATAGTAATTCTTTGTACTGTAGGACTTTTAGGAGAGATATCTGGAAGCATTCTCACAGTGAACTCTTTTTAAAAAGGGGATTAAAACATTGTAAAGAATGCCCCTGTATTGAAGGGAATTCTATCCCAAGAGAAAATGGGTGCAGAAAAATTACAGGGATTTATTGTTGAGCTTTTTTTTTATATGTATAACAAGGAAATGACCATTGTCCGCTTTTATGTCTCTCTCCAATCTAGACTCACATGTGATTACTTAAAAGACTTGCCCATTCGCCAATTATCAGCGTTTTTTCTTTTTTTTTTTTTTTTTTTTTTTTTACGAACTCGTGTATTTAAGTCGAACCCCCCCCACTTTTTAACTCCCAAATTTTGTCTAAAATTCTTCGGCTTATACACGAGTATATACGGTAGTTTCAATTGTAAAAACGTTTTAAATGGGGTACAGAAATATTTTAAAACCGATTTGGGTTAATAAAAATATTTCTTAAAAATTACGAAATTTAAATTTTTATACGGTCCCCCGGTCCTATTAGTTATATTTAGTAAAAATATCCTGTTACACTTAGAAGTAAGACAAAAAAAAGTCCCATTCTTTTTACGATTAAAACTGATCGAGTAATAGTTGTTTAAAGTTGGAGCATCTTTTTTGCTGCGAAATAGGGGTCATTCACAAATTTACTATCAATATAAATAATCGTCAGATATAAAAAATAATAATAATAGTTGAGAGTAAACTTAACGTTACAATATAAATTTGAAATCTATTTTTACTCTTCCATATTAAAAATATATGTATACAGCTTGCATTAAAAATATAAGTTAAAAGATAACACAATTTTTGTTAAACGAAATGATGAAAAGCAAAAGTCGCAATTCATTACAAAATGATAATATTTTAAAATGCTATTAGATTATCTAATCTAAAACTTAATTAATAAAAATTAAAGTTATCTTAAAACTTGCTCTAAGTAACTCCCTTTGGCCGCAATTCAGAAATGCACGCGTGAAATAAATCATTCTAATACTTTAAGCACTTTATGTATGATCCCTCGAAGCATGGTACAACTCATCTGTGTTCAGATGTAGAAAAATGGTATAAGTCATGCAATTTAAAGTTTCATAATTCGGTCAATTTTAGTGTTAGACGAATGGAACTTCTTTTGTCTTATTTGTTAGTCCAATAGGAAATTTTTACTAAATATCACTTATGGCAACGGGAGATCTCATAAAAATTGTAATTTCGTAACTTAATTTATTTTTTTTAATCCAAACGACTTCTATAATAATTTTTTACCACATTTAAAATATTTTTGTAATTGGAACTATATGCCTATTACTAACGGTTTAGAAATTAGCCTTTGGACACCGTTCAGAGTGGACACCCTGAATAACATCCTCTGTTGTTTTATATCAAATACCAGCTAAAGTACCCGGCGTTCTCGCAATTTTAAGAATGTTTGGTTTGAAAAATCAATTTTGAAAATTCAACGATTGCGTTTTAATTTACGTAATTTTCACTCCCCCCCCCCCCCCCTCTAATTTAATCCGAACGACAGTTACCTTACAGATTACTTACTTAGTAAGTATAATCTGTGATCTGGATTGAAATCGAGATTAAAACATTTTGATAAAAAGTTGTTTTCGAGTCTTTTGTTAGTTAAATAATTTTTTCATGGTTAAAAAAATTGCAAGTACAAAAATTCTATGAGTTTTTTTTTTTTTTTTTTTTTTTTTTTTTTTTTTTTTTTTTAAATCTGAAATTTTTATTTCAGTTCTTCACTAAAAATGAGCTCTAGGGAACTAACCCTTTATGGAAATTCTAATAGACACATATTGGCATAAAATATTAGCATACACATACGTAAATATATGAACAGATTTAAAAATGGCGAAAACAAATTCAGAGAACCTCAAAATGTTAAAATATGCCAATATTTCCATAATCGGGTTTTTTCATGTTTAGATACGTTTTTTCAAACTCATATGACGTTATATATTCTCCTGCTGACGTCCATTATATTTCCAATATGACGTAATATTCCCTTTTTGTTTTTTAATTCATCAAACTATTTATTTAATTTTCAATTTTCACGTGGAAATCTTGTAATAGAAAAGTTATGACGTAATATTCCTTTTTTTTTTTTTTTAATTCGTCAAACTATTTAAATCATTTTCATTTTTCACGTGAAATCCTGCAGTAGAAAAGTAATTGTTGTGGTAATATTTTTATTGTGGATTTTTAATTGTTGGCAACTGCTATAACAAAAAATGTTTAAATTCGATAGAAAATGGCTATTAAAATTGGTGGTTTTTTAATTAAAAATTAACTATAAATTATTTCGATTCTTTAGTTGCCTCGGCCGTGTTTTAATACACATGTACGTAACATTTCACAACTCATCCTTCCAAACTGAGGACTGATATAGAATTACAGACAGACAGACAAATTTTCCTATTTATATATTAGATAATGCAAAATTTCTCAATAATTTTTTAATAATTTTCAAGATTTTAAGAAAACGGTATCGGTTCTGCCATCGTTTTTTTTTTTTTTTTTTTTTAAAGCAAAAACAGTCAGCTGCGTAGAAGCGAAGTAAAATCTCAAAGAATTCTAACGGCTTGGTTTTTATGAAGTAAAGGATAGAGATCTACATACGGTCGATTTCAGGACAGATGTAGATAAATAAAGGAGACGTAAGATAAAATGTTCGGTGTTTAAAAAATGCATTTTACTGGCAAACAGAAAATAAACTAGTAAATCTACAGATCAGAAGTCTCAACGTCAGCTCTGAAAATCATCGTTTTTTAATACACTTTGTATAATATTTAACTTCCTACAAACCGCAATTTAAAGTTTTTATGATTAAAATTCATACAAAAAGCACAAATAAATGTACTAAAATTATTTTCAGGTGCATATATAGAATATAAAATTATTTTAAATACATTAAAAATATCTTAAAATACATTTAAAACCATTAACACCCCCCCCCCAAAAAAAAAAAACTCTTCAAGATGAATACAACACTAGAATTTAAAAGTTTTAAAATTATATAAATATTTAAAAGATTAAAAAATACGTCGAAGGTTTCAGAAATCAGAAGCGTTTTACAATTCTGACGAGCTGCTTATTCTAGTAAATTTTTAGATAATAAAGCACATTTCTTCAAGGGGGCAGCAGTCTCATTAAATTTCCATTCATAATTTCCTATTGATTGGGCGAATGGTTATAATATATCTTGGATTTCTTTTTACATTGTGACTTTATTAGGATAAGCAACAGTTTTGACAAGCATTTTATATTATCCTAATATCCAAAAAGCAGTATTTACTTACCTGCCAACCACAAAAACCTGCATCTGATGAATAAGGAACTTATGTAAATGAGTCATCTAATTTAGAAATCTAATGTTTTTACTGTTTTTGTTTCCGGAAAACAGTTTTGACTGTCGTTCTATATTATTTAGATTTACGATCTTAGCTAAATATATCCCAATCTACTCGATAGCATTAGTTTATTAAATTCCCCAAAATAGGCGTATTTGAAGACTTTTAAACCTAATGGGTAATTATTCCTCAATGTGTGCACTACCAATTGAATAAATAGCAAACTTGATTTGGCACTATAAAATAATTTTTGTTATAAAGTTTTAATAGTAGCTGCCTTCAATTTAAAACCGTTATGTAACTAACATCGTTCCTATTTGACGCAAACGATGTTGCAAACCAAACTACGAAAGATTAACTAATATTTATTTCCCTTAGCCTGACTTTCTAATTAATCTTTCGTAATCGGAATTATTTGAATGATATTTTCTTATAGAATATATGCAATACAGTTGCTAGTCATAACTGGCATAATCCTTTGTTTTCCATTTCAGAAATCAATACGCAAAATATCAAGTTGCGGTTTGTAAAACTTCACATTTAAAACTAAAACTAATTCTGTTGCTTCATATAGGCAAATGGCGTCAGAGGTATTTTCTGATTTTATTCTCTGCGGGCGAAGGAACTGCGTATTGTTTATCATGGTTTTCAAAAACTATAAAAACGACAATCAATTCTTTTGAAAGTGGTTATAGTTTATGTCAGGAGTGAAAATTTTAATGCAGATAACTCCAAATATATACATTTTAGAAAGTAGCTCATCTCTCAAAATTAATTTTGAGTAAAAATGACCGCCTGGCATGTGAAACGCGATGGGGCTAACTCCTCCTCCCCCCACACCACACCACGTATCTGTTTCGGACAGGGCGCATGATTAGCGCTATTATATAGATTTGTGAAAATTTCGCTTAGTACCTATTTTTTTTTTTAATTGTTCTGAAATACAGGTGTTTTCTATGATTCATCTTCTAAACTTCTAGAAATTTAAAATGTTACTCGGCAAAATACACTTTCAAACATCCACAGTCTATTTAGTCAGTGAACATGTTTATTTAAGTGAACGGTTAATACCAGCGACAATTTAAATATAATTCATTCGGTCGCGTTAGCTTTTTAGGTAATCTGACGAGCGAGACACATCGTGCGATGTATAAAAAACAAAGAAACTGAAATTAGATTAAAACTGAAACAAAAGATGTTAAGCTAGTAGTCCACAGAAATGCATTCGACAACTTCATAGCAATGCATTCGGCAACTTCATGAGATTTCTGTTATTTTAAATTTTACTTTTTACATAGCTGTCGTTTTTTCTCTACACTATACGGCCACTAATTGGACACTTTCGATTTTAGACGTTTGGTCAAATATCTAGATAAATTCTCTTTGAATCGTTCTTCGACTTCGGGAATGCAAAAAAAATGTGTTTGAACTCATATTTCCCATTAAAAATATGAACTACAGAGCTAAAAGTCAACTACAGGGGACAGACAATAAATTGAATTTAAAAATGTTTGCTATTATTCTGAATCATCATAACAAGCTCGAAAGGATTTGTAGCTGTAGCAAAAGATTTCATAAGCCCCATACAACGTTTGTGTGCATTTGCGTAATAATAGCGTGTACATTCATGATTATTACTATAATCACTATGAACACCCTATCGCTATATCACTGTAAAAAAAAAAAACACATGCGAGAATTTTTTGAATTTTTATAAGAAAGGTTTCACTATCTTTATGAATATGGTGTCTGTCAGGTGAGAAGTCAAATCAATTATTCAGAGCTTACATCCGGATATAAAATTCACCTACATCTTAAGAATAAACAAAATGACTCCTATCCTACTTGATATTACCGCGAATGTGATTAATGTTAGAGAAATCAGCGAGATTAATCAGTGAGAAATAAACAGTCAGAGGTCGTTAAAATACAATCCCTTGTGAGATAAATCAATGTATATATATATGTAGCAGTAGGAACGAGAATATGGATAGATAGGCATACAGAATTTAGCCAACCGAGATGTGAAAGTTTAACAGCATACTACTCAGATTTAGCCAACCCCTCCCCACCTCTATGATCCTGCAATCAAAGTGCTACTGATCTCCTGAATAAGTGCTTCATAAGTCTCCATCTCTCTGTAGATATTGAATTATTGTATATGCTTTGATTTATGTTTTAATCATATACATTTTAAAGCAAGGCCCTAAAAATTCGGCCCGAGTAATTTCTAAAACTACCCGGTGGATTTTTTTTTTTTTTTTTTTGCAGATTGTATCATTCGATAGAGAATATTCCCGGTTTATGTGTATAATATATAGGTATAACTATGATTTTAAAAAAAATGCATTTTATTGTTATATTGAACGGAGAGGTTGCCAGTGATAATTTTTCGAAGACATTATCGTTCGTTAAATAATTGAAACTGTGAAGACAGAGTTAGGAAAAAATGGAAAAATCCTGCAAAATAAAAGAGAAGAAACTTTTATTCGTTTAATTAAAAAAAAAAAGAAAAAAAGAAAAAAAAGAAAGAAAGAAAAACCCTTTTAATGAAAGATAAATTTTTAAAACGAAAATATTCAACTTAAACATGAAAGATATGTTTTTAAAGCTTAAAAAATAATTCAGCGTAAAAGATGCAATTGATACATTATTTGGCGATTTATCGTTTGCGCAAGGTTAATAAAAATGTGTCTGAAAACTTGATGTAATAAAATCTGTAACATTCTTTAGTCTTTGTCTTTTTTTTTTTTTCAATTTAATTATCATTTTTATATAATTCTCCCATCATATGACTTACAGGAGAAACTAGAAGAAGTAATTGCAAAAATGGCTGTATTAGTGAGTTACATGATATATTTATTTATTAACTTGATCGCCAAACAATTCAATTTTAAGCCACAAAGGCAGTAACGTGAAATCAGCCATGCGAAGTTAGCAATAATGGTGTTTTATTATGTGTACGAGAACATTTAGGAGTAAATTTTTATATTCAAATGTGAAGGATATAAAAAGCAGTTAAAATTATAATTATGTAGTCAAATATTTAAATTTTAGTATAAATGTCTTCCATATGCACACATATGCTAAAAAAATTTAATTTCAGAGATTTAAAGTATTTTTCATCATAGTATGGAATACTATTACTATGGAAACATGCCGTTTTGTTTTCGCCGACCATGTGATTTTTATATCCTCGAACTGACATCAGCTAATATTGTGCATTATGTTATTTTTTTTACCAGTTTCAGTTATAGGAATATTCACTGCTCTAAAAGTTAGGATCTATAAAAATATTCTTAAGAAGGTTTCTGCAATTATGCGTTATTACTGTAAAAAAAATAATAAAAAGCCAACATTTTGCAATAAAAATTGCTTGCTAAATTAAATGTCAGATATTCTTTTTAATTCGTCACTTCTTTTT
Organism: Maratus speciosus; assembly: GCA_963932465.1. Lineage (NCBI taxonomy): Eukaryota > Metazoa > Arthropoda > Arachnida > Araneae > Salticidae > Maratus > Maratus speciosus. Next base: position 360,533,729 of record OZ010795.1, read on the forward strand.
AGTTTTTTCTGCATAACTTTCTGTTGCTTAACCATTCTTTTAAAAAAGGTTTTGTTAAACATATTGGAATAATCTTACGGAATACTGTCATCCTCCAATTAGCGTATCTATTTATATAAAATCCAAGTCTCTGTGTGTCCATCACAATTCCGGTTAGACTACCTCATTAACCGCAGCCATGTTTAGGTTTCCTACGGAGAAATTGGTATCAGCTTCAACAATGGGTTAAGTGCTGAAAAGTACTAATACAGGGTTGCTACAATATCGCTAAATTTTGACCAACTTGGCGAAATACCGCTAAATTTGGCGACAAAAATAAGTTGCCTTATATAAAGCCAAATTGGCGATAGTTGGCTAATTTAGTGAAATTCCCATTGAAACCCATTAATCTTTATAATCGAGTTCACCACAATTTAATTTAAACTCAGCTCATTTAAGGTTTTTTTTCAAAATCTATGGATCAGAATTTAAAGAGTAATATACAAAAATGTACTTCTTTACATCTTCATCCCGATGCTACTAATAAAATAACAAATAACCCCCACTAGAATGCGCTAATTATTACTATCTGAGCTCCTAACTATCCGATTTTAATGTGCTTAATATAGACTGATGCAGAAATTAAATTTTCGGTACTTTTCCAGTATAGGGGCCTTTGCAAAATAGAGAATACTGCCTTGGCGAAGAAGGGAATTTGGCAACATATATTCTGGCAACCTATTCACTTTTTCATTTCATATACACACACATTTTTTTCAATATTTATACCATTTTAATTTATTTAATATAAAGAAGCCGGTTATCTAATTTTATGCAGGAACAGAAGTAATTTGTACATAAAAAACAACAATAATATACATTTAATTAAAATATACATATAAACACACAAAAAATTCATCAAGTTTGTTTTCACAGCTGTTTATATGATTTGGCAACAAGTCACTTTCTAATTCCCAAATTACGCCAAACTTAAAAAAAAAATTAAAAAAAAAACCGCCAAGGTCCCTGTAGTGGAAAAGTACCAAATTCCCTATTATTTTGCACTATCTGCACCATAGTTTATACTATATGCAGCGGGAAGGGGATGAAAAATTTAAAAATAAAATTTTAAAATTTCTATAAAGACTAAATTATTCTATAAGACTAAAATAAATTTAAAATAAGACTAAAAAAGAGTTGTATGACAAAAAAGTTGAAAATGAAATTGTCTTATTTTCTGATGTCCAAGAAGAAAATGAAACCCGGGGCGCCAACTTTACATATACATACATGCAGGAATGTTGTGGAGGGTACACGGCGATATAGGCCGTATTTTTTAAGGAAACACTGTATACCTCCTGTTTCTCAAATAAAGCGCTGTAGCGTATAATCTTTAGGGTATACCCTCTGGGTTTTTTACGACTACACCTCTGCATATATGCATATATAATATAATATCATATCATAAAAAAAGTTAAATTGCATTGGTGCATTTAAAATGAATGAGTAATGAATGAAATAAATATTGATATGAATGAAATCTCCAGTTATACTGTCATTTGCAATGACGCTGAATAAGTCACAAGGCCAAACATTTTCTACAGTAGGACTGTATTTAAAAGAACAGTTTTTTCTCATGAACAATTATACAGAGTGATTCATAAATATCGAAACAATAGGCTATTTCCTTAAATATGGGGGGGTGCCCTCCGTGGGGGTCTTTCTAAGGGAACCTAACCCGTATTTACGCAAGGATATCCAAGGTTCGAAGAAAACCACTGAAAGCTCCAAACGATTGGGCTGAAGGACACGATTGGATTTGAACCCAGCATGAGAGCAGAAACTCTCGGCCACATACCGAACCGGGACTGGCTTCCTTATTCCTAGGTCTTCCCTGGGCGAAATTTTCAGTCCCGGTCTCGAGACAACCCGTATTAAAATCATTATCTCTGACTGACCCAAGCCGTGCAAAGATAACTAAAATTTGGCTCAGCCCAAAAACCTTTACAACAAATGCATATATTTTTAAATGACCATTACTTTACAATAAAATTTTAAAATTCATATTTTTAAAGGACAGTAGATTTTAAGGCAAAATATTTAAAATACAGTAAAACTAGTGAAAAAAATCTGCCCATGACGGAATCCTTTCTTAAACGGAAAAATCTGTTGACCCATGGAAAATGAATATAATAATACCTGAGAAAAAATAGACTACATTTACAACTCCTAAGAAGGGAACTTGTCTATAACGCTTTTTTTTTCTTTCCTATGTGATTCTATCTTAAAAGATTTTACTTTGTAGCATTTTTCATTGTCTCTAACACATGGAATATGGATTAACGTTATTAAAGGAGAAGTGAATGATTTACGTATAAATAGAGATCCATTAATATAACAAATAATCACAGCTTTTGGCACTTCTTTAAAAATAATAATTATAAACATGAAAAAAGAAAAGATATAATACGTATTTTTGGTCAGAACTCCTCCATACGAAACAACTTTTAACCATATCGATGTAAAAAACTATGTAGAAATTCAGTCAGGTCGGGCCAGGCTACGATTTGAACTTTTTTCCAGGCAGGGCCGAACTTTCCTTCCTATGGGTCGGTTCGGGACCGGACCTAGATATTTCGACCCGTGCAGGCCTCTAGTGCAGACCTGCAGACCACCAGCATACTTTGAAAACAAGTTTAACGTAAAATCTATACGCTGCCTATTTTATGTCCAAATGAGAGGCACTGTCTTATATCGACTTTTAATAATGTACAATTTGTGGCTGATCCATATCTTGCATTCAAAATGAGTCAAAAACTCGTCGCTCAGAGGCATGGATAAATGGTGTAAGTCACGAATTTTGGATTTTGACATCTCTGCGAATTTTAAAGATATCGAGATGAATTTTTTTGTATTTAATTCAGAAATAGATAAGGAAAAATTTCTTAATTGGGAATTTCACTCTACGGGGCCCGTATAAAAATTTAATTTTTGTATTTTCTCATATAGACCCCCCTTGGAGTTTAAACTTATCTCATCAAATTTTGCACCTTTTTTTATGAAACTTTTCAATTGGAAGTATGTGCCTAGGGGCAATATTTAAGAAGATAGCCTATTGTTTCGATATTTATGAATCACCCTGTATAAGTATTTCAAGATGTAAAGAGGAAGGGCAGTTAAAAATTTATGTCGAAGATATTGAAGAGCTAGGTCAGCATTTAAATAACGAAAGAGTTTTTACAAAAAAAAAAAAAAAAAAAAAAAAAAAAAAAAAAAAAAATCGCATATCCTGAAGTTTTGTATTCAAATTTTAATTTATCCTTAAATTGAATTTTAATGTACTATTTCGTTTTTTAAATATGTTATTTTCATCTATCACTGCGAAACAAGCGAGAAAAACACATTATTGCTCATGTGTTGTATACTTATATATCTTTATATTTCATTTTCCGTCATTTTTGACGGGCTGTCTTTCTAGTTTACTATATTGTTGAAAATTTCGTTTGTATTTTGCATCGTCGCTTTAAGTATTCACCCAAATGCATATTTCTAAAAATTTTACATAACTAACTTTATTTATCATTGCCAGTTGAATTTAAGGTATGGTGATTTGTTGGTGAAAGATCTACAATTTAGTCGACAACAATTTCACATTGTTTATTGGAACTTAACTTGGCGGATAATTAACTTTGTTTTGTATTTAACTTATGGTGTATGTGTAAAAATATTGTTGTCTCACTTTTAATGTTTGACGTCGACCTTCACAATGGGGTCGATTACGGATGATTAGAAAGCTTTTATGGGATTTAAAAGGTTTATTTTTCTGCAAGATAAAGTGATCGAGTTTTTTCCATTGTTAACGGTTACATGATTGCAACTGGTCAACAAAATGAAAAAGCTGTTAAAATGGCATCATTTTAATTTTATTCAAACAATTCAGCTTTAAAAACACAATTTTTTATGTTTTGCTTTTCTTTTAAATATGAAAGTTAAACACTCTTCTTTGTCTGCAAATAATTTATTATCTTTTTGACGGTATTTACTCTGGTGGATTCGAAAGACGGAAAACAGTAGTAGTACTAATGCCACAAGAGGAGATTTAATAAGAAATATAACGTAACATTCAGTGAGATTGTATTTAAGCTGGTAGAATCATATATTGCGCGAGCTGAGAGGCCAGGAGTTCAAGAACTAACAAACGAAAATAAACCACCCAAACATTATTCATTTTCGATGGTCAATCTCTGCAATCATTGTAATGCTCTCTAATTTAGTAGTGTCAGATAAGAGAACATTTTAATTCTTGTTGCATAACGGTCTCATTTCCCTACCAAAAGTGCACTGCGAATAATCAACTAAAAGAATTGCTTCTTAATAGTTAAATTTTGTCCAACACATAAGATAATATAATATCGTAATGTGGCGTTCGCATCTTTTTATGAGGTAGGACATTGTAGCTGAAGGTCTAAATTGTTTAAAATACAAGTTCAAATTTACCATTTCGTTTAATCCAAGGTTCATTTAGAAATATTAACCAGCGTACCGGGCCTAGCCTGCTAGTTTTAAACAAAATCGTTATTATGTTAAACTACTTTTGGAGTTATTGCAAACAGCGCTAGCAATTTGACATTACAGTTACAGTTCATTTCGAGCTTTTTATGACACATGGCAATCGTAAATATTTCTTTATTGTTATTCAATTTTTCTTTGATCGCCTAACTGAACCCGTGACGAAATCTTCACTAAAAAATATAAGGTCACACATATTTTTTCCATCCCCAAAGTTCAAGAATAATTCGTCAAGTGTTTCCCTAGTAAAGCTCTAAAATTAAAAGTATCCGAAGGCTTTTGGCCACGTAATGTATTTATTTATTTATTACATATTTATTCATTTAATTCGCATTAATATTCTTTAAATTTTCATTATTTATAAAATATAAACTTCAGCAAAAACACACAAATATGACTACACATTTTTTTTTTTAAATAGGAGTCTTGCAGAACATCTAACGTCTTTTATCGTTGAGAAACATAACACCTAAACATTAAACTTTTTATAAACTAATTCCGAAGACATGTAAATGATTTTTATCGGAACATTTAATCTAGAAAACCTGAACTACCGTACACCCTTTCATGACATAAAGTAGATCTCTCTCGTTGAAAGATATAAAGCTCATTCGTGGCGAGGGGATTTAGAGCGATGAATGCCTTCTCTGTATATTTCGCCTGTTTGAGAGTTTCTGTTTAATGTCTAAAGAGCAGCGACTGACATGCTGTCACCATAAACACTGCTTGGTCGACGACAAAATGTTTGCACAGCGGAGTAGCTAACACAGGCCAATACATATGCGATGGCAGAGTGCAGATTTACATTTTGAGGGCACAAGGGCAAATCTATCCATCGACAGAGCTTTTAATGATGTCAGTAAAACTGGCGCCGTTTTTGTACTCGTCTTTTTACAATTTGTACTATTTTTATGATGTTTGTAGATATATAGGTGTTAATAAACAGCAAAACATCCCCCTCTGCAGGGCACGACTAGCAAGTTTCTGTGCCCAGAGAACTTTCAATTTTTCGTGCCGCCTTAGATTGGCTGATTTATTGATGCTAGTTTTTTTTTTCTTTACACATTATACACTTATTCAAAAAATTAAGTTTTCCGGAAAATTTAAAAACGGTTCCAGGAATAAAAATAAAATATTTTTTCTATTATTTATTGAAATGTGCTTTTAACCATATATTGAGATATATTTTAGTCATTTCATTGTATTAATATCTCAAATATTACATATTTTCACAATTAAGATTTTTTTTAAATGAAAATTTAGATGCAATTATGAAAATTTTCGTGCCCCTCAGAAATTTTGTGCCCAGGGCATGGGCCCGGCGATAGTCAGGGCCTGCCCCTCCGCTAACCGGGAACACATCGGTGTCACTCTGGAATATAGACGATCCCTTACAGAATTTGCTTATTTAGAACTGGGCACTTTTGGCCTTACTGAAATAAGAAGAATGTCTCGAAGATTTGAATTTACACAAGGCAAGCAACGAAAGCCTTTCAAGACCATCCTACTGAACTTTACGGAGTCGAACCCGCAAATTTCTGCCTGAAGCTCTTCATATTTATGGAAAATAGGCCAACTAGGTGTTTAATGAGAACCAGAAACTATAAGTGCGTCTCGAAAGTTTAAGCACTCTGAAATTCTGATTTTAAAAAATTGAAGAAGAAAATATATGAAGCCAAGTTACAATAAATACTCGACATTAACTCAAAATCAAATAAAATTAGGCAATTTTGGTAGGTTAAAAAAAAAAAAACATCAATTTTTATTTATTTTAACTTTTTTTTTTCCTTGAAGAAATGGCCGTCTCAAAAGTTTAAGGGTGTAATCCAATCCGAACTGCTTATTTTCTGATTCATTTTTAAATTCATCTTTGCTCTCAAACGCATCAAAATGGGAAATTGTCTTATTTAGAAACTACATAAATGTGTCGTGCTTCTCGATTTTTTGATAAATGCAGAAAATATTGTAAAATATGCTGTCAAAGTGGGTGTTTTGAACCGAATTTCCCGTAGCGAGAGATCTGGAAATGGAAAAAATGGTCAAACTGGGAAAATAATTGTTTAAAAATCAAATTATAATTAATTGAGCGAAAAAGGAAATCACACGGCCTCTTATACATCTCAAAAATCCTATCAGCAAGTTTCGTGTTTTTACTTTTAAAAATGAGCCAGAAAATGTCTCGGAAAATTTCGGGTTGTTAAGGGTGGAAAAATATTTTTTCGAATACACTCTTAAGTATTTTATGCACATTTTTTTAGAAAAGCGAGATTGGACAAGTCCAGCCATAAACTCGATTGAGAATGTCTGGGGCATTTTAAATCTGTTTACAGCAATGAAAAGCAGTATGACTCACTTGAAGAACTTCAAGAGGCCAGTGAGAAAGCATCGTACTCTTTGCCACCAGAAACCAGAAACCCTACAAAAATTAATAATTTCGATGGACGCACGTTTAATTGAACTAATACGAAATTACGGAAAAATAATTGGTATGCAATAGTTTTGCAAAAAATGATAAATGTAATTGCTTTTGCCATTGTTTATAAACTTTTGAGACAATTTTGTTTGAATATATTTTAAATTATATATTTTTTACAATTATGTAATTTATTTTTTTTCTATTGATATTATTTATTTACATGAAGGTGCGTAATCCGCCAATTAAATTTTTTTATTTATTCTAACTTTTTATTATTCTTTAAAAATCGACAATTTATTCTTGTGCTTAAACTTTTGAGACGAACTACAGAAGTCATCATTATTATAAATTTCGATGGTTTTCTGTATATTTTGTCTTTTTGACAGTTTAATGTAATAAGGAGCAGAGACAGACATGTTATCACCATACATACTGCTTTGTTGACAATAAAATTCTTGAGCGGATTATAAAAAACGGGAAACTACATTTGCGATAGCAAAGAGCGGATTTACATTTTGTGGACACAATTGACAGAGCTTTTAATGAAGTCAATAAAACTGTAGATATTTTTGTATTTATATTTTAATAGCTTGTACTATTTTTAGGATGTTTTCAGATAATGTGCGCTAATATACAGTAATGCACCACGTTACTGGTGACATCGGCAAAATATACGTAGGCGTGCTTTACGAAATTTGTATACGGATTGAGTTCAGAAAGTACATGACTGCAGTTTTTTTTTTTTTTCTACATTTAATTCCCTTGACAGGTAGTCTTTCAAATACACCCACGATATTCCAGTTGTCTTTATCATGATTTATTCAACTTGTTGTCTTTCAATCTTAGAGAATTCGTAGAAAATTTTGAAAAATTACATAATGTACTAAATTAAATCATGTTGTTACTGAATAATGGTTAAATTATGATGATATTTAAAATTCATGGATACCTTGTAAAATGTTACACTTTTTTTACCTTCTATCCATACTGCAATGTCCTGCCTTAAACAATTATACTTCTCCACATGCTCGATACTTTCGCATAAATCAGTCCTTGCTAGTTTTCTTTCTCCACATAAACAAGAACCGAAAAAAAGGATAAATGGCAGAGAAGAAGCAACTAAGCCAAAGTGCCTAAAAAATGAGTGCTCTTTATCGGATTGTTTGTACACATAGTTGAGAAATAACTTGATAAAGTTTCTCATTGCTATCTTTAAGTTGGGGATTCAAGCACATATTGACTCTAAGAACTTAGATTGAGAATGGCTGTTTTGATGGTACTTTGTCGTTGTTTGTAATGCTTGTAAAGATAAATTACCTAAGCGTGTTTCAACAGTTTAAGTCAATGTAACAAATGGCTCTGTTTTAACTTAAGACAAAATCTTTCACTGCACTTCTAAAATCTTATCTGTATGAACATTTGTTTGCATTGGAAGTGCTGGTCGCCTTTTTACCAGGAATTCTGTGATAAAATATCTGATATGGATAAGATGGAAAAAGGAAGTTTTTTCTTTGCCATACATGTACGTTATAGTTAAGCTATATCCTTAGATCCCTATATCCTTGTAGAATAGATAGCCTAGCCTCCTCTTATGGTTACCTTGCAAAAGTTAAAACTTATAACTGTTAATAATTCTAACGATATATATATGCTTTTTTTTTATCATTTTGTGCTTTTATTGAAATATGAATTAGTGCATCCAAAGATCTGCCATGACAATTTTCCTGATACACTTTTAACGTCAGTCTAATGTAGAAGAATGGAATGTGGAAGAACTCGCTTTTAAGGCTGTTCTTAACTGCTTTGCTCAAGAAGCGCAAAACGTTTTGACATATTTACAAATTCATTTTTTAACGGAAAGATATAAAATTCGACCAATTACCTATTGAGTTATAAGCGAATTCGATCACGTGACATACACGTTTTTAACCCGCTCTTGAGTGCTCTTTCTCCCTTCGCGCGGAAATTCGGTTCAAAACGCCCACTTTGACACAATTTTCTGAAAGATCTATTGCGTTTGCAAAAAAAAAAAAAAAAAATGGAAGAACAGCTTAATTACATAGTTTCTGAACAACAACACCAGCTAGTTTCATGCATTTTCGAACAAAAATAAATTAAAACTTATGTCAGAAAGTTTCCCTTTTGAATTTGAGAACACCCTTAATTCCCGCGAGTTTCAGAGCCGGATTATGATCTAGGCACACACAGTAGGCATGTGTCTAAGGTCCCCATATTTTGAGAGACCCCGAAGAAATTTAAGAGTTTTTATCTAAAATCTTATATTTTTCTAATATATATACAAGACATAATAGCAAAAATGTTATTAAAAATAATTTTATTCATGCCTTCGTTTTAAAAATTGCTACAAAATTAAAAAGAGAATACGTTCATTGGCTCAGGGCCGAAACTAAGGGGAGACAGAGGGGGCATGTGCCTCGGGCGCCAGAACGAAGGGCGCCAAATGAAGGATTATACCTTTGGAATGGATCATTTTCTTCTGATGGACTGATTGATTCTATTAATATGAAACAGCCATTATAAATGAAGTGTTAGGTGAAGATGAAAGAGCAGTCGTAAAAAGTTAGAACTCTGATTTTCTGGTCAGAATGGGAAGAAAAAAATGGCCATAATTTTTCTTGAAAAAAAAAAAAATTATGACCATTTTTTTTTCTTTCCATTCTGACCAGAAAATCAGAGTTCGAACTTTTTACGACTGCTCTTTCATCTTCACATAACACTTCATTTATAATGACTGTTTCATAATAATAGAAGCCATCAGTCCATCAGAAGAAAATAACTCGGTGAAAGCGGAAACTCTGTTAAGCAGGACTCGGATAATCGGGACTCTAACTGTATATTTCATTTTAAAAATGATCTTTAGAATATTTTTGTTGGTGTTCAGAGGAGAGTCATGACCTCCGTGACCTCCCCTTGGATTCGCCATTGTAGATTACGTAGTTCAGTATTAAATATTTCAAGATTACATATTTTAAATTTTAAAATAAGTAAATAAGTCGGTTATTAAAAAATTAGTAAAATTATCTTTGTAAATATACTTTGCGGAAGATTGGAGGGGGGGGGGGGGGGGCAAAATCCATGCTTGCCCCGGGTACAAAAAAGGCTAGTTTCGGCCCTGCATTGGCTTGAAGAATGTTAACTCATTTGGTTCACTGGAAACTCCAGTACAAGAGTCGGTTTACATCATGGTTTTATTTGTATAAACACCTTGTTATGCACGAAAATTTCCCCCTAGATTTATTCAAGCCAAACAACAATCCTCGTGGAGATTTGTTGCTCTAGTGGTTAATGTCTAATAGGGGAAAGCAAAGATTATTCTACGTTACGATTAACTATGCTGCTTTATACGCTGTTTTGGAAAGCCAAAAAAAAAAAAAAAAAAAAAAAAACCTATAGATATAGGAAACCAATAGATTTCCGAGATTTAAAGTCGTATTTCTGAAACAAAACTTTCTTTTGCTTACCGTAATTTTCGGAAACGTTTCTGAGAAGTTTTTACAACTTATAATCGAATTTCTCAACCCAAAATACGAGTTTTTTTAATGTTATAAATTCTCAGATAAACATGTTTAGCTGCGAAATAGCCTTTATACATGGAAGAGCCACAAAACAATGTTATTTTTGATGGTAATGTTAAAGCTATTAATTTAGCATGTTTGTCTGTTGAACATGAAACTGTTTACTACAGAATGGATAGTATCCGAAAAATCGATACCCCGAATTGATAAAACTGATTAAGGCTGTTCTCAAATCCAAAGAGTCAATTTTCTGACATAAGTTTTAATTAACTTTTGTTCGAAAACGCATGAAACTAGAAGGGGCTGTTATACAGAAACTATGTCATCGAACTGCTTTTTCCGTTTTCTTGTAAACGCAATAGATCTTTCAGAAAATACTGTCAAAGTTGGCATTTTGAACCGAACTTCCCAACGAAAGAAGAAAATCCAGCCAGTAAGGGGAGAAAAATGTCGTGTCACGTGATCAAAATCGCTTATAACTCAATAGGTAATTTATTGATCAAAAAATGGAAAACACAGTTTGATTCCAAATCGCTTCTGTGGTCAGGCTTTCTAATTTTATCTCTTTCCGTTAAAAAATGAATTTGTAAATGTGTTAAAACTTTTGCGCTTGTTGAGCAGAGCAGTTGAGAACAGCCTTAATACACTGTAAAAACTACTCGAAAACGTTTCCAAAAATTATAGGCGGCAAAAGAAACTTTCTTTTCGTAAATCTTTATTTAAAACTCGAAATCTATTGGTTTCTGGGACTTCTCAAGATAAAGAAACGTTTTTGGAATTGTTATATTACATTTTCGTAAATCTTTTTTCTTCATCAAGAAACATTTATCTCATTTTACAATATATATTACAATTAGAATGAATCTTTACTGCATCTTTGATAAGTGCCTAGAGAAATTTATCACTTCTTCGTGTGAATTCAATATTCTCGTTACATTTCAATCAGAATTACAAATTTCACATACTTGACTTAAAAGTCAAGTATGTGAAATTTTAAAATATTAAGACAAGTTTTAAAATCTGAATTCAGATTCAAATACCAGAAAGAAATTCAAGTTTGTACAAGGATTGTGCAAACTTTGCCTTTAGTAGACAAGGGAAACGGAAGTGATCAAATAAGGTCTGAATTTACCCAGATAGCATGAACATTAACATAGCAGGTTTGATTTTTCTGATATTATCTTGCCGTGACAAATATTAATTGAGAAATTCGCAGCAAATCTCTCGCAATGTATACCATCACCTACTTGCATGTAGTTTGTTGTGAAACTAGTGGCAATACTGTCTTTAATTCATGAAAGTGACGAAAGCAAAATATCCCTCTGTTGAGCGAATAGACAATCAGCAGATACGCAGAAATTGCAGAAATTTTATTCGGTTGGCACCACTTTTTTTAAACGCTATACTTATTAAATACCAAAAAACGCTCGAATTTAGAAGTACAAATATCACCCTAACTTGTTTATGGTGATAAAAACGATGCATGTATTTAACGGTGCGTATGCATCAATAGACCTGATCAGGTCTATGGACCCCTTCGAAGGGGTTAAACTTATAGTGTAACAATTGTAAACAGTTAATGTGGCATGGAAAGATTACTACTTTGCAGTAAGTTTACATTATTTTTGATTATTTGATTGCCGTTAATTTGCAATAAATTTGATACAGCATGAATTTAACTTGCACGACAAGTTAGCTGCAAGTTCAAAGTGTGGTGACTTCGGCGTTTGCATTATCTTGGTGCAGTCTTGTTATGAACTTTTAGTCTTGTCATGCTGAGCTTGCTGCAACTTTGCAGGTTTTCAAAGCAAGACTTCTGCAAATTTTCTGCAAACTAAAATTGCTATGTGGGTAAGGCTTATTTATAATAGTGGTTGAAGAGGGGGGGGGAGAGGGAAAGAATACTGTGCCTCAATTGAACTCTGTGCGGTATTTGCTGATCGAATTATTTACAGTATACAGTGTCCCATACAAAGTCTCAATGTTTTATAAACCCTAGTGACTTGTATGTCTTACAAACAATTCTATAACGCTTTCATTTTTGTGCATATTGGAGATACGTAAGACAATATAAATTGCAAAAGTATTCAAAATAAAATAAGAATTAAGATTATGTCAATGAAATAAATCTGCCATTAATTTTGAAAAAAGTTACGCTTTCAATGCTTTTATACTGTTCCTTGAGTTCCATAAGTTATATTTAGAAAAACGTTTACAACGCTCTGACAAGTAAAACAGTAAAAATCCATAACCAAAAGCCACTGAATTATCATCCCAGATAGCATTTTTAATTTGCAGAAAATTCGCAGAAGTCTTGCTTTGAAAACCTGCAAATTTGCAGCAAGCTATGACAAGACTGAAAGTTCATAACAAGACTGCAGTAAGATGACGCAAACGCCGAAGTCACCACACTTTGATATTGCAGCTAGCTTGTCGTGCAAGTTAAATTCATGCTGTATCAAATTTATTTCAAACTAACGGCAAACAAGTAATCAAAAATACTGCAAACTTACTGCAAAATAGTAATCTTTCTACGCCCCACTATCTGTTTACAACTATTACACTATAAGTTTAACCCCTTAGGAGGATGTCCATAAACCTGATCACATCTATTTATGCGAACACACCGTCAGAAGGTGCATGCATCGTTTTCATCACCATAAACAAGTTAAGTTAATATTTACACTTTTCAATACAAACCTTTTTTGGTATTTCATAAGTATAGCGTTAAAAAAAGCGGTTCAAACCGAATAAAACTTTTGCAATTTCTGCGTATGTGTTGATTGTTTATTCTCTCAATAGAGGGATTTTTTGCTTTCGTCACTTCCGTGAATTAAAGATAGTCTTGCCATCAGTTTGACAACAAGCTACTCATGCAAGTGGGGCATGGTATACCTCGCGGGAAATTTGCTGCGAATTTCTCAATTCAAATTTGTCACGGCAAGATAATGTCAGAAAAAATCAAACTTGCTGCTAATGTTCATGCTATCTGGGATACTTTTGCATTATATGAAATTTCAGAGTTTTCCGGCATTAAAAACGCTTCTCTGTTTTTAGTGCCTTAAAGCTCCGAACTTTCATAAAATCCAATGTATCATACTTCGGTGCATTTTCGTAGTAGAACTGCATTTTTACTGTTTTACTACTCAAAGCATGCAGAAATATTTTCTGAATGTAACTTATGGAGCCCCAGGGACCGTATAAAAGTTTAAATTGTGTAACTTTTTCGCAAATTAATAACAAGAATATTTTACCAACAAAATTTTAATTTCTACCATATTTTGAATACTTTTTACCATTTATAATTTAGCCTGCGCATCTCCAAATAGTAAAAAATCAATGCGCGTATTAATCTATTTTTGGGGCGCTCTGTAATAGATAAAATAACTTCTCAAAGTCTACGTATACATCACCCTCTAATTTATAGATAACAATTTCAGCCCATCATGCTTAGAGTGGAAGATATCTGCTAGAACAAGAAATTTCGTCATAGCAAAACAATAAAATATTTTGAAAATATTGATGTTTCGAACAAAGTGAGCACGAAGATGATATTTAGATCACACAATACCAGCAACGAGTATCTTCAAATCCTCTCTCCCCAACTTCAATTGATTTGTACGTGATATACTATAAAAGATATTTGGCATTCAGTTTTCGTATGTAAGAAAATCGGCATTATTTATTCGTATAATAATAAAGGGAATCTATGAAAAATCTAGAACTAGGTTAAAAAATTATATTAATTCAAAATCTTCAACTTCTTCTACTATCTATCTTTAAATATTTTTTATATTGATAGTGGATTGGCATTAAATAATTAAATGATATTCTTAGGATACTTTGATAGTATACTGAGGGGCATTTCAGATACTTATTTGTTTTCAAGAAGCTTAAAGTTTTATCTCGGAAACTCACGCTTTTGGAAAAGCACCAATAATTTATAAATATCAAAGTTAACCATCAAGGTTAACTATTCATTTCCCCTAAATATAATGATAACATCTTTCAGCTTATAAAGTTTATAATTTGAGAAATCTGCTAAAACAAGAAATTCTGAGATAAGCCACCAAAAATAATAAAATATTTTCAAGATACTCGATAAGTTTCATATAAAGTGAGTACGAAGGTGATTTGAAGATTACACTACATGAGTAAGTATTATCTTCATAGCACATCACACTCACTTCACATGCTTTATACATGAAGTACTGGAAGATCACGAAATCCACTAAATATAAATAAACCTAGGAAAAGATAAAAAATATCTCCAAAGCGAATTAATGTGTCTCTTTAAAGTTCATCATGAAGAACGATACATCTGAATATTTATATATCTGAGATATATATTTGAAACTTACGCTTTCAGACAAGCAACAATAATTTATAAAGAGATGGTTAACTTCAGAGTTAACTTCATTGCGATTTATTGATAACATCTATCAGCTCACTATGCTTAGAATTCCGGATATCTGCTAAAAAAACAAATTTCGCGATAATCTAGCAAAAACAATAAAATATTTTCAAGATGTTCAAATTATGAAATAAAGTGAGCATGAAGGTGATTTGTGGATCACACGGAGTGTCAGCAAATCGCCTCACACTCACTTCAGATGCTTTGTACATGAGATACCGGGATGAATCACCGTCTTGTTCTGCCTGTTCTTGGAAGATCGTGAACTCACGAAATATAAATAAACACAGAGAAGACGAAAAATCTCTCCAAAATGAATTTCTTTCTCTATTTAATGTTCATCATCAAGCTTCAACTCATAATTTATGACAGTCTCATCATGAAGACCTGCCAACACAGGTCATAAGAATACTGACGTCGGCACGGTCTCTTATCAGGTGATAAGTAGACAGGGATAAACGTTAACCGAGTGCTTCCAAGAAGTGCTGGTGGGGAGATAATACCTTATCAGAGAGCAGTTGGGAATAGTCCGATCGTGTTTATTCCATGTGTCGACTGTGTTACAACTTACTAAATGATGAGCCGGCAGGGCATCGGGGTCGGGCAATGAAATGACGACGGTTGATGGACTGAGAGAAGATATCAAACTAACGAGTTGGGAGGTTGTTGAAAGTACGAATGGGTTTAGAAGTTTATTTTAGAGATCTATTTGAATTTCGATTCGTTTTCCCCACTATTCACGTTTTGCGCAATTTTTCGGAGATAAAGCCAATTGATTCTGACGCTTATGTGATGAATGTTGATGTTCAGGAGTTTCTCTTTTGCTAAAATTTTACGTAACCAATTATAGGTGACTTCGGGGGTGGGGGTTACAGTCCTGCATCGGGTTGGGTTGCCCGCTTTTACCCGCACCCGATCCGAGGGTCGAGCTGACGTTATATTTTTGTTGTGGGTCGGTTTGACTTTTACTTTTTTGCTGCGAAGCGGGCTCGAGTCGGGTTGACTTTGAACGTTTCGGGTTCGGTTCGATATCGGGTTGAGTTTTGACCCTTACGGGTCAAGTTCGGGTTGACCCGATTTTTCAAAATAATGCCCAAGATGTGTTTTTTTTTTCCCATTAAAAATCTATATACACTAAGAACAAGCGCAAAACGTTTTGACACATTTACAAATTCATTTTTTATTGGAAAGATATAAAATTGGGAGGCCTGACTATGGAAACGATTGGGAATCGAACTGTGTTTTCCATATTTTGATAAATAAATTACCTATTGAGTTATAAGCTATTTTGATCACGTGACAAAGACGTTTTTCACCCTTCCTTGTTTGGTTATCCTTCTTCCGCGTGGAAATTCGATTCAAAACACCTAATTTGACACTATTTTCTGAAAAATCTCCTGCGTTTGCAAAAAAATGGAAAACACAGTTCGATTACATAGTTTCTGAACAACAATACCTGCTAGTTTCATGCATTTCCGAACAAAAATAAATTAAAACTTATCTCTTAAAGTTGCCCTTTTGGATTTGAGAACAGCCTTAAGCGGAGGATCATTCATGAACATTGACGCCTTAAAGAATTTTGTCCCCTTTTGATGACTGTGTGAATCAATCGAGAGCGCTCGGGTGTCGACTTTCTAACACAATTTAAACATGTTCGATGGTTTTACGTTTTAAAGCCTATATTTATATATATATTTTTTAGCACCTATTTAGTAATTTAAAAAAAAATCATAATTTTGATTTTTGTAATTGTTTAAATGTTCTTAAGTTGATGAACACGACGTTCTGAAGTTATAGTTAAACTATTTATTTTAATTAAATTAACTCATTTTGCCTTTTATCTGCACAATAATAATGAGGCTTCCCAAATTCTTAGGACATTAATCTACGATTACAAAAGACTCTCATTAATGCATCTACGCTTAAGACGTAATCTCCGGTTAATGAAGACAACTTCGTTTTACTCAAAATTTCCTGTTTGCAATAAATGTTAAGAATATCGTTTAAAGAAGACTGTTCATGGGATAATGTGAACAATTTTTTCACAGACCAATCAAGATTCGAAACTGCTTTTGTATATCATATTTTTCAAAAGTAACTTCACTTTAAATATAGTTATTCAGACACCGAGAAATTGTCAGTGACAGTAATGAAAGAAAATAAAACTTTCTACTACCAGAAGCGTGAGAAGTTCAAAAATTGCTAATGGCTGTTCGTCGATATTACGAATCAAAATATGACATAACAAATCAAATTTTAACCATTTTAGGGGCAAGCAATTGTGTTTCTGCAATGTTGAATTCGCACAGGAATTTTCGAAAAAAATTGTTTCAAAATAGGGAAAAGTAAATTTTCAACTCCCCCCACCCTCACTCCAAAGTTAAAAGAGATAAATTTTAATTAAAAGTTTCTGGTGCAAATCATGATTAAAATTAGGTGGAATATAATATATCCCACCGCCCCTCAAGGGGTTAAAGCGTGTCAAAAAACTGGAAAATTATGTGGTAAAAATATCAATTTTTTTCAAGAAACGCAAAGTGAGAGATCAGTTTAATTAAATTATGTAAGAACGCAATTTCTTTGCATATTTTGCTTGTCCTTAGTAGTTTATTCTTTTGTATTAAGAATTTTTTTTCAAGTAATGCAAAGGCAGAGATCAATTTAATTAAAGTTAAATTATGTAAGCACGGCAATTTCTTTGCAGATTTTGCTTGTCCTTTAGTAGTTTATTCTTTTACATGGAATTTTTTTTTTCAAGTAATGCAAAGTGCGAGACCAGCTTAATTAAAATTAAATTATGTAATCACGGCAATTTCTTTGCATGTTTTGCTCTTGTCCTGAATAGTTTATTCTTTTGTATTAAGGGGTTTTTTTTTTAAAGAAATGCAAAGTGAGAGATTAATTTAATTAAAGTTAAATTATTCAAGTACGGCAATTTCTTTGCATGTTTTGCTTGTCCTCGGTAAGTTTATTCTTTTGTATTGGGAAATTTTTTTCAAGTAATGCAAAGTGAGAGATCAGTTTAATTAAAATTAAATTATGTAATCATGGCAATTTCTTTGCATGTTTTGCTTATCCTGAGAAGTTTATTCTTTTGTATTAAGAATTTTTTTTTTCAAGAAATGAAAAG
The DNA here is from genome assembly GCA_963932465.1 of Maratus speciosus. Classification (NCBI taxonomy): domain Eukaryota; kingdom Metazoa; phylum Arthropoda; class Arachnida; order Araneae; family Salticidae; genus Maratus; species Maratus speciosus. The sequence goes on from OZ010795.1 coordinate 360,551,773, forward strand.
TGAGAGGTCAATTTAATTAAAGTTAAATTATGCGAGTACAGCAATTTCTTTGCAGATTTCGCTTGTCCTTAGTAGTTTATACTTATGTATTAAAAAATTTCCACTAACGCTTTTTAACTAAAATTATTAAATTAAAGAAAAATTTGTTTATTTTATTATTAAGTTGGTAAACATAAACTGAATTTAATCTAGTCAACGAAAAAGATTTTTTTTTTTTTTTTTTTTTTTTTTTTTTTTTTTTTTTTTTTTTTTTACACCATTCAAATGTTAATACATTCAAAATTAAAGCAGACGGACAAAAAAGGGCCTTCCTTGGAAATCCACGCTAACGGGAATTAACTGCATTTGCAACTGCGTGCAGATAGAGTTAATTTTATTTCGGAGTTTCGGCCAGCATTTTGGAAAATTTCACCAATATGTGGCGCCCATATTACGTAACGAGTATGTCAGTGCTTCATATTTAACTATCTGATTTTAGTATTTTTTTTTTTTTTTTTTTTTTTTTTTAGCTTAGAAAAACACAGATACTTTGAGCCTCGATAACACGCTTAGGAGATACTGGTAGCAATATTCCATTGTTTATCTTACGCTTCAAGTTTAAAGAGTTAAAAATACTGACTGTTGAAATTTAGATAAGGGATGCTGAAAATTCGAAAAAGCTTACTCATATGATGTATTTTTAGTTTGTTCAGGATGCTGGTATTTGAAAAACGTGTGAAGGACAGTTTTTAAAGATCTGGTAATTTTTGTTATTAAATCCTAGCAATTTTTGTAGTTAAAATGTGCAAATTTCCAACATAGTTTTGTCTTTAACGTCACAAGTAAAGACATTGTGCAACTGTATATTTTCTTTTGAGCCGATTTGATACAAGAAATTAAAAATATGGTGTCAAAAGTGGGTGTTACCATTTCAAAAACCAAAATTGATATTGTTTTTAATATTTAGACAACCCTAATAGCAAGAACTTTACGAAAGAAGACACAATTTCCAGTTGATTGTTACTTCTCGCATCACTCAATGATAATTTGGTGATAAACTAGCATATGAGTTCCTTTTTCTTCTGATAGATTCTATACATATAGAAAAAAATCCGAATGATGTCCATAACTTTATTTCTAATTAATGCAAAAGTAAAACTACCGTTTTAATTTATGTAAAGTTTTTTGTCATTGTATACGTATAAATATATACATATTTAACCATTATAAGACAACATAATTTCACCATACACAAATGGGAAAACGAAAATAAATAATGAATTCATTACCAAAAATATCTCAAAACAAATTACAATCCAGATAAGAAATAGAAAAATTGTGAAATAATGGAAATTAGTGATATATTGAAAAATGATGGAATATTTGTGGAATTAAGGTAAAATCATCTTGGCCCAAATTATCTTAAATTCCACAAAAACATGTACGATTTCATAATTTATTGTCACAGAGGGTTATCTACATTTTTTTTTAAATGCACAGACCTTCATTTTTTAAATGATAATACCCACTTTTGAAACTTTATTTGAGTTTCCTGAATCAAAGCAGTGCGAAAACGTATGTAGTTTATTAAATATTCGTATAGTTAAAAGGAGTCAATGTTTAAGGATGTTAAATCTGCGTGATAAACTGTAGTTTATATCTTCCAAAAAAAAACACAACAAACTGAAAATTTTCTTTTGTAATAAGATACACTGAATGGACCCAAACACAATACAGTAAACTCTGTTTAAGGCGGAATTGGTCGGGACTGAGAAAATTTTCCGTGGTAGACAATATTCCGGTTTATGCAAAAAAGCTCCCCCCCCCCCCCCAAAAAAAAAAAAAAAAAAAAAAAAATCCCTCGAAGATGACGATCTTTCATTGATTCTCCCGACTAGAAAATCGGTTGAAAACTGAAATTCTGAAAGATCCTTTGTCTTTTTAAAGATAAATGAGAAACGTTATTCAATTTCTTAGTACTGCTGCAATGCATTCATATTGGAAGTTCATACACACACACACAAAAAAAAAAAAAAAAAAAAAAAAAAACTTCGAGAATGAGAAAGAACGCTATAATTTTGAATTTGAGTACAATCTTAAAGTATAATATATTGTACTTTCGAAAATATGTATTTTGATAACTGTTCATTTTACTAGAAATATTAACTTTTAGATGCAATTTTGCATATGAAAAAATGGCATAAGCATAAATTCCTTAAAATTTAAAGTTTCTGCTCTTTTGAATTAACTTTTTTAAAAGGTTATGGAATTTTAACTAACATGCTCGACATTGAGTTATTTGACTTATCAGTTTTAAAGTTTAATAAACAAAACGCCTTTCATTTTTAAATTATCCTTTTCCGCCTTATGCAAAATTTTGGTTTCGGTGGGACCTTAAAATCCTTTCCGTTTCCGCGTTAGACAAATTCCGCCTTATGCAGCATGAATTAATGTAATTTTCTAAGGGTTTGCCGGGACTTTAAAAATTTTCCGCGGTAGACAGATTTCCGGCTTACACAGAGTCCGCCTTAGACAGAATTTACTGTATCGGCAATTTTTCCCCCCTTTAAAAAGGCATTTTTTAATTATAAAAAATATTACTAATTTTATACCCGGAAAAATTATGAATTACACTTTCAGAAAAATTCGTCTTTATGCACTAAATTATTCGTCATCTTTAAACAAATAATTTTCGTAGCCCTAGAAAACATGCTTTTTTCCGTTCCCGAAAGTCTGAAAAAGAGGGGACAATTCCGTTTATTCCTTCCCGCATGGGTATTGGCTGTATTAATACCAAAGTTCGAATTTATTTTTAAAATAAAAACTGAAAATTCAATAAATTAAAATTTCTATTTTATTTAAAAACAAACAAACAAAAATAATGCTTTAAAATTAATTTAATAAAGTAGTAATTTTCTCATGCATATAAACTTATTCGTAATTTATTTTTTCGAGTATTAAAAAAATATTCGCATGCAAAATATATTATGAACGAACACATTTAAAAAAGATATAGTAGTTCAATCAACTTAAAAAGAATTGATTTTATTCAAAAAAGCTAACATTTCTCCTCGAATTTAATTAAAAACATAATATTCATATTTTACATCTAACAATCAAATTATGTCTTATTAAAAATATGTCTAATATGTAATAATTTTTATCCTCTATTATTTTGTAAGTGTTAAAACACCAACCATTATTTCATAACGACGAAATGTCCCTGCAATTAAGTTTAAATTTCCGAGTTTTCTGAACAAGAAATTTAACAAGCTTTACCCTCAATCCCCACTTGAAGAAACCCATATCTTCATTTTAACCCTTTATCTACTGACGGTATTTATAAGTACCATTAAAATAACTTGTTATAAAATTAATTTAATACATCGATTAGTTGTAATACAGTTTAGAATGAGTTATAGATACATTACTTTATCTTGTCCCAAAAGCATTATGGGTTACGCAAAACAAAAATGTTTTTAAAAGAATGATTTATTTTGCCTATGCATCTTTTCAGCTTCCTTGGCGTTTGGGAGGGGGGGAAGGAAGTATTTTTCAATTCAGAAATTATTATATATTTCTATTGTAAGAACATTATATTTGTACATTTCTTAATTCTACAAAATTCTAAGAAAAATATTTAAATTAAGAGATTTGAGTGGTGTTATAAATATTGCACAAAATCCCTATAAATTCAAATTTAATTAATCCTTCTAAATCCTTCAATCCTTCTAAAATCTTTCTAAAATTTATTACATGGTTATGTAAATCTTGTAAAGTAATTTAAACAATTCACGAAAAATGCTTTAGAAAATAAAATTCTCATGAATTCATAATTCAGTAGATAAAGGGTTAAACCTGCTCTCTTCCAAACGCTCGCTAGCCTGGTGGTTAGGATGCTGGATTTGAAACGCGCGCGCGGTCCCAGGTTCAAAGCCATCCACGGAAGGACGAGAAAAGGGTTTTTAAAAAAACCCTTTTTTTAAGATTACGAAAATTTTCTGTCCTAGGACTGGACAAAAAGAACGGAAATTTCTTCAATTGGAGGATATTTTCTTTCTTGTCACAGAGGAAAAAGAAACGGACGTTCTTCAATTTTTAGATATTTTCCGGTAGCAGTGCTGCCAGGAATATTTCCGTGAATTGAAGAAAGTATTTCTGAGAGTGTATGACCAACATTAATTTTACATTAAAAAGTCACTGTTGTCTAAAACATGGATACGTGCTCTTACAGATGATTCTCATAATTAGTTTTCGAGATATGGAGATATTTTAGTTTCGGTAGTCTAAGGCAACCATACTCAACTTGCGGCCCGCCGGTTGTATGTGGTTCAATGATCTTTTCGGTGTGGCCCAAGGTTACAGATCAGAGTCTTAATAATCATTTTTCAAATTTTTCACATTAGCAGTTATGCAATTTAGCAATTATGTATTCAAATAAAATTTTGAAATTTATTAAAAGCGATACTTTCGTATTGACTTCGTGCCAAGAAATAACAGTTGAAGAAACCGCTAAAGATCGCTAGCCTTTCTTATTCTGATAATTTCAATATTTTAAGCATGGTTCGTTTACATGTCTTAAATGTGTGTTTTATTTATACACATTTTTTATTTATGGATTGATAAAGTTTAAATTTCATTATGGAATGTAAGCCGGAAACAGATGCTGAAATATTTAAATTTAAATAAACAAATTGCGATATAGATTTCAAACAAATTGCATTTAAAAGGTGGTGGAATTCTTCTTGAAATGTGCGTGTTTTATGTCAAACCCCTCCCCCCCCCCCTTTCGTGCGTGAAACAACCGTTTTCTTGTAAGGTATGCTCTGCATAATTATCCATTGTGAAATATGATCAATCAGTGCTTCAATCACACTGTATTAACATTCTAGTGCATAATAACCAAGAACTTGTGCAGTATTCCCACAGCAACCCACCAGGTGTTAACGGAAAGTACCAACAAATGGCAGCACTAAAAATTTACTGTTTCATTCTGCTTCTAACAGGACAGCTACGAAAACTACAAAGAACTTATACTAAGCTTCCAATTTTGTTCGTAATTAAACTTTTCATGAACTTCTGAAAGCCCCAAAGTTTTTAGTTCGTGCGCTGGTTTCCGCCAAGCAACAACACGCGGACTCTCGATGTAGCAAACCATTGTTTTAAAGCTGTCCTTTGTCCTCCCCTGGCAGTATACGGTTTTTTATACTTATGTAATTTAATTTCTTCTTTTCATATTTTTTGCAGTGTATCAACATTTAGTCAAGATCATCTTTTTGAATAAAAGAAAAGTGTGTTAAAGTCAGTCTCATCCATGACGGAAAACATATTTCACAAAATAATAAACATCTTCAAATAAAGATTTATCTTCAAATAAAATCCATTTAAATATTTCAGCTGCTCCAGCGATGACGGAAGATATAAAATAGCTCTTCGTCCACTTACCAGAAATAGGTAAGAAAATTTAAATACTCTATTATTTTTTAACAATTTAACCCATATTGGACCACACCGACTAAATATTTTTGAAATTTTTTAAAACTTTGATTATATCATTAATATGGTGTAATTAAGTAGATACTAGCAAAATTTTGAAAAAAAGTTTTTAATTTTTTTAAGTAACTAGCTGTCCTATAAACTGGACTGGACATATTAGTAGGCCACATAGTAAAGACATATAAAATGCATACATAAACCAATTTTATAAGCAAATATTTTATTTTACTTTAAAAATACTGTTTATGTTGTACAAAAAGACTCTATGATTTCTCCAATAAAAAGATAATAATAACGATAAAATTCTAGATTATAAGATCATAATTTTTAAAGGATTTTTTAAATAGATTTTTTTCAATTAAATTTTAATTGGTTACTTGTTTTTTTTTTTTTGTTTATATGTTATACTTTTATGTCTTTTAAAGACGTCATAACAAAATGCATCCAGAAAATCCTTACCAATTTTATTTAAAAAAATGTTTTATTAGCTGTCCTATTTATAGAACAGCGGTCCAATATGGGTTAAGTATCGTGTATCAATACTGGGTATTTGGCGTAAGCCGTATAACTCCGAACTCACCCCCTTTAGTTTTTTCAAGAAAAAGTAATTTTTTTTCTCTGTTTGACGGTGTAAAAATTTAAAATGTGCGATACTTAGAAATTGAAAAAATTGCAATAAAAGTAAATAAATGTTAAATTTGATCGTCTGCTGTTACCATTCGTAAAATGACGTCAACGTTACGTACAGATACGTCTGTCCTTTATTAGATACTGAATAAATGCAGTTTCGATTCCGCTCGGTCAGTTTGTGAAAAAATTTGTCTCCTTTATCTGATGCACTGCAAATTGAAATGTCTGAAATTCAGACACTTAAGTGTCTGAAACGGAGTATTCAATTTTCAGACATTTTAAAATGTCTGAATTTTTTCAGACACTTCAAACGTCTGAATTTCAGAAACTTCAAACGCCTTAATTGCAACCATTTTTTAAAGCATTATACGCAGCCATGTGTGACCACGTTGAATCCTAGAAAAAATTTTGGCCATGGTCCTGCCCTCTCCACCCCCATGCAGTGCGATTTTAGGGGCTCTGAAAGTTGGTATGCAATTTTCTTAAAGCTGATAATTTAAATATTTTTTAACAATGTACATTATAATCAGTATTTTGAACTTCTAGAGTAGAATACGATTAAATATATATATATATATATCTAAATGCAATAAAACCTCTCAGTAGGGGTTTCAAGGGAATTTATCCACAATTCGTTGCCGAGGTGCATGTGATCGAGAGGTTTTACTGTATTTAGATTTTTTTTTTTTTTAGTTTTTAATCTTAGTCGGCCTTAAATGTTCAAGATTTTTTATTATAATCGGCCCACTATCGAAAAAATTAAAAATATAAACTTTACAATAATTGCATATCTAATTCGGGTCCCCTAAAATTGCAGGGAGGGTGTAGGGGACACTGCCCAGTTTGCCCATGTTTCAATCAAATCCTTCTTCTGCAAAAAATCCAACCCTGCATTATGTTCGCTAAATAGAGATGTCCGGTATTCGGAAGTGTTCGTTATGGAGACTAATGGACATTCCCTAATACCGGACAGCTCTATTTAACAAAAACTTTTTAAAAGCAAAACGCACGCACATTTGTTTATTTTTACCTAAAAAAAAAAAAAAAAAAAGACATGTCTGATTCATTGGTGGCACCAAAATCCTCTCTGTAAAAAATAATAGTTGATTCTTATAGATTTTAATCTTCTAAATAAAAATATGGTAAGGAAATTACTGTATCACGTACCATTTTTTTTTGGTAGGAGAGTTTTACTTTTAAATTTTAAATTAAGATATTTTATATCTTGCTAAAACATGAGTGAAAAATTTTTAAACCATAAAATATAGATAATAATAGGTAAATTACCTGCAAATCAATGTATAAATATGATTACCAGATTTACAGCGGCATAAGGAATGAAAATATATTAGTGGATAGCAAATAGTAAATTCGGACACGAAAAAGGGAGGGGGGGGATAAAAAAATGCTTTACACAAGTATCAACAAATAAAATTTCCATGCTATATTTTGTCACTTTGATATCTAAGACAGTCAAAACATTTCTTTCATGATTTCAATTTTATCTAGCATTGCAAATTAATATAATAATCCTTCCATGTTTGTTATTATTATAAAACTGCTTCTCGGAAAAATGGTACGTGCTGGAGCATTTTCAATAACATATTTAGACACTTTACATATTTAGTTTGCAGGGAGAAAAATTTTAATTTTTTTACCGACCAGTGATTATCGAACAAATTCCACAGTCCCATAGTGTCCACTATTGAAGGCAGGGCCTTTACGGTATTCGGATAAATATATATTTTTTGTTTCTAATCTTATCCTGTTCTAAAAGTTCGAAATATTCATTATAAACAGAGCAATGTCGAAAGAGATTTAAAATATCAGCTTTACAAAATTGCACAAAAATTCCCCCCGCCCCTTCAGAATAAAAAGAAAATTCATATCATTTAAAAATTAAATTCTTCTTTTAAATTTATATTGCTACATTTGAAGTTATTTATACATCAGATGAGAATCTCAAGAGCTATTTATTTAATAATAATAAATAAAAAATAAATAAATATTCTATTTTAAATTACATGCAGAAAAAATTACTTCTAATTTCTAAACTTCTTTTGTCTTAAACATACATTTTAATATCTAATTGTCATTTTTTTTTAAATATTTCATGTAAGTGATGATAAATAAAATAATAAAAACCGCAATTTTAATCAAAACTAGTTATGAAAGTAAATGTATATAACTTTAGCTTTTTAAATTTCAAATTTATTTTTTGCTAAAAATAATTAAGAATCAATATTAAAATTGATTTCAAATGAAATATATATGTATATCTTTAAGGATTTTTAAGTTACAGTAACATGCATAATTACATGAATGTAAGAATATATATTTCTATAATTAGCTGTTTTTTCGCTAACAGATTCAAACCTAACTTATATTTCATGCAATATTTTATGTGGTACTATAAACAAAATATCAAAACCACTTACTGTTATTGATATACTTGACTTGATTTAAAAGATCTGTCATAGTGAATGAGTAACAAAATACTTGCATCTTTTTAAAAGAAACCCCTTCATATATCCTACTAGTTGTGTTAAAATAATGAAAATTTTCCATTCTTAAAACACAACCCGTGGGACTAGTTTGTAAGTCTGGAACTAGTTCTTATTTACAAAGTTTTGACGAGATGAAATAACCCTATATTATCGATGAAAAGCAATAAAAAGCAATACTATCTTTGTTGCGCGCTCTTTGTAGAATTCTTGGATGTAATTTTCAAGTGTTTCTTTTTCGTTGTTATATCAATATCTGAAATACATATGATTCACGCAGAAATTCAAAATGCCAGAAACTTCTAAATATAACACTTCCAGAAATGACGCAGCCACAGTAGAATTATAATGACAAAACTTTTCACAGCAAAAAATAGGATCGGTTAAAGATGTGAACTGTTGGAAAACGTTTAGATTTGAAAGCGACATTGGACTCAGAACTCGAATTCGGCTGACAAAGGAGAAAAAGATTGAATCAGCATTACGTCAGTCATTACGTCAGCATACGGTTTACAGTATGATAAGTTCATTAAAACTTTTTTATTAGCGGGAAATGGAACGTTGTATAAGAAGAAATCAGAAGCATTTTACTTTCTTTATTTGACATTTTTCGTAATGCTTGCACTTATAAATTATCTGAATATAATTATTACAGTTTTTATACTTTCAGGCAGAGGGTGAAAAACATATGATAAATTAAAAAAATCGTCGTAACGCTTCTAAATAATACATTTATTATGCATAATCACAGACAGGAGGGCGGTTGCAGGCCATTTCCATTCCCTGCATTTTGAAATTTACTGAATTAAATTGTCTTTATATTTAAAGATAATAATAAAATTTATTCTTCCAAATTATTACATAATTACAGACTAAGACAAAAAGGAACTAATAATTTTTTTTAAGAGAAACACCTCCTCCCCCTCCCTTCCTAAACCACTAATAGAAATAAATTTTTAATTATTTCCTTTTGACGTTCATATATTTTAATTTATCTTAAATTGGAAGATAAGGGGTGTTCATAAGGGCAATACCCTCCACCAGAAGGAAAGAAATGTTCTGCATTTTGAAAAATGTTGTTAGAAATTTATTTTTGAATATTTAATAGTTCTTACTTCTTAATTTTTTTTATACTTCTTTTGTATAAAAATTCTTGTACGAGGTATTCTGACAAAAGATTCTTAGTTTAACTTATTTCATGTTTATATTTTGCATTTTAGTTAGGCGAACTAGGCAAGGGATTCCAGGTACATCTGTCCAACCTTTCCCCTTCATGCATTTTTTTCTGAGAGCAATCATATTTCTTTGTTTTTAGGGAGCGGCCTTTACGTATACAGATGAGTGGAAGTAGTTTTTGAGAAACTTTATATTTTGTGAAAAGTTTCTTTAGCTTGTACTTTTGCACCAAACATAATTTAGTTCGAAAGTTAGTAAACGGGCATTTACAATTTTGGCAGACGTCCTCATGGTCAAATCAAGCTGCTTATTTTTTACACTAACACCAAATTTAGTAAATGGCAATGCATTTCATCCATTCGAAATCATTTCTGATGGTGCTGCCAGATATATTGCGATACAATTGCATATTAGGACACCAGAAGCGAAGGGGTATAAGTCACAAAATTGAAGAAAACTGAGATAAGTAACACAGGCTATATGGAAATATTGCTATTTGTTTTATGATTGCTCTCAGGAAAAAAAAATGTAGGGAGGGGAAACGTTGGACAGATGTGCCTGGAGTTCCTCGCCTAGTTCGCCAAACTAAAACGCAAAATATAAGAGATTTTCTAATTATCTGTTGCGTTCTAGAGGTCAACTACTCAAGCTCTATAAATTACTTAACCTCCTTAATCTCTACTTAAAATTTAAAAAATATATTGTACTCCACTTTTCTTCCACAGTTATTGAAATAAGAGTTCAAAGACCGCTATGAAATTAGGAAGTTTCATATTTTAAGTCAGACACATACTATTGATGTTCATCTTTAAATTCAATTTACTCCAAATCTAAAGTTTGTCACTTGTATCCCTTGGCCTCTGGGGTCCTCATATACAATCATCGTTTCATCATATATACAGTATGATACAACTGTATTACATTCAGACATATAAGTGTCTGAATTTCTACATGTCTTAATTTCAGACGCATGATCATTATTCAGACATTTTTCTCGGTTCATTTATGCCATGATAACAGTAAGACACTTAAGTGCCTTAAATTTAGACACTTATGATGTCTGAAATTTCATATTCAGACGTTTAAGTGTCTGAATTTCTTTTTCAGTCACATATGTGTCTTAATTTAAGACGCCTCTATTTGCAGTGTGAGTGGTGCAGAACCATTATTTGATGAGTGGTCATCTTAAACGTCAATTACAAATAGGAAATAGGAAATAGTGATGCAAAAGAAATTGTCCTCATTAACCGAAGATACTTCTTAACCGGAGACGCATTAACCCTTTATCTATTGACGGTACTTACAAGTATCCCATAGTGAATATTACTAATATTCTAATGGTATTTTGAAAAAAAAAACATTCTTTTAACTCCACTTTATCCGGATACGTGTCAGCAGTAGTTCTAGGTTTGTTATTTTAGCGAGGAAGGAAGATATCTTTAAAACAGTCGATGTGTTTTGTGCCGACATTTTGTACAGATTGTCACGCTCGTCTTTTTTATTGCTGCAAACACAGTAAAGGATATAAGATAAGCGTTGAATTTGTTTTTTGTGTTCATTATGCTCTTAGAATACAATCTGACTAGCTATTTTAGGTAAACGCTATATATATTTGATTTAATAGTTGAATTACTCGGTGGTACTTATAAGCACCGTCAGTACACTGGATGTTGGAGAAAAACTTCTTGTTTACTTTTCGTCTGTGTAGTTATCCATCGTTTTCATCTGCTTTAAAATGTAATTACTAAAATTTAGCGTACTAATAACTTTCCTAGTATTTTTTTCTGATTCATTATTATGTTGCATAGGAAATCGAAAAAGTTGTGGCACCGGCTCATTTTTGCTATGCTAGAAATGGCATGTGTAAATTCATATCTACTAAAAACCAACATTTCGAAAGTTAAAAAAAAAGCCGAGCTAAAAAAAAGTTGAAAGTTGTGGCTAAAAAATAGTGTGATATCAAATTTCCAAGCTTATATTATGGTACTTATTTAACATTTTCCATTAAAAATTTACCATTTGTAAGTCGAGTACCTTCGTATATGTTGATAGAAATTCTTTTCTCCTGTACTAAATACATCATAACGTGTTTCTGAAAATTCAAATGTTTTAAAATTATGCATGATGGGCTTGGCGGCCATCTTATGTTTTTCACAAATTTATATGAGTACTGACACATAGTTAAAATCCGAAATTCATACGGACTTGCATTTGGAGAATTTTGTGCCTTGAAATAATAGTGATTTATCTAAAAGATTCATCTTGTGATTTATTTCATAGAGTAAATAATCATTTAAAAGCAGTGACAATCGATTTCTTTTCTCAAAATATCATTTTTTTTTTCAATTTAGCTGTTTGCAGTTGAAAACCAAACTTCGACATTATTACTAAAGCAAACATTTTATGCCTCTCCTTTATGGAATTGTGCGCTTAGAAATTTGTGTGTTAAGATAATGGTGACGTATCTTACCGATTCCTCTTATGATTACTTTTTTAGCGTAATTAATCTTTTAAAAGCAGTAACAATCAACTTCCTTTCTCAAAATAAAAGTCTTTTTTTAATTTATTTGTCCGTAGTTAAAATCAGAAGTTCTTAAGTGTTATTAATGAAAACTTATTACGTTTGCCTTTACTAACTTGGGTGCTTAGAAATTTGTGTAATATATGGAAAGATGCCCGCCAAGCCCATCATGCATAATTTTAAAACATTTGAATTTTCAGAAACGCGTTATGATGTATTTAGTACAGGAGAAAAGAATGTCTATCAACATATACGAGGGCACTCGACTTACAAATGGTAAATTTTTTAATGGAAAATGTTAAATAAGTACCATAATATAAGCTTGGAAATTTGATATCACACTATTTTTTAGCCACAATTTTCAACTTTTTTTTAGCTTGGCTTTTTTTTTTTTTTTTTTTTACTTTCGAAATGTTGGTTTTTAGTAGATATCAGTTCTTTTTTTTTTAAGAGATTATAAATAATTTAATTAATTTACTCATTCAAATTAAAATGAGTTCTCGTAGAACCTTTATAAGTAGTAAGGGAACACAATATGTGTACATTTTGTTTACATATCATTCCTTTCTTAGGGTAATTAATCATTTAAAAGCAATATAAGTCAATTTCTTTTCTCAAAGTATCAGTCTTCTTCAATTTATATGGTATTTAATTTTTATGAAGAATGAAAATTTTGTAAAAAACTGATAGAGTCGAAATAAAATATACATGTATAGTTGGTCTTTTATTTAGATATTTGTTTATTGTTAAAAATTTAGTTAGATATCTGTTTAATGATAACTATTTTTTTCTTTTTTTTTTCAGAATTGTTTTAGCTTTGCAAATGCCTACGGCTAATCAGAGAATGAAGCACGACTTACAAAACAGTACAAATATTCTTAGAAACGGTTCTTAATGAATCTTTGCATATTTTACCATGCCAAATTCAGGCTTCTACCAGAACAGTATCACTGAAATCGGAATTTTAGGAAATGATTTCATAAGAGCATTTACGTTTCAAAAGTTACAACCATGTCAAATTTCAAGATCATGCTTTAACAATTCTATTTTAATCGTAATTTAGAACGTATTTAGAACGTTTTCTGCTCGTTTAATCTTTTTAATGCAATAAACAGTTCTTAGTGAGCGTTTAGATCTTAAAAGTAACGGCTTGTTAATATTCAGGCTTCAATATTCAACGACATCACGAAAATCTAATTTTAGATCGTTTTTTGCTCCTGCGTCGTTAAAAATTTCAAATTCTTAGGAACTGTTCACTGTGAACATTTTCGTCTTAAATGTTACAACCATGTCAAACTTCAATATCCTTAGGGCTGAGAATTCAAAATAAATCATAATTTATAACATTTTTAGAAAGCTTTTTACTCGTTTTACCCTTTTAAATTTCGATGTTTTTAGAAATGGGTATTAGCGAGCACTTATATCTTAAAAGTAACCACCATATCAAATTTTAAGTTTCTCCCTTCAACAGTTTCATAGAATTCTTAATTTATGAATGACTTTTTCTATTGCAGCCTTTTAAATTTCGCATTTTTTAGAAATTGCTCAGGACGAGCATTTGTGTTTTAAAAGCAACAATCATGTTAAATTTCAAGTTCACGAAGTTCATGCTAGAGTTCATGCTCTAGCAATAACATTCAAATTGGAATTTAGAATGTTTTTAGAAAGCTTTCCACTCATTTCATCCTTTTAAAATTCGATTTATTTAGAAACAGTTTTTAATCAGCATTTACGTCTTATAAGTAACCACCATGCCACATTTAAGGATTCTATCCCGAACTGTTTCACAGGAATCGAAAATTTAAGAATTTTTTTGCTCCTGTTCTCTTATAAATTTCTAATTTATTAGAAAACGCAAAGCATTTATTCGCCTTTAAAAATAATATCCGTGTCAAATTTTATGTTCCCAGCCCAAAGAATCCCATTAAAATCACAATGCAAACCGTTCTTAAACCGTTTTCCGCTCAACTCATCTCTTAGCATTTCAATTTTTTACTAACAGTTCTTGGCGAGAGCTTAATAATTTTGTCCAGACCCGTAGTTTACCTAGCACCTTTATTACACGCCACTGTTTAGCTAAAATTTAATTCAAACTAAATCACTCTTAAAACTACTGAATTCATATTTTCAGAATTTATCAGCAATAGACGGCCATGTATCCAATTCTGTGCGTAGCCCTGTATATCATTTTATCTATATTCTACATACATTTCATAGTAAACTAAATGAAGTTCAGCGTAAAAATACATAACACATTTAAAAACCACCTTTCAGCAATTTACGCTCATACTCAGTAACCTTTACGAATTGTTTTGGGTAGCCCTGTATATACACTATAGCTTTTATACACATATAGTATGCATAAAAAAGGTGAAACTTAAAAGCGCATATCATAATTAAAAATGCATTTCCTGCCGTCATCGCTAAAATACAGTACTTCGGTTAGAATATACTTGTCTGAAATCTTTTGTGTGCCCCTGTAAATGCTGTACACTTCGTATTATGCATGAAATAATTTACAGTAAGTCTCACCGACGTATATCAATTTCATTATATATCAAATTGCACAATTAAAATACGTCGCAAACAATTCCCCCCTATACCATTATGTAATGGAATTTTTTTGTGTGACCCTGTAAATGACTAGTAACTATTCGCTGCACGCATATTATAGGGCACTTCGTAGATGCATATCAGTGTTATTATGTTTGAAATGATGTAACATCTTTAAAATTCATTTGAAACAATATTTTTCCCATTGGCTGTAATGTAACGGAATACTTTTGACTGTCCCTGTAAATAAACTAAACATTCTCAAACTTCATTTGAAATAGGGTTCGTGCTAGGCTAAACTTCAATAACACCCAAAAATTTCAGGGCAATCCGAGTATATTTACGTGAGTTAGAACGCGGACAGACGGACAAACAAATCGAAGTCAATAACACTTTTCAACTTAAATGGAAAGTTTTAAAAACGCCTATCATAACTGAAAATGTTCATCCAGCAATTAATCCTGCAATATACAGTATTTCGGATACAGTATAGTATCCGAAATCTATTGTATGTCCCTGTGAATGCTATGCATTTCATATTATACTAGAAGAAACTTGTAGTAAACCTCAGCAGTGTATACCAGTTTCACTATATATGAAATATACGCATATTTAAAATACGCCGCGAACAATTTTTTCCCCTGTACCATCGTGTAACGGAATTCTTTATGTAGCCCTGTAAATGAATGATGCTTATTCTTTGCACCACACACAGAATGCATATTTTAGTGAAAGTGAACTTCATAAATGCATATCAATTTCATTATGTTTGAAAGTGTGTAACATCATTAAAATGCACTAGAAACGATTTCTTCCTATTGGCCATAATGTAACGGAATAATTTTGACTGTCCTTGTAAACGAACTATAACTGTTACAAACTTCATTTTCTTCGATAACGTACAAAAATTTCAGGGCAATCCGAGTGTATTTTCAAGAGCTAGAGCGCGGAAGACGGACTGACGGCCGAACGACCAGACAAACCAAAGTCATAAACATTGTTGAAGTACGTTGGAAAGTGTTAAAAACATTCCAAGGTAAAACAGTATTCCATTAACTCATCCGAAAATGACGTCAAAAATGTTTTCTAAGTTGATTCTCTGTACACAAACGAAGTGCCTATAGCTTACTATGTTCTTATTTTGTTGTTGTTGTTTTTTATAAACTGAAAACCACATTCAGCTCAATTCCTTTTCAAAAATTTTGTTTACATTTGAAAATAAAACTTTAAATGTCAATGCATACTTCTTAGATGGTACCTCTTCTCTCAAAAATTATTTTTTATTTTAAAAATATTTCTAAAAATGTAATTTTTATGCGGTTTTATTCGAAAAAAAAAATACATTGGAAATTGTTGATCTATCAGATTAAAGTTGAAGTAGTTTTACCATATTATAATGTGGATAGTATTCCTTCTTTGGCGGGTTTATCGCTGTTTGGCATTATTTGATAATTTTAGACTTAATTAACAGTTTTTTGCTTATTAAGGACAGAAATTTTATTTTTTTGAAGCTGAATTTTATAAAAGCACGTAGATTGAGTTATTACCTGTCCGAAAATGCATTCCATACTTTTTTCTGTCCATTATTAAAGTCTCTACCTTAATTGAATTAATATATGTTTGACGAAGGTTTTTTTGATCATTTTCAGTATCTCGACGTTTTATTTAAAATCCTGTATCTCTGTTTATAATTATTTTATAGAGATGAGTTTGGTCTCAAATTGAAGCTTTTCTTCTGTAGATTCTTCTAGTCTTAATTTTATTTCTCTGCGATGCTTGCTTTTTTAAATATCTGAAAATTTTAAATGCCACGTTTGCCGATTTAACATGGAGAAGTTGTCTTCAGTATAATAAGCAGTTACGCCGTTCTGGCTTTTGGTTGTTGGCGTTTGTTTGTTTGGCGGGGTTAGCATTTTTTTATAGCTTGGCTTGGCAGAACGACCGTCCTGCTTGATGTTGAATATGTGGAGATGCCAGAGATTATGTTGTCACTGGAATATAGACGTTGCATAACTAAAGGACTGCTAACAAGATCGAAACTTAAAAAAAATAATAATAATTTTTTTAACCCTTTCAGGGTAAAGTATTTTCAATGCTAAAGTGTTGAAATAAATGATTGCACCGGAATTTGCCAAACAAATTATTTGTAAATATGAAAAAAGCTATATTTCACATACTTATCTAATCGAAAACATTTTACCACAATTCTGGTGCCATTTGAAATACCTTGTGGGTTACGATATTTTAGTCGTAGTGTACTGACGGTACTTTAAAGTAAAACTTTAATTAATTACCTCTAATTAATTAAATATCAAACGGGTGAGTATTTTTTTATGTTAATCCTTTAATTTTCATTGTAGTAACTGAAAAAAAAATACATGGAAAAAATTGCAGTAGATCATAATGCAGTAGTTAAAAGGTTAAAAAGGATCCAGTGTAATTCGTTTTGGTTCTGGTTTTCGTTCCCTTTAAAATAACTTCCACCCGCACCCCACCGCACCTTCCGGGTTCCGTTCCAATTGTCATTCCATTAGAAGTGAAATAACGATTCTCCACAATTTTCGGTTCTGTTGGAGTTCGAAATTCAGTTTTCAATAAATCGTCAATAGATGCATACATACTCTGAAGCTATTGAAAAATATCATCTTGCACAAATTATCAAATTCTTCTCTTTTTTTCCTCCGCCTTATACTTTACACAATTCTTATTTTAATATAGAAAAAAAGTTTCATATTCAAATAAATTCCTCCTAAATATCATTGATAATCCTATATTCTGTCCTAAAAAAATGTCTAATCTTGAAATTAAAGGGTTTTTTATTATTCTTGTCGTTTTTTGGTATTGGACTATTTGTTAGAAATAAAATATGACTACGGCCAATCAGTGTATGTAATATATTTTTAAAATTCATAAAAAAAATCACATAAATTACTTAAAATAATATAATACAATTATATTCCTACAGTTTCGGACAATTAAAAAGTCGTTCATCCTCGGGGATAGCATCGTGAGAAACTTATCCGGTCTTATCTGTACAATATCTACATTAATGTATAGATTGTACAAGTTTTTAATTGTCCGAAACTGTAGGAATGTAATTGCATTATATTATTCTAAGTAATTTATGTGATTTTATTTATGAATTTTAAAAATATATCACATACACTGATTGGCCGTAGACATTAGAGGTCTGCACGGGCCGGCATTTCCAGGCCCGGGCCCGGCCCGACTCACAGAGAAAAAAATTCGGCCCGGTCCGGCCCGATACAAAAATTAAAAGTTCGGTCCGGGCCCGGCCCAAGCCCGACCCGGCCCGGGAAAAAGTTAAAATCTCGGCCCGAGTGAATTTCTACAAAACATTGATTTTTACGTCGAATTGGTTTAAAAATTTTCTCGTACGAGGAGTTCTGACCAAAAATATTTATCTTAACTTTTTTTCTCATGTGTATAATCTTCATTTTTATAAAAGGGCCGCAGGCTGCGATATTTATTTTTTTAATGAATCTGTATTTCTTGTATGTAAATGTTTCAGTTATCATTAATATTGTTAATCCATATTCCATGTATAGATGAGTTAAAAATCTGAAAAATGCTATACAGTAAAATCTTCTAAGATGGAATATCATAGAAAAGAAAAAAAAAATGCGTTATAGACAAGTTCCTTTCTTAGCAAGTGTAAATGTATTATATATTCTTTTCTTAGTTATTACATTAGTATATTAATTTTGTATGGATCAACACGTTTTTCAGTTTCAAACAGGGTTCCGTCATAGGCAGGTTCCTTTTCACACATTTTACTATATTTTAATTTTCCTATATTTTAATATGCGTAGAAATCTACTATTCTTCAAAAATAATAAATTTTAATGTTTAAGTGTGGAATAATGGAGATTCAAAAATTCATGCATTTTTTTCAAAAATTTTTGGGCTAGGCCTAATTTAACTGACCTTTAAATGGACCAGGCTACGCTGAGACAATGATTTTCATACGGGATGGCTTAAAATTAGGACTGAAAATTTTGGGCCGTGAAGACTAGGAATGAAACCATGCCCGGCTCTGTACAGAAAAATTAAGTTAGGCCCGGCTCGGCCCGGCCCGAGCCTTCAGAAAAAGTATGGCCCGGGCCGAACAGGGTGGAGAGCAGGCCCGGCCCGAGTGCCGTGAATGAAAATGGCCGGCCCGTGCAGATCTCTAGTAGTCATACTTTATTCCTTTAAATACAGTGTAATAAGTCCTTTTATAAGTAACTATTTTACTGAGGCTTTATGTAAGGGTTATACAAGTTAATCGTTTTGTGGTTTTCTTGTTTTCTTGTTTAAGTTCAATTTGATTATTCACGAGATATCGTAGATAAAGAAGGTCTGAACATTTCTGTAGATGCATTAACCTTTTCCTTACTCGACCTTGTTTTTGCACGAAAGAGTCTTCAACATCTGATTTTGGTAATCGTTGTGATACTGAATAAATAATCTCAAATGTTATCGGTTCGATAATCGAATTCAACCATCCCTGAGAAAAAAGCGCTTTAAAAGTGAAAATAATATATTTTAATATCACAAAAATAAATGAACATTTAAAAAAAAAAAAAATGTACCTATATATTCTTAAAATGTTGATGAAATTTTCAAGTGGTAAAGTGTTAAAATATTGAATAAATTTTATTATTTGATTTAATTTTAGTAGATAAATTTCATAATGAGTGCAGATATTCATATTTTATTTCCAGTGTGATTTCTATGACTTTTCATCCCTTTGAGAATATGAATATGGATTGAAGCACGGTTTATTTTAGAAAAGGTATGCTAGTTTAGGGTATAAGTAGTTTGCAAACTTTAAATGATAATATATATCTATATAAGTATATATATACATTTCAGTAAACGATTTTCAAAATTAAAAACATGCTTCCACGACTTATCACTAATTTCATATTTCTGCATTCCATTTTTCTTTTAGTCGATACTGAATAAAAGAAAAATGGAATGCAGCACTGACGATGGTTGCAATATTTCAGACCGAAAGTACTCAGAAATTTAAATAAAATGCATATTTTTAAACTTGTAACATCTGTATTATTATATTTGTCACCTTTTAATAAACAGTGAACTTTTAAAATTCATATTATATAGTTTGTGATTAGATCAAGGTGGAATTTTGCATTCCGTCTTATGACTTAAAAATAAATTTAAAAAAAAAAGTTTGATCGCTGATATACAGCGATCTTATCTTTTATTATCATTGTTGTTTTATTTTATTACCCGACTGCCAAGAAGGGTTATGTGTTTCACTCGTATCTGGGTATGTGGATTTTTTTATACCCTCGAAACAGCCCAACAACTGGATAGATTTTAATGAATGAGGCCTCTATCAATTTGTATTAACCGTCCGATGGTTATACGCAAGATTTTGTTTTTATAAATTCAAAATGGCGGCCGTAAAATGCAAAATGGCGTTAGAGACGAAAAAAATTTTTTACGCACCCTATTGAGTGGCATATCATTGAATAGGTCTTTCAAAATGAAGACGATGTTTCATTGATCATTTTACAGTCAGAAGCACCGTTTAAATATTACACAACCTGGAAGTTGTGTAGGTAGGATCTCTAGCTTTACTGCAACTCTAAACTTCTTCATAGACATCTATATATGCCTCATCAAAACAGTTTTTATACTTAGGAACTAACAATTAAACACAACTTGAAAGTCATCAATACAAGTAAATAAAAAAAATTGGTAAGTAATATAAAAAATAGTTTCACATTGATGAGAAATAATTAGTTTCATATTGATGAGAAATAATTAATTAGTTCGCTTTTTACGCAGTCGGGTTTTTTGATTTTTTAAAATTTAATATAATTATTTTAATGAGTTTCGGCTTCCAAATATATATATGGAAATAGATGATGAATTATAATTATATCTGAATATTTAATGGGTTGTAGTTTTTTTTCCATTTCATGTCGTTTGATTATGTTCTGTTTTCATCCTGGGGCTATTCCTTTGGTTATATTGGTTGTTTGAGTACAGGGGGAAAATTTTTTCAGCTTATAGCTTTTTTCTCACAGAAAACAGCCGATTTGCTTATATCATTGAATTCTGTACTCTTGAAAACGTAATTCAATATATAAGTTTTTCAATTTTTTTTTTTGGAATCCATATTCTTCTTTTTTTTTTTTTTTTTTTTTCTTCCATGTTAATTCTTGTAATTAGGTATAAGGTACTTTATTTTATACATACAGTTCTATATTTTTGGTTTGTGGCACTTTGTTGTCAATCATTCACAATATTGCGGTTTTTGATGATGGTCGGTATTGTTTAATTAATGGTTATATATACATACATGTATACCATGTATACATTCATACATATATATACATGGGGCATTCTCACAATCTTTTGACTTTTGGGGGGAAAAAATCTGACAAAATTAAACTTGCTAAAATAACATTTTAATCTGATAGACGAATGCCTTAATGATTCAAAATAAAGAAAAAAAGGTCAGCAGCGAAAAAAAAAATTTATTTAACTGAGGTTTAAGTTAAACTTGCGAGTTTAATTTTCCTTACCATTTTACCCCTATAACCTTTTAATTTCTTCTAAATTTTTACTTATAATGAATTTGCATAGTACCAACAGGACATTCAAATAAGAAATAATAACAATGTAGTACTTTTAATACAGAATTTTTGTATAACATTGTCTTAAAGGGGTGTTAAAGAAAGGACGGTAAGGTAAAAAAAAAAAAAAAGGCATGGTATTGGAAAAAAGGGACGAAATGGTAAAAAAGGGGACGGTAAGGATGGAATGGTAAGGAAAATTACCACCTATTTTTAGGAAAATCGTGTTAAGACTAAGTGTTAGCCACAATGTTCATTGATTTTTAGAAACAGTTGTTAACATTGGATTAAATTACATATTTTTTTAATTTACCTCGAAAAGTGCAGGAATAAACCTTGGGGACGGTGAGACTACCAATAAAGCCACGATGCTTGAAATTGATATTTAAATGCTGATTTAAATTCTATAGTAAATTTCCTGCCAAAGAATTTTAGGCATTATTTCTCTAGCATACTTCTGCATGAGAAAAACTTGAAAAAAATTCTGTGGCTGCATCTGAAATGATTTTCTGTATAATTTTAGAAGAGGGATGGTAAGGAATCTAAAACCCATGGACAGAGTTAAAAAAAATAATAACAACCCTAAAAAATGTGTGCAGATTAATTTTTAGCAACATATTTATATAAAACAATAGCTCCAGTTTCAGAAAAAAATTATATCGAATTATTTTTATTGAAATAATTTTATCCAGACAGCTCCAAACTTAAAAATCAGCATCAGGGAGACGGGACAGTATAGGAGTTTTCCAAGAGTTTGGACCCCCAACATCGTCCAAAACTTATTTATCTCGTTAATATTGTGTGCAATCATGCAATGGGATGTTCCCCAGTATATGATATTAAAAAAAACGTAAAAAAGTGTATTAAAATAAAAATTATTATTCAGAGACATGAAAGTCAAAAGATTGTGAGAATCCCCGCCCCATATATATATATATATATATATATATATATATATATCCATTTGATGCTGCAAGTTTATCATCTCTCTTGGTCTCTATTCAACTGCAGCATATACAAAAATCAGCATGTTACTGTACTACTATAAATTTTATTTAAAAATGATGATGATTTGTAATATTCCATAATGGTTATATCTACCCTATATATATATAAAATTCTAATGAAACGAATTTATGAAACGAATATATTAAACGGCTGAAATGTGTATCGATTCTTTGAATCGACTGATTAAACAACTGATTATGTTTCACGGCGATTTCTCCTAAAATATGGAATACTTTGCGATGAAATTAACACCAAAAATGAGTATTGATCCACAGATCTCAAAACTGGCATTAGAATTTTTAAATTCGAATTAGTTTTCGAAATATTCTTTTTTTTCTAATTTTAAATTCATTTTTCTAATGATGGCAACTCAAATTTTAATCATAACAGATATATTTTTTTTTCATAATTCAGAAAAAGTTACTATTTTAAATGAATTTGGCGAACATTTTGGCCTCCTTTAAATCTATGCTAAGAACAATGCTTTTTTTGTATTTCGTTATCATTTTATTTGATACAAAACTTTCATTTAAAAATAAAACATTTAAATTGGTGGCTTTCACTTCTTTCTTTATTTTAAAAAACAAAACGAAAGGAAAAATATTAGGCACAGATGTCATATACGCACTGGGGTACCTAATTGGCGCAAAAATGGCATTATTTTGGTTGACATGGAACCCGGCTATTGTCGTTTATTTAATAATAAATGTTTATTTACTTTTATTTCTTTTTTTAAATTATATAAATTATTTTGTTCTATAGTTATTAATTATTTTTTTGCTATTTCCTTTTGAAAATAATAGAAAATAATTAAAAAAATACGGTACAACGTAGTTATTCCGTCAACCAATTTCGCAAATTATATAAATTGCCAAACCACTCGGCAAATTGTACAGATTGACAAAGTTTTTATTTTAAATAACGAAAGAACAAATAAATTAGTATAACATTAATAAATATAAAAATAAAAATAAAACGTCGAATAAAAAAATCACTTGATGACGTAAACATGTGTAACTTGCTAAAAGTCAAGTGAATGTGACATTTTCGATCAACCGTTATTAGCATTTAATCTTATAGTTCGCGATAGATTTTTGGTCGACGGTTACTAAGTAGTACCAAAAATACGGTTAACTAAGTAGTACCAAAAATACATATGTAACTGGTATTCGAAAACGAGGTTTTCGCCAAATTTTCGTAAAAACAAAAATCATGCCAAACATGGGGTGCGTATATGACATCTGGCGAAATATTAAATTATGTAACAAACCATGACATTTAATTTCAACTTCAAATCAATGTTTTAATTTACCACTCGAAGAATAAAAGAATTCTAACTGGCGAGTTGCAAAATATATATTGGCGAGATTTGCACCCGGCTTTTTTTCTTTCGGCACAGATGTCATATACGGCCCTATATTGGCGCGATTTTTTTCTGACGCCAATGTCATATATGCAACGGGTACGTAACTGGCGCCAAAGTACCGTTATTTTGCTTGATATGGTAAGCCGGATGTTGTTGTTTATGCTGTTGATGCGTTCCCCAAATTGGCGTTGGAAAAAAAATCGCGCCAATATGGGCGTATATGACACTTGTGCCAAACCTTCATATTAAAGGCGAAGGGATCAGACCGTATTTGTTTACGGCATTTGATGACTTGAACTATTATAATATAGATGAAATGATGGGGATAAAATAATATTTGGCGACTTATCACCTGTGCCTAGATAACGTTAAAGTATCAAAATGGCACCTAGAGTATAAAAACGAAATGTTCCGCCGGGAACTGTTGATGACAGTCACATGATTTAGGCTATTATTATAGAGATTGTTTTAAAATATCGGGAGACAAAGACTGGGAATACTTAATTCATTTCATTTTAGCTTCTTTTCAAATGTTTACCTGATCCTCTTTAATCAAAAACGAAAACAACCATTGAATGTCTTAACAGCAACTGATTCGCCCTTAAATTTTTGCAATCAAAGGGAGTTGAATGGAAACCCGTTTACAGGGAGATCTGCACAGCTTTTTTCAGTATAATTTAATCTTCTCTAATATTTTTAAAACCCACCAGATTAGCATGTCTTTTGATTTTTAGATTCTGCGGTGTCTGAACGGGGGTTGGCGAGCGTATCTTGAAGGGGGCAGAGCCCCCTAGTATATATATATATATATATATATATATTTCATTTCAAACGTATCAATGACTCATATATTGAAAATTAACAAATACCAAGAGAGAAAAAAAAATAGAAGAAGAGGAAAGAAAGGAACTATAAAAAACTTACCACGCTAGGTTTTGTTTTTCATAAAATGTTATTGAACTTGTTGCATAACTTATCACGCACTCATCAGTTAATTTTTACTACTAAAATGTTTGATATTAAATTAACACAATTACTTATTGTAGAACTTTGGCTAAAAAACATTTCTGAAGAAAACAATAACTGAAGATTTAAAAAAAGAATTCTAAAAATATTTCAGGAGACAGAAATAGTATTTGGGCTACAACCTTTTTTGTCTGTCAACTCATAACGGAACAGAAGATAAGATGAATACAGTTTAACAGTTATTTACTAAATATAGGGTGAAACCCGCAGTAATTAACACTTTAAGGCTAATGTCAGACAAACGTCTATTTGCACGCTTTTTGTTTCAACATGAAAAATAAATTTTATTGCGCGTATATTAAATCTAATATTTGCACGCTTTTTTCCTTCCTACAGCCTTCCTACAGCCTTCCTACACCTTCGCTTGCATGTGTTTCTTTTTCATGTTGAAACAAAAAGTGTGCAAATTGACGCTCGTCTGATATTAGCCTGAGGATTCTATCTTGTTCAAATCACTATTACACTGGGGAAAAAACATGGTTCTGACATCTAGAATCTAAAGTGTAGATCTAGAGAAAATTGTTCTATGTCATCCCTATCAATTCTCGTTCTATTTGCTAGAGCGTTCTAGAGTCTCCTACTGAAATTCAATAGCGTTTTCCTATATTCTCGTGGTCAAACTTATTTAAAAATCTCTGCAAATAGATGCGAACACAAGAGGTTAGTTTTAGTAACTATAATTCCAGTTTATGAAGCCATTCAAACGATAATTTCTCGCTACTGAAGTGATTCATTATCGTTTTGTCACCTGGAAAACAAGAGACTAGAAATTCTAGGTCATTTTGCCTATTCAGCTTAGTTGGTTACCCTATTCGCATAACTCGGAAATCTGTATTTCTAGTTTAGGGATTCAGAAAAGGATTACCTATTCATTCTAGGTGAAGGCGGTATTTTTCTTCTCTCAGTGTACAAACGTCCAAAAAAAAGTATCAAATCCTTTTTATTACTTTCTTCTATCTTTACAAGAAGAAAGTATTGGATTCGTGAAAATTTTCGACTTTCGGTTTTCGACGGAAGTACTTAAAAAACCAAAATCACAAGGGTTCATCTTGATATATATATAAAGAATTGGCATGAGGATACTTTATGTATTTATGCATTTTTAATAAACATATGAGCCAATTGATTAAACAAATTTATTTTGCTGATTTAATCTGAGAAGAAATGAATGGCTTTTTTCAATCTTTCAGTTTTATAGATCAATCGCTTTCTTCATTATTTTAAAAATTTTACATATACAATCAAGACAACCTTTATTAATTAGATAAACTTCCAAAATAGAACTTTAAAACATTAAATGTCGACATTATTGATTATTTATTGCTGCCCTGTTATCCATTGTCATTATTATTACATTTCAACACCAACCAGCTGTTATTATTACACACTAAGTATTCCCGGGAGACAAAAAGTGTAATATAAAATGTATAAATATATTGAGATATTACATTAACCAGTTGAAACTACATGATATTATGATGACAACCATTGTATAATTCACGTCTTTTGAAATACTTACAAAGACAAGCACTTACTAAGAAAGATAATGTGGTGTAATCACGAAATAACTGTTAATTTTCTTATATTCCAACCTCTCGATTTTTCGATACTTCTCAGTTTTTTTAGTTAAAGTTGGGTTCAAGCTTATTACAAAAATTGCCTTTTAACGTCTGAATACTTCTATATTACTTTTTTTATGAAATTTATTCTCATAATATCAGTTACTCCGTCAATCTCCAGTAAGAGATGTGCTTGAGTTTATTACCGAAAAAGCCTTTTAATTAACAAAGACCATTTTATTATTAACTTTTCCAAGTTTATAATCACAAAACCGTTTGTCTGTCATTCTGTCTATAAAACTGGCTTCATTTAAGGGTGTATTCGAAAAAATATTTTTCCATCCTCAACAGCTCGAAATTTTCTGAGACATTTTCAGACTCATTTTTAAAAGTAAAAACACGAAACTTGCTGGGGTGATTTCTGAAGACATGTTTAACATGCCGTGTGATTTCATTTTCAGCTCAATTCATTAGAATTTGATTTTTAAACAATTATTTTCTGAGTATGACCCTTTTTTTCATTCCCAGATCGCCCCCTTCGGAAAATTCGGTTCAAAACGCCAACTTTGACAGCGTTTTTTACAGTATTTTCTGCATTTATCAAAAAATTAAGAAGCACGGCACATTATATAGTTTCTAAATAAGAGAATTTCCCAGTTTGATGCGTTTGAGAGCAAAAATGAATTTTAAAATGAATTAGAAAATAAGCAGTTTGGATCGGAATACAAGGGTGTATTCCGATCCAAACTGCTTATTTTCTGATTTATTTTTAGATTCATTTTTGCTCTCAAACGCATCAAACTGGCAAATTCTCTTATTTAGAAACTACATAACGTGCCGTGCTTGTCGATGTTTTGATAAATGCAGAAAATATTGCAAAAAATGCTGTCAAAGTGGGCGTTTTGAACCGAATTTTTCGAAGTGGGAGATCTGGAAATGAAAAAAATGGTCATATTGAGAAAATAATTGTTTAAAAATCAAATTCTAATTAATTGAGCGAAAAATGAAATTACACGGCCTCTTATACTTCTCTTCAAAAATCGCCTCAGCAAGTTTCATGTTTTTACTCTTAAAAATGAGTCTGAAAATGTCTCAGAAAATTTCGAGCTGTTGAGGGCGGAAAAATATTTTTTTTTTTAATACACCCTTAAGAGATGTTTCCCCTCCAACTAACAACGTGATTCTCCCTCCCTTCTAAATAGAGAGCGGGATTCATCATTTCCGAGCTTGCTCAGGACAAGATCTAATATCAAATCTTGATATTGCGCCAATTAAATAAGTATTATTACTCTTGCACAATCCGTACATGCTATTGTTATTATTATCAATATTGTTATTAAATACTCTTTTATATGCTCAATAATAAGAGTCTCACTCCCTTTTCCAAATTTTATAAAATGTTATACATGAGGACGTGAGTTTGAAAACTCGCCTTATCCAAAATTTAAAAAATCGTGTTTTCTCTATCAATCTATCCTATTGATAAACATGCATCGAAAAACACAACAATATACATATATTTTACGCTATCGTACGTGCCACAGAAATCGCGATTATTTGTTAATTGTTTAATGGCAACGCCCGAATGAAACGCATCTCGTTGGTTATTGAACAGCATTTAATGCATCTCCATACTTATAAGGAGGGTTACCATAGGGGGTACCTGTTTTGTCCCCAAATTCCGCCAAGTTTGTCGCCAACTTGGGCGACCAAAATTAGCTGCCAAAAGTAACGCCCATTTGGCGCTATCTCTAATATTTCGCTACATTTCCATAGACTCCATAAAGCAATAGGGTTTACTTGCTTGCAGAAAATCAACAAATTGAGATATTTTAATGCAACAAAAACTTATATTAGCTTAAGAGATTATATTAATTATATTTAAGGGAGTCCAAGTACATTAAATTATGAATAAAAGTAACATGGTACAATGCTTAGCATGCTTTTACAAACATAAATTTTAAGGGAGACCAAATTGGTTGCTAAGGGCGGCTAGTGTGCAAAAAAAACTAAGTTTTATCGTGTATTTCTGACACTGTAAAATCTTGGTTTACAATGAAAACCAATGGACGCAGTTAGAGGTTTTTCGCGATTTCTCCAAATTTGATTTTCTGGATAAGGCGAGTTTTGAAACTCACGTCCTCATATATATATATATATATATATATATATATATATTATTCTGTTTATGATTAACCCCATGACTAAGTCCATATACAATGCCAACATGATTGCAATTACACTCTCAGAAATAAAACTCTCACTTTTGACGATTCAGCAACTTGGGCTGTATTTCGTCGTTTTTGACGATCATTTCCTATCAACATCACGTGACTTTTAACGAAACGTAAACTTTCAAATATTTGACGAAAGTTTTGCCTCAATCACGGTCAGACTCAATGCATTTTAAGGAAACAGTTGCTGTACCTCCTCAAATCCTGCGATTTTAGCAAACAGTTATTTGCTTGTTTATGTTATTCCTGTAATAATTTATTTTAAAACAGCACTTTTTAGTGCTTTTCAGAAAATACTGAAATATAGGTAGTTATTGTTTCTTCATTAGTTATTTTTTAGCTGTTAAAATAGGAATGCTTATTATTATTTTTATTTATTTATTTATATGTTGTTGTTCGTTATGTTTTAATTCGAAAATAATAAATTTCCCGTGCTCTTCAAAACCATTCAAAAAGAAAATTTGGTCAATAAAATTTCAAACTTTCAGGATATCTTTTTTTAAATTTACTTAAGAAATATATTCTGTTTTCATTCAAATTAAAAATAAACAGAATTGATCCCTCTCCTCTTTATAAACAGTAAAGTGTTAAAATCTTATCCACCTACTCAAAGTGATAAAATCTCACGCAATATCCACTTCACAGTTCGTTATTTGTGAGCAACAAATTAACCAGACCATATTTTAATCATTCATTGAGCAAAGAAAATTTCACTAATAAATTATTTAATCAAGTCATATTATAATTATTCATTGACTATGAGAAAACCATAATAATAAATTAGTCTTACTTAAAACTTTCAGAAATTATAGCAGCACCGATAAAATTACAACCTAACTTAT
The DNA here is from genome assembly GCA_963932465.1 of Maratus speciosus. NCBI lineage: Eukaryota > Metazoa > Arthropoda > Arachnida > Araneae > Salticidae > Maratus > Maratus speciosus. The sequence goes on from OZ010795.1 coordinate 360,581,284, forward strand.
AAAAATAGTATAAGCACGCAGCAGAATTCATTACATCAATCTAAAAGCACATCTATACAAGTCCCCAGTAGCGAGGTCAGAAGAGCAATGGTCTCCCACGCCAAAGGCATCGGGTTCGAAACACCCCGAGGAAAACGAGAAGTGAATTTTTTCTTCCCCCTGTCAGTAAATACAGGAGCTCCCAAACTGTTCGATAGATGGCACCACCAGCCCTCTTTTTGACGAAATTTATATCGTCAAGCAAGTGAAGAAAGTAATTTCATCAATTTGACGAAATACTCGCTCGCAGTATTTCCCAGGAAACGGTTTCGTCAAAAATAAAGAAAATTTCGTGAAATCTGAGTATTCATTTCTGAGTGTGTACGTAAGGTTAGTACAGTGCTTGAATTTGAGTACCAATATTTCCTGAAAATAATATTCAGATTATTTAATGAAAGAAATTCTGGTTTTAAGTTCTGCGAATATTATGAAATAAGAGTACTGAAAAATAAAAAATTTCGAATCTTTACATGGTTTTCGACGGCGATTTTGAGTCAAGAAGTTAGTGATATAACGATTCTGTTAATAATAAATTAAAATGTATTCTTAAATTCAAGTTTACGAAAGAGCGCAGAGTTTTCAAATTTCATGCCCGGAAAGAAACGAAAAATTTTGGAATATCAAATTCCCCAATGATCAATATTTAAATGTTTCGAAAGTTTATAACAGTGAAACATTTAAGACCATTATTATGTCGTAATCAAAACATTTATCTGCGAATCTGCAACTGAAAGTGAATGAAGTTTAGAAAAAATCAGATTATATCACCTTTAGTAACACTAAATAAAATTTCTTAAAAAATTAAGTTTAGTAATAAATATCGGTCTTCCGAAAAATGTTATCACAGCACTCAATGAACAAATAAACAAACAGATAAATAAAAACTTCATTAATTTAACACAATTATTCTAATTTATAAATAAATCATCATACTTTCCACCTATTCTGTAGTGCTGTTTTAAGTAGCAAACCAGATATCATTATCAAAAAGTTGTCTGCGCGTATTGTGTCCACCGATTTGTCCAGGGCAGCTACGTTGGCAGCTTAAATCAAAGGTCCCTGGTTTAAATCTTATCTTGTGCACATTTTCACTCAATTGAAAAATTACAACCCTTATAAATGAATAAAGACTTCATCATTTCATCTTTGAAAATAAAATGCAAAAGGTATTTATAACTGCAATTATTGAAAGATAGAACTATTTAGTAACGCAATATATTCTACTAGTTAAAAGATTTAAAAGATTCATTATTAATGAATTGAAACACGAAATATTTTTGCACGTTAATCGAACACTGAAGTACCAAAATGCTATATTTTAATTTAATTCGTGAAGAGAATATAATAAACGTCATTTTGCGTATTTCAACTGCACGCACTGACTACATCATAAATAGAAAGATATAAATAAGATTTTTCAATGGGAAAATAACAGTAACATAAGAAAGTAGTCATGTACAATATAAATTAATTTTGAAATATGTGCATAAAAATTAACTTCTACGTTAAAAAGTGTTAATCAATTAAATTTTATTAATGTTTTTAAAATAAAAGGAGATTATTGAATTTCAAATATTGAAATTGAAAAGGATTATTTAATTACATTTTATTTATTTAGATTTTAGTAATTGTTTCAAAATGAAAGGAAACTATTCAGTGTTAAATATTCAAAATAAGTTTTTTTTTTTTTTTTTTTTTTTTTTTTTTTTTTTTTTTTTTTATAAAAGCAGACTATTCAATTTTAAATGTTCAAAAGAATTATTTATAGAAATTTTACCTATTTTGCTTCGTTAAATTTTACTAATTATTTCAAATGAAAGGGAAATATTAAATTTCAAATATAATTATTTATTTAAATTTTATTAATTACTTCAAAGTAAAGGCGATTATTCAATTTTACGTATTCTAAAAGATTATTTGTTTAAATTGTATTATTTTATTTATTTAAATTTGATCATTTAATTAAATTCTATTACTTTTATAAATTGAAATTTTATTAAAATTTATTTCAAAATAAAAGTGCATTATTCAATTTCAAATATTTAGAAAGATTATTTATTTATAGTTTTCATTGATGGTATTTATTTATATGTTAGTTATTTAAACTTTATGTTTTCAAATTAAAACTGAGATTTTTCATTTTCAAATATTCAAAAGGATTATTTATTTAAATTTTATTAATTATTTCAATCTAAAAAAAAGATTTTTCTGTTTTAAATATTCAAAAGTATTATTTATTTAAATTTCAGTTAAATTTTATTTATTTTCTTCATTTAAATTTTATAAATGCTTTCATATTAAAAAAATATTTCTCATTTTCAAACATTAAAAAAAATAACTATTTAAATTTATTAATTATTTCAAACAAAAATAAATTTTTTCAGTTTCAAATATTTAAAAGGATTATTTACTTTATTTTATTAGTTATGTTTATTTAAATTTTATAAATTAATTCCAACTAAAAAGAGATTATGCAGTTTAAAATGTTCAAAAGGATTCTTTAGTTAAATTTCATTTATTTTATTTATTTCAATTTCATTAATTATTTCAAAATAAAAGAAGATTATTGAAATCAAAATGCAGAATTTCTCTCGTAAAAGGGTTTAATTTTAGGAAGAAACTGGATGTGTGTGTGGAGGGTTGGGCATGGGATGACCACTTATGATCGCCATCGTATCACATAAAAACACAGAAAATCACGTGCTATGATTTATCTTTACAGTAAAGCTTGAAGTGGAGATTTTCTGTTTTAAGCTGCATTAATTTAAGAGGTAGCATAAGCAGCATAAATATCTGGAATTCGTTATGCCGAGTTACAGAAAAAAACTAATGAAAAAAAAAAAAAAGGAAAGAAAGAAAAAGGAGGACGGTGCTGATAATGCAGAGACATTTTATTTGGAAGGGAGAGGGGACGTTGCTGGAGAAAACCATGGAGAAAACAGGGTTAATCGCGGAGGAAGAAAGGGGGGAGGTTGATAAATTGTCCTAGAACATTTAGTAGAAATTTTAAAGCTTTTTTTAATCTGCTGTTGTAAATTATTTTAAATTTTCGGCACATTTTTTAGATTTTTTTTTCTGTTTTAAAAAAATAATAATAATCTTTAAAAATATTACAACGATTACATTCGCAAGTAAAACAGCAATAAACTAAAATATCTAGAAGGCCAAAACTAGATTTTAATAACAGCTAACTTTTTCAACTTTGTTTAAAGTATTCTTTTGTCTTATTTTTTCACCAGGGCAAAAAGTTATTGCATGTTCAGAACACTTTAATCTCTATCCGTCCCCTCATTCCGAGATTTAAGGAAACTTTTCTGAAATAACATACTTGGCCATGAAATTTGGAAAAGACGTTTCCGTTAATTTCGGAAAGCTATTTTTTATGGGGTCTCAGGTTGCTTCCTCTCTTAAATTTTTCTAATGATAAGGGAAAAGTTTCCAGAATCATATGTAACTATTAGGTATAATGAATTTAAATAAACGTTTCTTTTATATTAAGAAGCATTTCTTTTTTCTTTACAGCACAGTTGAAATAAAACTAAGGAGCATTCCTGGTGGAACTGAATGCATCTATATCAGGCACCGTCATCTTTTCTACTACTATGAGCTCATTTTCATTTTTAATTATCTTTTTGGACTCATCCCAAATATCACACTTGCTTATGTGCGCAGCATATCACATGTGAAAACCCCAGAAGCCAAGGGATACAAGTGACAACATTTAGATTTGGAGTAAATTGAGTTCAAAGTTGGAACATCAATAGCAAACTGACTGAATTAAAATATGAAACTGTTGCTTATTTCACAGCGGTCTTTGAACTTTTATTTCAATAACTGTTAAAGAAAAGTGGAGTACCATATTTTTCTTAATTTAAGTAAAGATTAAAGAGTTAAGTAGTTTAAAGAGCTTAAGTAGTTGACCTCTAGAACGCAGCACATAATTAGAAAATCAGTTATATTTCTTTTCCTCCTAACAACTAGCCTTATTTCCAGATAGCCTGTGGTACTTATCTCAGTTTTTTCAATTTTGTCACTTATACCCCTTGGATTCTGAGGTCCTCATATGTGGTGAAATAGATGTGGGTAAAATATTAGAGTACGAGCTTCTTTGCAACTTACCAAAGATACTAAGAGCGAAGTAATGGCCTAAAATGTTGTTTCTTTTCTTTTAGCATAAATGAGCCTCTATGTACTATTTTATTCAGTTACATGTGTATATTGCAGTCATGTATATATGTACAGTCATATAATGCAGTTATATGTGTAAATTTTTCAAACTTTCGTGGTCAGGAAAACTGGTTAATGGGTAAAGTGCGCCAAGAGTGTGTGGTTGACGTTTCTTAACCCTCCGCCTACCAGATGGATCCAATGAAACCGATAGGTACATTCAAAAGGATTTTTTTTCATGAAAAAAAGACTGAAAGTTCTATAAATATGTGACTTTTTCTAGAATGTTCTACTCGTTTTATTTAGAAAAAAAAGACAGAAAATTCGGTAAATATGTGACTTTTTCTGGAATGTTCTACTCTTTTTATATAAAAACGTTTCAGAAAAAGTCACATATTTACGAACTTTTCTGTCTCTTTCATATAAAAAGAGTTGAACATTCCGGAAAAAGTCACATATTTTTTTCACATTAGTCACATATTTTCACAGAATTTTCAGTCTTTTTTTATATAAAAAGAGTAGAACATTCCAGAAAAAGTCACACATTTACAGGATTTTCAGTCTTTTTTTATCAGAAAAATCCTTTTGAATATACCTATCAGATCCATTGGACTCATCTGGTAGGCGGCGGGTTAATCAAGATGGACTCAAACCAAAGATTTCTTTGAATATATCTCTGGAAGATCACAAAATCCGAGCCTTGCTAATTACATCCCATTTCTACTTCATCGCACTTCAAAATATCCGGAGATACTCAAAACTTGACATTCTATTTCGGTCAATGTCTTTAGTTTGAAGTTTCTCTCCTCATATTGTTAAAATGGTCGATAGCTCTCAATGCAATGGATATAGCGAAGATTTAATATTCGATAAATAGTGATTTAGCATTATTCGTTATAAGTATGTAGTTTCATTATAACCTCCTTTAAAGAAAAAGAAAAAAAATCTAGGGTTTTTTTTTTTTTTTTTTTTTTTTTTTTTTTTTTTTTTTTCTAGAAGCTATATGCTCGCCAAACCCCGTCCAGACTCGTGGCCTCTAAAAACATGCTAATTTGCTCTGTATTAAAAAAGAAAAAAAATTGTGGAAATATAGAAACTCAATAGCGCATTTTATACTATATATATTATATTTATGCTTTCCTTTATTGGACTTTTATCCGTACTCCCTGTATCATTAAGAAATACTTCAACGCGTGAAAATGCACGTATCGTTTTAAATATGATGCAATTTCCATCATGAAATACTTTTCCACGCAATGATTTAATTATTTTAAAGTTTTCTTTCTTTTTTAAAAATTCACGTTATTTCAAATTAATGTTGACGCAATGTTAATTCAAATAGTTATTTGGAAATATTCCCGGCTCTTAAAATCTGGCAACAGTAGATAAAAACGATTATTTCAAAATATGAATTAAATCTCTATTCAGATAATGAAAATTTGAATACAAAAAAAAAAAAAAAAAAAAGATTGCACACATCACGCCGCAATCTAATCAAGTATATACCTGCAAAAAATAGTTATATTATGATGCATAGTTTTTTTAATCCTATAAAACTTATGTAACTGTACTATCTTGACCGAATTCAACATTAAATAGCGAATTTTTCGATTTAAAAACTATCTGCTTCAGCGTGTTTATTATACATTTCATCTTGAAAATACCAGATTTAATGTTTTTATATGCAATAGTTTTTTGTAGGATAAGCCGAAAAAGTGAAAACGTCATAATGAATTCAATAACGGCCGCAGCATTGGCAGGGCCAGTAACTTTTTTCTTTTTTTTTTCAGAATAGAAATATATATAAAAAAAACTGCAACAATATATAAAATCTTCTTTAAATTTTTATAAGCAAAAATGAAGACAAGAATTAAATCTATGATCCTGCACTAAATAAAGACATATTTATAATATTAATGAATTTTTTTTTCTTATTTCTCATCTCGAATAAGGGAGTAATAATAAATTCATTTTACTTACTGCATTAAAAGGCTTATTTGTCATTAATTCAAAAATAAAAAACAAAGATATTGCCTCAAAATATATATATTTAAATTTTAAAAAATTACATTTAAATTTATAATTGAGTTAAAATTCCGGATAATTCTTTGTAGCATATAAATTCTTTACAAAAATATATTATAGATAAAGATCAATTTTATTAAATCTGCTAATTCTAGGTGTTAAAGTTATTTTGTAAAAAATCAATTCAGTACAACTCCCAAATAACAGAGAACTTTCATTTTCCTAAACTAAAGTCGGCCAATAAATAAACAAATAAATTATTACAGAAATAATTTTCAATCATTCATCGATAATTATTTTCTATAGATTATGAATATTTCTACTTTTATTTACCAATACAATCATTATATTTTGGTTATTAAGTAAAGAAATTCGGTTATAACGAGGTCGAAGTAGAACCGGGTTTTTTTTCTCAAAATAACAAATCCTTATAAGAAAATATGTATCAGTTAAATTATTTTTTAAATGTCAGTGATTACGCTTATATAGTCAATTTTATGTTCCTGAACCAACAACACGAAATTAAATTAATTTAATAATTTAGCATTTATTTTTATAATTTTCCTAAATTTATGAATAAGGCAAAATACTAAATAGGTTATCCAGAAAATTGCATGCTTGCCGTTCATTTCTTAGTTATTACAAGTTTTTAAAAGAAATAATTTTTCTATAAGCTCTTTTAAATTTTTTCACTTTCATGTATCACATATATTTTATTCCGAATTTCTTCCAAATTTTAATTCGGTAAACTCAGCTAACTTTATGAACTCAATGAACTCTTTGAGGTGTTTCAGCTAACTTTAGCAAAAGTAAAGAACACACACGAAGTGACACTTTTTTCTTGAGTGGGGGAGGGATGGACTTTTTTTATTTATTTATTTTTTTTTTTTTTATGTTTCAGCGCGATTTTTGCTTGTTATATCCCAGTCATCGTTACAACAGCATTTTTTTATTAGCTATTTTTATATTAGATCAACCAATCCTTTTTGCCATTTCCATCGTTACGTCTGAATTTATTGTAAACGAGTATGACTATCATAATTGATTTTAGTGTTTTTATTCCCCAAAAAATTCCTTGATAGTAAAATTTTGAATGTGATTTATGTATGCTTCTTTCATGTGAATACACTGTAAGACCCGCTTATAACGATTTCTCAATTAGCGAGTATGTAGACCGGATTTAGCAAATCATTTTTTGTGACATTATACTTATCTCACTGCAATTTTATTGTTTTTTGTGAACTTTTTTTTTTTTTTTCTTACCTTTCGCAGCCCGACCCACTAAATGATGAAACCTTATAAAAGAAATAAATTACTTTTTTAATTTCTTCTATTGTTCTCACAGTAAAAAAATAAAATAAAATAAAATAAAACAAGAGAAGAGTAATAAAAATTTTTATTATGTAATTCGTTTGTAACGTTTTCGTTTACTTTTTTTAATGTAATATCCATTTGAACGGGTGTCTCAATTTCGATAAATATTATTTTATTAGGAAAAGCTCATTTTGATTGTGTTCCCACTATATAAATTTTATCAATATCCAAGTATACTGTAAAAAGGGGGGGGGGGAGCTAATGTTGATTTTACAGCGAAAAACTGTCATCCAGGAACGTCAAAGTCTAAAATACATTGAACCTTAAACGTTCAAAAAACTATTCAGAATTTTTCAAGATTTTCCGAGTGCTAGATCTATTTCGTAATATATTATTTACAAATTTCATCCACGGGGCCAAAAAAAAAAAAGTAAATAAAGATTCTGTGTTCCTTAGTACGTAATACAAAAATATGTTGATTTTATAGAAAAAGAGAGTCAGCCCAGAGGAAGCCAGTAAAAAATTGTTTATTTTATAAAAGTGTTTTTATTACGAACTTCCCGTTACTTTAACAGATTTTATCCGTGAAATAAACAGTTTACCTATTTCCTCCGAAATAAAATTTCTATTTATTACAATCATTCAGTTATTTTAACAGATTTTCAGTAAAAGAAACAGTTTACGTTTTTTCTTTTCTCTTTATAAAATAAACAGATTTTTGCTGGCGTCCTGACTCACAGCTTTTTACTGTAAAATCAAAAGGTTTTTTTTTCTTTTTTTTTTTTTTCAGTGTTTGTTTGTCTTTATGTCTGTTTTCTTGTAGTGTTTTGACTTTATATTTTTAAAAAAAAATTGGCCAAATCGTCGCGAAATTCGAATATCTTACTAAGATTTATTATGTTTTTAAAATTAAAAAGCGTAAGTGTACTTCAAAATGAGTGAGTGACATTGACAACAATGGGATTAAAAATGAATGGGAATAACATTGAAGGGTTGCCATAAAACATTTTGTTGTGTTAAACCACTCGCACTAAAATACTCCAACAGACTTGCAATATGTATATCAGTGCGACAAAAATATGAAACAATCCCTTGAATAGGTTTTACTTTTTTTTTCTTAAAAATTACTTTTTTTTTATTTTAAAAAATCCTGTTCCAGGTTCTCATGGCAGGTGGCCAGATGATCCACCTGTTAAGAGGTTACTTCAGTCAAACGAAAAACGCGCTTGCTAATGCTAATCCTACGGAAGAAATTTATAAAGATATCTCGATCGCATTTCAATATTTTTAAATGATTTTTTTTTTCATTGGATATCTGAGATCGATCTGTAAGCAGACCATTTTTTACTTTTTCGGTTTTAATTGCAGATTTTTTTTTATGAGGACGCTTTTATTTTCGAAACCGGTTCCGAAAATGAAAGTGTCCTCATTAAAAATACCTGTAAACAAAATCGAAAAGTAAACAACGGTCTTCGTATAGATCGATCTCAACTATTCGATGCAAGAAAAATCATTTTAAAATATTTAAATTCAAACGAGATATCTTTATAAATGTCTTCCTTCCATAGGATTAGCATTAGCGAACGAGTCTTTTAGTTTGATTGAAGTAGCCTCTTAAGACAGTACTGCTCTGTCTTATGTGTAATGAGTAGAGTAATTAGACTTATGGGGAACCCGCGGCAAAATTACATTCCGGGCCCCTTTTTTTAACGCCTTGGGGACGAGCGACCAGTACTTAAGGTTTTCAGAATCCTTCATTATTCCCACCAGTTATTTTTAATTGCAAAGTTTATCTTATTTAATCACAGCATTTTCGCAATTCAATTACAGAAAATTTTCTGTTTTGAAAAACCGGAGGTAAAAGATTAAAAATTCAGCAAAGGGCTCTCGTCGCGAAGGGGTTAATTACACACATAGGCGAAAATAGGCTGTTTTAAGAGTCGTAGAAGGTCGGGGTCAACTGCCACCCCAACCAATCTATAATTGTGATAATGAATGTAACTCTGACAAGTTTATTGCAATTTTAATTAGAACACCTGAAAATCATTACAGGGTTGCATCAGATGTCCATTCTTATATGCTATTCTTACTACTAATTTCAAAATGTATTCTTTGCGGCATATTTCTTTTAATCATTTACATTTTTTAATAATAAAAGAAACTGTCAAACAAAATAACACTCAATACAAAATTAAGATCACATGCACAGCACGAAATTAGTTTTTTTCACCAGTTAATTGCAAACTCGAAAATTTTTCAAACAATATTTTTTATCCACCAGGAAAGTATTATAAGGAGAGCCTGTTTAAAGCACAGGGCCAAAGAGACGTGTTCTTTCTCCCCTAATTTTCAAGGATCTCTAAATTCAACAAATTTTTATCAGTTTTTGACTTTGTCTCGATCATAAACTTTTTTTTTTTTTTTTTTTTTTTTTTTTTTTTTTTGAGTATGTTAAGGTAAAAAAAAGTATATTTAAATAAATATGAATTTATATGTTCATCAAAAACGGCATCGAAAACGTTTGCTTTTCTGCGACAATGCATTAAGAAAAGGCACCAAACGAACCCTGGGTTCCTTTTTGGCTTGATCGGGCCCGGGTTATAAGGCATTTAAAAAATATTTAAAGGATAAAACACAGCTGCTAACATTATGGTTTTTTCAAGTCAAAAAAATATGTGTAACCAGAAAATGTCTTTAATAAAATTATTTAATAATATGTGTTGTGTCTATCTAATACTAATTAACTTTGATTTATTAATTTAAATTTCTGGTTCAAAATAAATCTATTTGACTTTAAAAACCGGAAAGTTGTTAAGTAAGATAAGGAAAATCGGCAGAAAATAACTTACCCAACACAAAGTGAAAATCACATGCACAGTACGAATTAGTCTTTACACTTGCTAATTGAAAAATTTTCGAAGAATAATATTCAACCACTAAACACAGAAAAACAAAAAAACCAAGCCACCTGATTTACCACCGGCAGCCAAGCTCGCCGCTCGGACCGCAACTCGCGGCGAGAACTGGCGGTAAGAGTCACGTGGGGAGGGTGATCGTCCAAAAGTGGGCGGGAACAGCGCGACAGCTGGGGGAGGTGCCAGGAGGGACGTTCGGAGGCGGAGGAGCAAAAAAGATGCTCGAGCATCCGACGATGATGAGACACATTTTTTCTGAGTCCTCCCCGTTTTTGCCGAAGATTTATTTTTGCGACGCTTTTTGCTTTTTATTTATTTTTTTTTTTAATTATTATTCGCGCGCCTCTTGATGCATCAGGATGAGAGAAATCCAAGAGCGAGAGAAGAGAAAACTGCATGGAATTGCGCGCTTTGATCAGCAGTCGTGTGCGCGCACATTTTGGGGGATCGAAAGAGAAGATGTTTCTTTGATTTTTCCGTGTTTCTGATAAGGAAAGGCTGGAGTGGGGGAGCAGGGAAATCGGTAAAATGGAAACGGTTTCCAGGAAATTTCTTTGGATGGAACTGATTTTTGCATCTTGGAGGAGAGCGGGATTTATTTTATTTTATTTTTTATTTATTTATTTATTTATTTGTAAGCAATTTTTGTAAGAAGCTCCGCTGATCTTCAGGTAAAATGGTTGAACTCGGCAAAGGAAACTTTTATTTTTCTTAAAATTACAATTTTTTGAAAGTGAAATCGCGAAAGAAAAATAAAAGAATGAGAGTTTTTTCCCCTTCAAATGATATTGATTCTACACATTATATATTTTCTGTGTATTATACATACATATTACTAAAAAAATATTTGTTCAAATATCGTAATGTCTAACTTTCAATCATACTGTGTCTGTTAGTGATGTCAGCTTACTGCGGAGAGACGAAAAGTTTTTAGTGTATGTCTATCAATATTTACGTGTATCTCCTGTGATAAGTATTGCAAAAACATCTAATCAGCTTGAAATTGAGTAGGGATGTTGATGAAGTATTTTGGTTTAATTTGGTTCATTCTTTCAAAAAATATGGAACATTTTCTTTCATTTCATAATTCGGATACTTTTAAATTTTATGATTCGCTGAAAAATAAACGACATGTTGGAATAATTTATTCAAAAGTTAAATTATGGTTACAAAATGTTTGCTATATGGAAGTCTCAAATTAATCTGAGCAGTTTAAAATTTTGTCAATACGTTTCTCAGACATTCACAATTGGCTGTACAACATTTGGGAATTTTTATGCTCTGTTCGAAAAGATAAAACACTTTACTTTCTTACTTTTAGAAATTTTATATGACATGTATTTATTTATCTTCCTTTATCATCTAACTGTTGCCTATAAATGGTATTTCATAGCATATATCTGTAAAAGAAATTCAATGAAATCGCGCTATTTTGATACAAATTAAAACTAATAAATCTGCAGATCTGGGTTTTCAAAGTCACAGAGGCAACTCAATTTCTTATTATATATAAGTTTACATACTATCTAAAAGCCTAATCCATATTTTTGTTTTTATTTTAAGCTATATATATTTATGAAAACATATCAAAATTTTCAAACTCTCAGAAGAAAAAAAAAACTTTCAAAAAGTAATGAATTGAGTTAAATATTAAACACGATTGCATGCAATGATGTTCTTAAACTGCTTATTTTTGTAATTTGTTTAGAATAAAAAGTATACTTTCCAAGGGGGCTGTGGCGCCTTCAACCCCCTTCCCCCCTTTAGTCTCAGTAATTTTACATTCGCAATTTCCTGTATTTTTTCTATATCATGATTGTAGCATATCTTCGGTTGCACTGCAAATAGATGCGTCTTAAATTCAGACACATATGTGACTGTAAAAGAATTTCAGACATTTAAGTGTCTTAATATGAGAATTAAGACATTATACATGTCTTAATTTAAGACATACAAGTGTCTTAATTTAAAACACTCAAGTGTCTTACTATGATCATATGTATAACGGAACTGAGAAAAAGCTGGAAAAGTCAGCAAACGTTTTAATTTAAGACACTTCCTTTTTTTCAAACGTCTTAATTTTAAGACACCTTGTTTCTTAGGTTACGTAATAACCACCAGGGGGCACTCTGAATTACGCATGTGTTTTAGATTTCTTTTGTTTGAACTTGGCATTGCTAGTAATTCGAACTGAATGCTTTTATATACGCGTATAGACTTTAGTCAATAATTTGTTTTGACTCGATTGATTTTTTGCGGAATGTGAAGTTCTGTGATTTTATTTCGTATCTACTTTGTTTATTTATTGACATACATCCGACTTGTGTGCTTGACGCCAAAAGGCGTCACGTTGTTGATATAACAACGGGAAAGGGACACTTGAAGATTGCATCCGGGAATTCTAGAAGAGCGTGCAATGGAGACAATATCACTTTTCATTACTTTTCATCAATAATATATAGAATCATTCATCTCATCAAGGCTTGACAAACAAGAACTAGCGCCCAGACCAAGAAACCAGTCCCGCGGACTATGTCTTCAGAATGAAAATGTTACATTATTTTAACATGGCTAGCAGGATATGTGAAGGGTTTTTTTTTTTTTTTTTTTTTTTTTTTTTTTTTTTAAGATGCAAGTATTTTGTCTCTTATTCACTATGACAGTTTTTTTAATTTCAAGTCGAGGAATTCTCCATATTGATTCAACAGTGTTTAAAGTAAATGTTACTAATATTTTGTTTATAGAACCATATAAAATATTACGTGAAAGTTAATTTAGGTTTGAATCTGTTTGCGAAAAAAACGGTTAATTCTAGAAATGCCATATTCTTACATTCATGTAATTATGCATGTTAATCTAACTGTACAAATCCCAGTAAAAATATACATATTTTTTTGATTTGAAATCAATTTTAATATTGATTTTTTATTATTTTTAGCAAAAAATAAATTTGAAATTTAAAAAGCTAGAATTTTATACATTTACTTTCATAACTTGATTTTGCACTTAAAATTGCGTTTTTATCATTTTATTTGTAATCGCTTACATGAAATATAAAAAAATGACAATTAGATGTTAAGATGTATTTTTAAGACAAAAGAAATTTAGGAATTAAAAGTAATTTTTTCGGCGTGTTATTAAAATAGAATATTTATTTTATTTATTTATTTATTGTTAAATAAATAGCTCTTGTGGTTATATTCTGATGCATAAAAAAAAAAAAAAAAAAAAAAATTGTTCATGGGACAATATAAATTTAGAAGAAGAATTTAATTTTTAAATGATATGAATTTTCTTTTTCTTTTTTTTTGGGGGGGGGGGGTGGACGGGAATGGATTCTCTATGCAATTTTTGTAAAACTGATATTTTAAATCTCTTTCGACATCACTCTGTTTATAATGAATATTTTGAGCTTGTAGAGTAAGATTAGAAACAAAAAATATATTTATCCAAACTAGGGGATCGTACCCGGGGTACTCGGGTTATAAAATATAGGTAAAAACATTTTTTTTTAATTGAAAACTAATATTTTTTTTATTTATTTTTTTTTTTTTACAGGTAATATATTTTTTAGATTGCCCACTAACAATAAAAAAAGCATTTTTCATATGAAAAAATATGAAGTTATTACAGAAGATTAAAAAATTGCAGTAGCAAAAATTAGCAAACCGAAATTTCATCGTGAAGTGTTGCCATTCGCAAAATGACGCCAGCGTTACGCACAGATACGTTTGTCCTTTATAATATAGATAGATACGTAATCAGTAAAATATAATAAACATCAGTTATTATGATGAAGTTATCAATTGAGGTTCTTATTCTTGGTATTCCTGGATGAAAAAAGCAAAATTTATTCCGCTTTGACACGATCATAGAAGTTTCCCCCCATGAAATCTAAACACATCATTTTCATTTTCCCAAAATTTACATAGGTACTTCTCATCTCCGTTTTCACCATTTTTTTTTAAATGGTATTTTAATTTGATCATTTTAAAATCATTTTAACTCAAAACTTGAAGTCACGATTGTCAGCAACATCTCTGCATGTGAACAATTGCACTCTTAACTTCATGATTCTAATCTCAGTACAGGAGAGTAAAAATTGCCTGATTTATGTCTTTTAGGCGCATTTGTGTTAAAATGTTTAGCTTTATCTAAGAAAATGATCTTTATCTTTTAAATATGACGTCATTTTCACTTACTTAAGCATTTCGCCTATTGTCTGAAACTTAGTATCAGTACACATGCAGAAGGGAAAAAATATACGGAAGATTTATCAGAAAAAATGCATATTATCAAAAGCAGTACGTCATTTTCCGTTTTGCGCCACTAAACCCTATATAACAATTTTTATCAACAATTTTGAATTTTTATCAGAAAATGGCATGAATAAAGATGAATAAACCTCATTATTTCTCATTTCTCTGCAATAATGAAAGCTATCTAATTACAACCACTTTGAAAAAATTTTAGAAAATACTATTAAAATTAAAATATAAAAATGGGGATATTTAAAAAGAAAACAGCTATTGCAGGCACATCTGCAAATAATCAGCTTTCAGCTTTAAAGAAAAAAAAATTAGTAAAATTGGTTCAGTAAAAAGCTCAGGGCAGATGACTAAAAAACAGCCTTGTGTTTTTTATATAAATAGATTATGTAAAATTATGAAAAACTAAATTAAGCAAATTATGTTATTTTGATAAAATTATAGTATTAGAATATCTTAAAGAATAGCAATAAAATTTTATTAGTGGAAAGAATTTTGGACAAAAACTTTGGGTACCTGATATTATTTTAAACCTCGAATTATTCTCAAAATCTTCAGTATTTTCTTGTCTAACTCGCCGAAATGAATTCATCCAGGCGAGAATCATCAAGTTTTGTAATATAAATTGCTAATTTTTGGACAAAGAGTTCCAATATGAGTATGCACACTGTATGTCACCGCTCTTCTATAAAGACACTTTAAATTTTTGTAAAACATTGCATTTTATCAGTGTGTGATTTCGATTGCATTATTTTCAAAAGTGAAGCCTTTTCACCTGTGAAGAATGCCAAAGCAGCTAAGGTGAAAATGACGCACTTCTATAAAACATATTTCTATGTTTTAAGAGTTAAATGCAAGCCTTTTTTTTTTTTTTTTTTTTTTTAATCAAATCACGTCATTTGCATCCGCTAAAGAATTCCATTTTTACGATCCAGTCTTAAACAACATCTGTAGAAAAATATGCATATGACGTCATTATTGGGGAATATTATACAAACCCGAAAAAAGCAATAATAGCTCCATGTTTTATCAGAAGTCAATCATGCAATATTTTTTTTCAAAATTCGGAAAATCTTATTATTATACACGGAATAATAAAATTGCATTCATTCAGCTTTGTATCGTTTGCAAAGTAAGTTTGCAATAAACTACAATTTATTAAAATGATAAATAAAAACGAAATAAAACCAAAATTCAACTGATTAATTAACAGACGATATTCTTGACATAGCACGTATTTTAATTTCAATTTTTATGAGACAATGGTAACAAAAAGATACAGTAATCTACTATTTTCCCTTTACTTTCAATTTAAATGCAGTACTTCAGTTGCCACGATTGCAAAAGTTTTATTAAAAACTACAAAAAAATTAATATCTCAAAAATAAATTGAGATACAAACGATTGCGATTTCAAGCCAATTGCATTCAAAAGCACATTTTTTCTCTGCACGACGGTGCAAAAATTGAAAATGTGCGATGTTTATAAAAATTTAAAAATTTGTAGTAGCGAAAATTGCAAAACCGAAAAATCATTTCAAATTTCAAAGTGTTGCCATTCGCAAAATGACGTATGCGTTACGCACAGATATGTTTGTCCTTTATAATATAGATACCGTAAATTCCCTGAATAGGGACTCCTTCGGGACTCCGGAATTTGTTCGATAATTGGAGAAAAAAAAAAAAAAATTCAAATGTTGTTCCCCATAATATTAAAAGTGATTTACATAAAAAAACTTACTATTATAACAGTTACTAAATATATTTTTATTTATTTATGAACTTTTTTATTTTTTTAAAGCCCCTGGAGATGCCGCAAAAAATGTTTCGTTAGATAAGTCATATTTAGCGAAACATTACCATGTTCTAACAAGTAAGACAAAAGAGTTTCATTTCTGTGCGACGAAACTTTACTGAGTTTTCTGTTTCTAAAAATGCGTCTTCCTGTACATGTTATTTCAATGTAAAACCCTTTTTCCTTTAAACAAATATTGAACACTAATGAAAAGTTTAGGAAAAATGAAGAAAATCAGTAGATTTTTTTTTAAAAGCCAGCAAAATTTTTGCTCGTTATATCCTAGTTTTCCTCGTTACCACGAAGTTTGCTGCCTTTTAACATGTGAACTCCCTATAAAAAAGTTTCGACTGTACTCTTATTTCGGTAATGTTCTTCTTGTAAAACCGTTTTTCCTTCACATAACTATCAGTACAGATAAGTTAAATGCAAGAAATCGAAAATATGACTGCTTAAATGATTGCTTCTTATTGGTATAGTTATTAACGAGAAAAAAAAAATAATAAGATTTTTTTTTATGTATGTATTGCTAAGTTTTGAAAGAAATATAACAAGAAACAAATTTTAGTAAATAGCTATGAGTGTACAAAATTACATATTAAGCATAGGGTATAAATACGATAGAATTACAGCGGTAGAATTCATAAAAACCTGGTTCGCAGTCATCATCACTACTACATATCCAAAATTTTCAGCATAATAAAATGCAAAATTATAATTTACTAAAAATTAAATAAACAGTACATAAAGAAAAACTATACAATTATTAATTAGATATCTTATTTCTGATTATTTATTTTAACTGACTAAGGTTTAATGCAATTTTTATTTATTATTGTCAGGGTTCGTTGATATATATCAATGGATATATATCATGATATATATCTTGATATATATCCGATATTTATTTTTAAAATATCAAGATTTTTGATATTTTCGATATTTTCAAATTCTTGACATTTATTTTCAAAATATCAAGATGTTTGATATTTTGTATATTTGATATTTATTTTCAAAATATCACTGTGCAAGGAAATTTTGATATTTTTCACATTCAAAGCAAGTGTAAATGAAATTTCCACCTGTTATTGATTGTTTCATTCTGTAGATCATGAACTTTTGCCTCTGGCAGTGACTTTTTTAGGAAAAGAAGAAAACAAACCTTTTCCAAGCTTTATGTTTCAAACTTTTATTTTTAAATGTAGAACTAATAATTATGTTAGACAGTTAATTCAGAACAGCCATTGAAAGATAAAATGTAATTCTGATAATCATTTATATACAGCCAGGGTTCGTTGATATAAATCAATGGATATATATCCTGTATTTATTTTCAAAATATCAAGATGTTTGATATTTTCAAATTTCTTGATATTTATTTTCAATATATCAAGATGTTTCATATTTTCTGCATTTGATATTTATTTTCATAATATGAATGTGCACAAGATATTTTTGATATTTTCAGTCGTAATTCGTAATAGTTCAGTGTAAATGAAATAAATTTTCAACTGTTACTGACTCTGAATCTGTAGATAAAAAACTTGTCTCTTCTGGATGTGACTTTTTTTTTAGCCAAAAAAGAAAACTAATATATTTTTCAAACTTTAGATTTGAAGCATTTTTTTTTTTTTAATGTTGAACTAATAATTATGTGGGACATAATTAATTCAGAACAACCATTGAAAGATGAACTGACTTATTTAAATAAGCAATTATATACAGCTTCATTAGAAAAGAATCTTTTCTCAAGTTTTGGTTCAGTTGAGTTTGAACTATACAGCATGTTAGGAAATATGAAATAAAACATTTTATACCTACATTTATGTTAAATTTTTCAATTAAAAAAACTTTTTTTTGTATTTAAAATTTTGTTTTAAAAATATCTGATTATTTTTTAATCCTATAGTTATTTTTTTTTTTTATAAGTGTATAAATCAAATTGTTCCTGTTTTCAATTATTTCATCTTCAATTTTGTTCTAAGTGAAAAAAAAAAGAAAAAGAAAAATGCATTTTTAGAATATTCTTTAAGTTTTCATGTTAAGTGTAATATATTTTAGTTTCTAATCTATATTATGCTCGAAAACATTTATTATCAGCGGTAAGTTGGCTGCTTTGAAAATATCGGATATATATCGAAAATATCGGATATATATCAAAATATCGGATATTTTTGATATTTTCGAGAGTATCATGATATTTACGAACCCTGATTATTGTGTTATTTGTGTTTGGTTGCGGTTTTTTCAGGGACGGGAAAATTTAAGTTTACCTGTGAGAAAAGGGGGGGGGGGGGAATTACTGGTCCTGCAGAACACTAAATTTTTCAAATTAGGGGTCTGATTGAATTTTTGGTGGTCTCGGACCAGCGGACCACCAAGGATTTTGAACGGTGGAATTAGCAAAATGGTTGCGGTTTCTGACTAATGAAAGTAATAAGCAACTTTGTTGCTAGAAAAAAAAAAGGGTATTTGTATTAACTGGTGACCAAAAGAAACATTAAAGGTCTAAAACTCTTTAAATCACTAGCTAGTAAATTCAAGATAAAGAAAAGATGTGGAAAAGAAACAGTTTAAAAATTATCCCCATTCTCTGGTTCATCCATCCTTCTTATCCCTTCCATAAACGAGGGAGATAAATTAGAATTACCAGAATAAACACTCTGGACCGTTTCCCGTCTTCTCAGAGCATTATGGATCGCTTCTCCCACAGCGCGTCCAATCAATTTCCGAAATTCCGCAACTAGGGTCACATCCACACCTCTGTCTCTTGGAAATTTCTGTTTGTATTATCTTTTTCCTCGTGGGTTTCATAAATATTAGTAGAGTCGTGCTGGCAACGATGATCATTTCAGTTTGAGTCGGATCAGTGATTCGGATCTCATTTTTCAAATGAAATTCTCCTGGATTGTATCATCTTTTAAGAAAAGTTTGGCATAAAATCACATGCAAGGTTCACATTTGATTAAAACAGAGATTGTATATTGTTTTATCAATAGACATTTATTATTATAAAAATCATATTCTGCGTTCGAAGGAATGGAAACTTGATTTTAGTGTAAAGTTCTCTCTTCAAGGACTTTACTTGATGTATTTCAAAATGAAATTGACTTGGATGTCATCTTCTAAGAAATATTTGTAATAGAATCGTATGCAAACTTCGTATTTGATTAAAACAGAGAATGTATATTGTTTTGTCACGAGAAATTTATTATCATAAAAAAATATATTTGTGCGGGTGAAGAGGAAGATTTGTATTTACCTTTATTAATCAAAATGTGAGCCCAATCTATTCTACAAAAGCAAAACGTTGGTCTTTGAATATATTCAAGATTTCATCTTAGATCAGACTGATCTAAATTTTTAAAGAAATTTGAGATAATATTCAGATAAAATCTGTCTGTAGCAGGTATTCAAATAAATAATGAGTTTTATCCCACAAACTGACAAAGACTGACAAAGTAAACGTGAAATACGTGTCCTAAAAAATTTATTTGTCGTAATTTTAGAGGCGCGTAAAATTTCATATTAATCAAATCCAGGCATTCAGTCTACAGTAAATCATTGGAATTCTTCGAGTGCATACAAGGTTTCATCTAAAATTAAATTGAAATAATTCTCTGAAATTTGACTCGAGATTCAAATGAAAAACTTCTATGTGACAGGCAACATTGACTCCGCTGATTATTTTTATCCAAGTTCGCTTCGACGTGAAAAACTCGATAAAGACTAGGGATGCCAACTCTAAAGCTGTCACGTCAGGATACGTCCGGTTTGTGAAACCGATTTCGGCCAGACAGAGCGCTGGAGAGGGGGAGGATAGGGTAAATTTCATTAAAATAAACAAATAAAAATCTCATATTACTTATTAATGCATAATTAGTCATGTTTGTTAGTCTCTATTAATCTTTTTATAATCCTTTATCTTCCTCAATCCTGGCGTTGCCATTGGAAAACACAAAAAAATACTTTTTAAATTTTCGCAACTTTAATAATCAAGGGATTCTACATTTGTTGAAATTACTTCTAGATCTTCTCAATAGATGACATCATATTATAACCATACATTTATCCAATGAAACATATTTAGAACTCCTTGACTTATTTGAAAACGGCTTGTGATCTCAGGTAATGCTGGTAACAGGACTGGAGAGATTATTATCACCGTGATTGCTAAAGGTTGCTAAAACCTTTGCCAGCGTTAATCTTATTTACAAGTAATTATTTAATCCAACTGACTTCAAATACTGTTTATTTATAATAGGGCTTGCATTCGAACTTATAATACTAAACGTCAGTGATCACAAGGTTATGTCATAAGGGTTTTTTGAAGAGTTCGCTATTATCCTAGATGGTTCCATTTTTAAATATTGTGCTTATACAATATGAATACTTATACAATATGAATATTTTGTCACAGTGCATATAAGTAGTAGATAAAGGACAGTTCTACGGCCACAGGCGGAATCCGGAATGAGCAATTGAGAGCAATGCTCATTCAGGTCCGCCTTCCTTCTAATCGCGACAATCATTGTGTCATGTTGTTGTTCAGTTTAACACTTTGCTAGAAAGATGTACGCATATATCAAGAATTAAGGTGTCAAAGCGGTTTCGCTTAGAAACACTTGTTTATTTTTATCTCATTTTATTGTTTTCTCCGATATTTTGTTAGAAAGATGCGTGTATACAAGTTTGTTTTTGAATAAGTATATATATATATATATATATATCACTTTATTGAATACAATTGTTAACAGATATACACGTGTTAGTAAGTATAGGTATCAGTAGGCTATGTACACATGTTAGTAAGTAATAGGTATCAGCAGACTATGTACACGTGTATCTATATACATGTAGATAAAATGTATATAAGTGTTTATAAATTTATAGATATAAATGTTTGAATATCGCTAAACATATATGTCTAAATCTATCCAAATGAATATATATACGTATATATAGTATATAAGTATATGTTTCTAAATATAAGTATCTAAGTATTAATATGTTTATATGCATGTATAAGTTTACATATGCGTGTTTATATAAAAAATTATTGGTTTAAAAAATTACAAAATCTAATTTAAAAAAAAGTTTAAAAAAAATATATATATACATATATAAATTAAAAAAAATAGTTTTAGCAAAATTAAAAAAGTAAAAAAAAAAGTTTTAACAAATTTAAAAAGTTTAAAAAATATATAAATTAAAAAATAGTAGAAGAAAAAAAAAAGTTTTACAAAGAAAATGTTTTAAGAAAATTAAAAAAAAAAAAGTTTCAACAAAATTTTATAAGTAAAAGAAAAAAAAATTATAAAAAATATAAGTTATAAAAAAGTTTTAGCAAAAAAAAAAAAAAAAAAAAAAAAAAATACAAGTTATAAAAAAGTTTTAACAAAAAAAAATGTTTTACAAAAATAAATACAAGTTATAGAAAATGTTTAACAAAATTTAAAAAAAAGTGGAAAAAAGTTTTACAAAACAAAAGTTTAAAAAAGTATATTTAAAAAATTATTTGTAAATGAGCATAGATATTTATACATATATTATATGTAAGTGTGTGGGTAGGGAATAAAATAAATACACATATTTAACATTATATTAGAAAGGTTTATGTATATGTTTTAAATAAGTACTCATATAAAAAAGAAACAATTTTTTATTAAAAACAAAACAATTTACAGGAAAAGTATATTTACAAGAAAAGATTTATTTACATAACAATATTATCTTGATAAATTCTTCTTTATATTAGTGTAAATTAGTATTATTGCAATCTTGAATAATTTTACAGTGGCCATACGCAAAGCTGGTGATCCCATCTTTGAACAAATAACGTTTATCATCAAACGGTGACAAACATATTTTGTTCTGACTTAATGTAAATAATTTATGAGCATCTTGCCCAATTCTCATTTGTACTTCAAAAGAAGTCGATTGGTTTTTGAGACAGTTCACATAGTCTTCATGCTTTAGACGGTTCTCGACGACGTGTTTAGATACACCCTTCGCTCGTTTCTTCTCTTCTATGGAAGATTTCAGAGAGTACATTTTTGATTTCAATCCGACAAACTCAAGGGCTAGATTGCCTTTTAGTTCATCTTTAAATTTGCCGATCACCTTCTTATTGATATCTGAGTAGAGTGAATGATGCTTTGGATAGTCTGAGAAATCGAACAAGCTTGCATGATGTTCCATATCATCAAAAATATTTTTTGTTTTAATATGATAGCACAGTGAGTCCGTATCGGTGAATAATAGTTTTGCATCATCTTTATATGTTTTCCTTATAAAATTATAGTGAAAATCATACATAAGTAATTTAGAGAGTTCTAATATTGCAAACCCGACATAAATCGGTCGATTCATGAGTATGCTAGTTTTCATCCTTTCAACAGCAGTTAGATCTTCATCAAATGTTTTAAATGACTTAAATGTAGGCGAGGCCACTAATTTTTTAGCTCTTTTTTCATTATTACAAAGCACGATATTTCTCCTTTTTCGCAAATTCTCCATGGTTTTTCCAAAAACAGAGTTATTCATTAATTTAAAAAAGTCTTTTTCAAAGGTGGATTTGGCCTCTTTTCTTTTTTCAGTATTAAAATTAATATATTTCTGAAGCCAAGATGTCTGTTTAAATTTAAGGACTTTATGAACAGCTTTAAGTTTTAATCCAAGTTGTAAATAAAATTTAAGATTACGATAATGAGTGATATAATTCTGCTTATCATTTAAATTTGGGATAAGTTTAGGTGTTCCTCTAAATGGCTGATTATTGAGAAGGGACTTGGCGTAAGGAGAAAGCATGTCTTCGCTAACTGTGAATCTTTCAGGGGCAAGTGGGTAATCGTTATGAAATGGATGAAGTTCTTCAGGATATTCTAAATCAACCTCGAAAATGTATCCAATATCAGAATCATCAAGTAGAGATAAAATCCACTCTTCCGTAATATGATTTGTTGTACACCATTCAAAACCACCAAAAGGTAAGAATTGCGACATAGCCCATCCATACAAATTATTTGCATCCCAGTACATAATGTAGCTGGGTGCATCATTTTTATTAAAATCAGCTGTATTAGGTATGTTCGCTCTGGCATATCTATGACTAATCATACTAATACCACCACGTATCCCATTCTCGATCAAAAGCAACATATCGATATCAGTAAGTAACTCTAGAGGTGTTTCGGACATTTTCAAACAAGCTTGCCAGGAGAGTGAAGGGGCGGTAAACAAATGTACACAATCAATATCATAGTATTGCTGACATAATTTCCTAAAATTTTGGAATACATCAGCAAGTAGCACAACATCTGTCTTGACGTATAGGTCGTGATATTCTCCTAGGGATTGGATATTAAAGGTTTTCCAAACCTTCTGGGCGTGTTTATAATCTTCCTCGTCTATAGGCTCATCAGTTAAGCTATTAAAAAATGCAGAAGGTGGAGGAAGTTCCTTCTCATTAAATTTTTCAAAGGAAGTGAAATGGTCATAAGGGTAGACCCCTTTTCTCATCAACAGATCTAAATTACTATTTTTTAAGAAATTTTCTTTTAGAATGGTAAATTGGTCAGATCGAAGGTTTTCAACGAGCTTTTCTAATGACGTTGGCAAAAATTGAAAGGAATCTATAAAGACCATCTGTATAGGACTTGTTGGCTTTCTTAACTTAAAGGTTATATAATTTTCCATAGTGGAGGCAATAACATCAATTTCATGATCTTTAAATTTCCCGATCTTACTCATTAAATGATGTCCATCATAGTTTTTCAGATTATGGAATATGACAGGGATTGTTTTACATTGCTTAAAATTGAGATTACATGCTACATGTGCTGCTCCTCGATACACTCCAGAGATGTGATCATGATCACGTGTGCGTTCTGAATCTAATGGCTGTTTACAAATATGACAAAATTCTGCTTCTTGAAAAGCTTTTTCTTGCAAAGGTGAAAGTTTCATAGGCTCTATGTTCAATAACTCCCGTCCTAAAATATCTTTTTCTTTCATCATTTGTTTTAAAAAATGATCCACACAGTCTTTACCACGATACACTTTCGCTTTCTCCATACATCTTCCATCGGGTCCAACAACGACATAAGCGTACCCACAAGGAAAATGATATGTTGTTTTTTCAGTATAAGATGGTTTAGAAGAGGGTGCACCTGGTGCAATAGGTATAAGTAGACTCTCAAAATCTGCATAAATGGTATAGGGAATAGGATGTTGGAGATGAATACCAGAAAACTTGAGTATGTTATCGTTTTCACTGGGTAGCTTTATAGACTGTGCTATATGTTGGCGACAATATTCATAATGTTTATTCAAAAGATCTTGTCTTGAAAAGCGATGTAAACATCTATAGCAATAATAACATACTCCATCATGCTTGGTGAGATCACCCAAAAGTCTTGAAAAACTTCTAATTAAACAATAATGTTGCTTTTCACCATCACCGATTAATAACAAATTGATAACATCTACATTCTGCTTTTCAGAAATATACAGAGGACAAACTTCATCCTCATCATATCCAAACACATTAAGGGTGTATTCCGATCCAAACTGCTTATTTTCTGATTCATTTTAAAATTCATTTTTGCTCTCAAACGCATCAAACTGGGAAATTCTCTTATTTAGAAACTATATAATGTGCCGTGCTTCTCAATTTTTTGATAAATGCAGAAAATACTGTAAAAAACGCTGTCAAAGTTGGCGTTTTGAACCGAATTTTCCGTAGCGGGCGATCTGGGAATGAAAAAAATGGTCATACTGAGAAAATAATTGTTTAAAAATCAAATTCTAATTAATTGAGCTGAAAATGAAATCACATGGCATGTTAAACATGTCTTCAGAAATCACACCAGCAAGTTTCATGTTTTTACTTTTAAAAATGAGCCTGAAAATGTCTCAGAAAATTTCGAGCTGTTGAGGGTGAAAAAATATTTTTTCGAATACAACCTTAATCCGTAAATCATTAAGCTTTTCAATAATAGGTATCTTGTGGAGTGAAACAGGATATTTCACCTCTCCTAGCTTAATCTCATTTTCATAAGGGATATAATGAGAAACTCGCTCAGGCTTTTTTGTAAAATCTAAGTTCAGTTTAAATGCCAAAAGGCACCAAACCAAACACTTATTGTCTTCATTTTTTATATTGAGCACTGCTTTTTTGTCATATAATTTTTTAGATAAGGCTATATAAGAACTTGCAGCAAGGGGATGATATTTAGCAATCTTGAGTTCTAAATGATGAATTTTTTTAAGTTTCCATCCAGACCCTCTTTGTATAAATTCTTCAAAGGATTTAGTTATTTTTGAAAATCCTTCTTCAATATGTTGCGAAATATTATCTTCAGTAAGTTCAGTAAAACACTGGCTTCGAAAATAAGGTTGAATCTCCTCTATCTCTTGATTGTCATTCATACGTTCAAGAGATATTTTAATCACCATATACCATTTAACAGCCCCTTTTTCATGAATTTCACTCATTAAACGCTCTTGTAGTTCGGCTCGTAAGTGGGTATGAAACACTGCTATATCACTTTCTTCACGCTCATCAGGATAAAGCATAAGAGTTTTAAACACATTAAGTACATCAGATTGGTTTTGCTTTAGTTTTTTAGACTTTACATTAGAGAAACTTGTTTTCCGTTTCACACTTACAAAAGGTGTACGGGAGTGTTCAGTACGTATATGTTGTTTAAGCTCAAAATTTCGTCCGAACATTTTATTACATTCACGACAAGGGAATTTTGAACTTTCATGTGATCTAAGATGATGCTTCAAGTTATCCTTCCGTGTAAAAACATACTCACACTTATCACACTTAAACTTAGGCTGATCATCAGTGTTATGAGTTTTTAAATGTCTTAACAAGTCTGATTTCCTTGTAAAAGATTTTTCACACATGTCACAGATATGAAACTTATCACCTAAATGAATCTTCAAATGCCGATTCAAATTAGAAGTAGATAAAAATCTCTTATTACACGTAGGGCATATAGGCATCTTCTTTACAGAAACAGAATCTTCAGGTGTTATGTTGATATTAATAGTATTTGAAGATAAACTACTTTTCAACGAGGATTCTTCAGAAAATCCATTATCTTCTAATGATCTAACATTGCTATGGGTCTTCAAATGTCTCTGTAAGTTAGATCTCCGTCCAAAAGTTTTCCGGCAAACTTCACAAGTGTACAGCTTCTCACCAGAATGTATCTTCATATGCTGATTCAAGTTGGATGTGCACGTAAAATCTTTACCACAAGTCAAACAGGTTAAAAATTTCTTCGTAGATGTAGAACTTTCCAAAGGCATAATCTCATCAATAGGTATGATAACATCCATAGTAGAATAAAATGAAATAAAAAACACTTCAAAGAAATCAACAATTAAAAAACAAAAAAGCAATCTTTTCAAACAAACCGAATCAGAAAAAAGCAAGAGCAATTAAAGACACGTCTTATCACTACCAAAATTAATCATCAAATGATGGAAGTCTGATTTTCCGCCTCCTATTTATATCCTGAACCTCCCCCGCTCCACCGATCTCAATCTGGCGACGAAATATTCTACTTAGCGAGAAAATAAAAAATCAAAATCGCCAAATCACGACGAAATAATTCATTTGGCGAGCAAACGAAAGAATAAAATCACCAAATTACAAAAATATTTTTCCCTATTAATAACACTCTAAGAGATCATTAAACCCGAAGACTTATAATTTATTCTTGATGTAATTAAATTTCCCTTTCAAATGCTTAAATACAATTAACATTATTATATACTTATATACAATTGATATTATTAAAAGGTCTTTACCAAAGTCTAATACTAGTGACTTTTATAGTTGATTTTAGAAATTAACGATTAAAAATGTTTTATCCAGACAGAAATAGTTATACTTTAAAACTGTTTCTCAATATATTTTTCAAAACTCTCATCCATAGAGTCATGATTTTCTTGCATATCAATAACAAATGTTTTATACATTGAATTATATATTTCCAATTCAAGTGAAAATTCCTAAAAACTGTATACATACAAGTATATTAAATAAAAAGATATGAAAATACAACTGATTAATAATATAAAATCCAACTAGCAATTCAAAAGTTTAAAAATACATATGGTTATTTTATTATGTTAGTAAATTTTGTGTGTTTTTTTATTCAAATAAATCAATATACAGTTTCACAAAAATATTACTGTTCGACATATAATACCAATTTCGAATATATATATAAATACTCTAAACTGAATAACTTTAAATTCAGAAAAATATAATTACAACATTTTTTTTAAGTTTAACGATAAACAATAATTTTAAATTATATACTTAAACTACTAAGACATGAAAATTAATTAAATGGAACTGCGTAACTCAGATAATTTAAATTTTTTATGGAATTTTATAACAAAATAAATTTTACTTTAAAAATATTAACGAAACTTTCTAAAAATTTTATATGTATATACATGTAAGTATACTAAACAGAAAAAAAAATTAAATAATATAAAATTCAACTAAGAGATCATCTACATTTAAAAAAATACATATAATAATTTCAATACATTAACTGCATTTAAAAAAAAATACATATACTAATTTCAATACATCAATAAATTCTGTGTGTTATATTACGATCCTACATTAAATTTAATAATAAATAATAATTTTTAATTATAGACACGGTCTACTAAACTATGAAAATTAATTAAAATGAGCTAACTGATTAAATTTTTTGATACGTTTTTAAATATAACTCGAATTCTACTTAAAAAATATTACAAAGAGATCTCATATTATTGAATTTCGAATTGTTAAAACCAATCACATTAATTTTTTTTTCAACCATAATTCATATTTAATTGCTCGCGAAAGACAGAATACTATTTTCTCTTAAGACAGATATATATTCTTAATACCAGTGCAGACAACTGTCAAAGTGTTCAACCATATAGTCTAATTACATGACTGTTAAATTTATTTTATTTATTGTTGAAGTGTTAATTTTGGTATTAAACAGAAACAAATACCAAGTTGTTTACCCTGTTCTAAGTATACATAGAAGTTAATTTTACTAAATCGGACAACATATAATATACATTTTTAAAATTCTATATCTACTAATCACACTAAAACGATCTACCTAATTATTATTAAATACTATTATTAAATTCCTTTCTCCACAGAATGAATAAAACAGCTTTCAAATTTATGAAACCTCTAAAAATATTGCACCACCCCTAAAAAATCCTAATTTAGATTAAATTAATGAATCAATAATCTCGAATAACATCAAAACTCATTTTGAAAAACAAAACGACATATTATTTACTTGTTGCAATCTCTAAAAGTATTACATCACCCTGAAAAATAAACCACAAATTGTTCTATCGGTAACCTTTTTAAGGTATTGCATTATCCTTTAAAAATCATATTTAAGATTAAATTAGTGAATCCTAAACCTTAAATAAAATCAAAACTCAGTTTGAAAAGAAAACAATCTATTATTTTCGCTAAATTCTTACAAATATTTCATAATCAAATCATTCTAACACTCATTTTCAAGCTTTTACGTCTATTATTCAAATTAAAAATTATACCTAATTAACATTCTTATTTTATATTCTAAATTAATTCCGATCAACATCCCTGAAATTCATTCAAAAATCAAAGTTATCCAAGTCCGATTACAATCGATACAAATTGTCTGCCTCAGAAGTATTAAAACCATTATTTTCAAAAATCCGCTCGCTAGGGGGCAGCACTGAGCAAAAAAAGTTTTAAAAATTAAATTTACAACTAGCGTAACAAAATTGGTGTATAAGAACAGCTAACCACTAGTAGGGGAGAAAGGAGAGTTCAGCGTCAGCAGGCGGATTGCGGATTGGGAGGATTGAGGAGGAGGGAGGAATCCACCTTGTGGATAGAGGAGGAGGGTGGAATCCACCTGTGGGAGGTTTCTTAGAGTAGGAGGGGTTAAATGTTGGAGAGGGCTTAATTTTTGAGGGGGCTTAATATTAGAGATTTGATAATGTGTTGGCAGAACTGTCCTTTCTCCCCTACTAGTGGTTAGCTGTTCTTATACACCAATTTTGTTACGCTAGTTGTAAATTTAATTTTTAAAACTTTTTTTGCTCAGTGCTGCCCCCTAGCGAGCGGATTTTTGAAAATAATGGTTTTAATACTTCTGAGGCAGACAATTTGTATCGATTGTAATCGGACTTGGATAACTTTGATTTTTGAATGAATTTCAGGGATGTTGATCGGAATTAATTTAGAATATAAAATAAGAATGTTAATTAGGTATAATTTTTAATTTGAATAATAGACGTAAAAGCTTGAAAATGAGTGTTAGAATGATTTGATTATGAAATATTTGTAAGAATTTAGCGAAAATAATAGATTGTTTTCTTTTCAAACTGAGTTTTGATTTTATTTAAGGTTTAGGATTCACTAATTTAATCTTAAATATGATTTTTAAAGGATAATGCAATACCTTAAAAAGGTTACCGATAGAACAATTTGTGGTTTATTTTTCAGGGTGATGTAATACTTTTAGAGATTGCAACAAGTAAATAATATGTCGTTTTGTTTTTCAAAATGAGTTTTGATGTTATTCGAGATTATTGATTCATTAATTTAATCTAAATTAGGATTTTTTAGGGGTGGTGCAATATTTTTAGAGGTTTCATAAATTTGAAAGCTGTTTTATTCATTCTGTGGAGAAAGGAATTTAATAATAGTATTTAATAATAATTAGGTAGATCGTTTTAGTGTGATTAGTAGATATAGAATTTTAAAAATGTATATTATATGTTGTCCGATTTAGTAAAATTAACTTCTATGTATACTTAGAACAGGGTAAACAACTTGGTAGTCGAACCTCGTTAACATGAACCTCAAGGGGAATCAAAATGTTGTTCATGTTAACAGTAATTCATGTTATCAGTATCAAATCTTTGTATTCGTTTTTATAGGGGACTTTGAAAACAATTCATGTTAAAAGTAATTCACGTTAAGCGTGTTCACGTTAACGAGGTTTGACTGTATTTGTTTCTGTTTAATACCAAAATTAACACTTCAACAATAAATAAAATAAATTTAACAGTCATGTAATTAGACTATATGGTTGAACACTTTGACAGTTGTCTGCACTGGTATTAAGAATATATATCTGTCTTAAGAGAAAATAGTATTCTGTCTTTCGCGAGCAATTAAATATGAATTATGGTTGAAAAAAAAATTAATGTGATTGGTTTTAACAATTCGAAATTCAATAATATGAGATCTCTTTGTAATATTTTTTAAGTAGAATTCGAGTTATATTTAAAAACGTATCAAAAAATTTAATCAGTTAGCTCATTTTAATTAATTTTCATAGTTTAGTAGACCGTGTCTATAATTAAAAATTATTATTTATTATTAAATTTAATGTAGGATCGTAATATAACACACAGAATTTATTGATGTATTGAAATTAGTATATGTATTTTTTTTTAAATGCAGTTAATGTATTGAAATTATTATATGTATTTTTTTAAATGTAGATGATCTCTTAGTTGAATTTTATATTATTTAATTTTTTTTTCTGTTTAGTATACTTACATGTATATACATATAAAATTTTTAGAAAGTTTCGTTAATATTTTTAAAGTAAAATTTATTTTGTTATAAAATTCCATAAAAAATTTAAATTATCTGAGTTACGCAGTTCCATTTAATTAATTTTCATGTCTTAGTAGTTTAAGTATATAATTTAAAATTATTGTTTATCGTTAAACTTAAAAAAATGTTGTAATTATATTTTTCTGAATTTAAAGTTATTCAGTTTAGAGTATTTATATATATATTCGAAATTGGTATTATATGTCGAACAGTAATATTTTTGTGAAACTGTATATTGATTTATTTGAATAAAAAAACACACAAAATTTACTAACATAATAAAATAACCATATGTATTTTTAAACTTTTGAATTGCTAGTTGGATTTTATATTATTAATCAGTTGTATTTTCATATCTTTTTATTTAATATACTTGTATGTATACAGTTTTTAGGAATTTTCACTTGAATTGGAAATATATAATTCAATGTATAAAACATTTGTTATTGATATGCAAGAAAATCATGACTCTATGGATGAGAGTTTTGAAAAATATATTGAGAAACAGTTTTAAAGTATAACTATTTCTGTCTGGATAAAACATTTTTAATCGTTAATTTCTAAAATCAACTATAAAAGTCACTAGTATTAGACTTTGGTAAAGACCTTTTAATAATATCAGTTGTATATAAGTATATAATAATGTTAATTGTATTTAAGCATTTGAAAGGGAAATTTAATTACATCAAGAATAAATTATAAGTCTTCGGGTTTAATGATCTCTTAGAGTGTTATTAATAGGGAAAAATATTTTTGTAATTTGGTGATTTTATTCTTTCGTTTGCTCGCCAAATGAATTATTTCGTCGTGATTTGGCGATTTTGATTTTTTATTTTCTCGCTAAGTAGAATATTTCGTCGCCAGATTGAGATCGGTGGAGCGGGGGAGGTTCAGGATATAAATAGGAGGCGGAAAATCAGACTTCCATCATTTGATGATTAATTTTGGTAGTGATAAGACGTGTCTTTAATTGCTCTTGCTTTTTTCTGATTCGGTTTGTTTGAAAAGATTGCTTTTTTGTTTTTTAATTGTTGATTTCTTTGAAGTGTTTTTTATTTCATTTTATTCTACTATGGATGTTATCATACCTATTGATGAGATTATGCCTTTGGAAAGTTCTACATCTACGAAGAAATTTTTAACCTGTTTGACTTGTGGTAAAGATTTTACGTGCACATCCAACTTGAATCAGCATATGAAGATACATTCTGGTGAGGAGCTGTACACTTGTGAAGTTTGCCGGAAAACTTTTGGACGGAGATCTAACTTACAGAGACATTTGAAGACCCATAGCAATGTTAGATCATTAGAAGATAATGGATTTTCTGAAGAATCCTCGTTGAAAAGTAGTTTATCTTCAAATACTATTAATATCAACATAACACCTGAAGATTCTGTTTCTGTAAAGAAGATGCCTATATGCCCTACGTGTAATAAGAGATTTTTATCTACTTCTAATTTGAATCGGCATTTGAAGATTCATTTAGGTGATAAGTTTCATATCTGTGACATGTGTGAAAAATCTTTTACAAGGAAATCAGACTTGTTAAGACATTTAAAAACTCATAACACTGATGATCAGCCTAAGTTTAAGTGTGATAAGTGTGAGTATGTTTTTACACGGAAGGATAACTTGAAGCATCATCTTAGATCACATGAAAGTTCAAAATTCCCTTGTCGTGAATGTAATAAAATGTTCGGACGAAATTTTGAGCTTAAACAACATATACGTACTGAACACTCCCGTACACCTTTTGTAAGTGTGAAACGGAAAACAAGTTTCTCTAATGTAAAGTCTAAAAAACTAAAGCAAAACCAATCTGATGTACTTAATGTGTTTAAAACTCTTATGCTTTATCCTGATGAGCGTGAAGAAAGTGATATAGCAGTGTTTCATACCCACTTACGAGCCGAACTACAAGAGCGTTTAATGAGTGAAATTCATGAAAAAGGGGCTGTTAAATGGTATATGGTGATTAAAATATCTCTTGAACGTATGAATGACAATCAAGAGATAGAGGAGATTCAACCTTATTTTCGAAGCCAGTGTTTTACTGAACTTACTGAAGATAATATTTCGCAACATATTGAAGAAGGATTTTCAAAAATAACTAAATCCTTTGAAGAATTTATACAAAGAGGGTCTGGATGGAAACTTAAAAAAATTCATCATTTAGAACTCAAGATTGCTAAATATCATCCCCTTGCTGCAAGTTCTTATATAGCCTTATCTAAAAAATTATATGACAAAAAAGCAGTGCTCAATATAAAAAATGAAGACAATAAGTGTTTGGTTTGGTGCCTTTTGGCATTTAAACTGAACTTAGATTTTACAAAAAAGCCTGAGCGAGTTTCTCATTATATCCCTTATGAAAATGAGATTAAGCTAGGAGAGGTGAAATATCCTGTTTCACTCCACAAGATACCTATTATTGAAAAGCTTAATGATTTACGGATTAATGTGTTTGGATATGATGAGGATGAAGTTTGTCCTCTGTATATTTCTGAAAAGCAGAATGTAGATGTTATCAATTTGTTATTAATCGGTGATGGTGAAAAGCAACATTATTGTTTAATTAGAAGTTTTTCAAGACTTTTGGGTGATCTCACCAAGCATGATGGAGTATGTTATTATTGCTATAGATGTTTACATCGCTTTTCAAGACAAGATCTTTTGAATAAACATTATGAATATTGTCGCCAACATATAGCACAGTCTATAAAGCTACCCAGTGAAAACGATAACATACTCAAGTTTTCTGGTATTCATCTCCAACATCCTATTCCCTATACCATTTATGCAGATTTTGAGAGTCTACTTATACCTATTGCACCAGGTGCACCCTCTTCTAAACCATCTTATACTGAAAAAACAACATATCATTTTCCTTGTGGGTACGCTTATGTCGTTGTTGGACCCGATGGAAGATGTATGGAGAAAGCGAAAGTGTATCGTGGTAAAGACTGTGTGGATCATTTTTTAAAACAAATGATGAAAGAAAAAGATATTTTAGGACGGGAGTTATTGAACATAGAGCCTATGAAACTTTCACCTTTGCAAGAAAAAGCTTTTCAAGAAGCAGAATTTTGTCATATTTGTAAACAGCCATTAGATTCAGAACGCACACGTGATCATGATCACATCTCTGGAGTGTATCGAGGAGCAGCACATGTAGCATGTAATCTCAATTTTAAGCAATGTAAAACAATCCCTGTCATATTCCATAATCTGAAAAACTATGATGGACATCATTTAATGAGTAAGATCGGGAAATTTAAAGATCATGAAATTGATGTTATTGCCTCCACTATGGAAAATTATATAACCTTTAAGTTAAGAAAGCCAACAAGTCCTATACAGATGGTCTTTATAGATTCCTTTCAATTTTTGCCAACGTCATTAGAAAAGCTCGTTGAAAACCTTCGATCTGACCAATTTACCATTCTAAAAGAAAATTTCTTAAAAAATAGTAATTTAGATCTGTTGATGAGAAAAGGGGTCTACCCTTATGACCATTTCACTTCCTTTGAAAAATTTAATGAGAAGGAACTTCCTCCACCTTCTGCATTTTTTAATAGCTTAACTGATGAGCCTATAGACGAGGAAGATTATAAACACGCCCAGAAGGTTTGGAAAACCTTTAATATCCAATCCCTAGGAGAATATCACGACCTATACGTCAAGACAGATGTTGTGCTACTTGCTGATGTATTCCAAAATTTTAGGAAATTATGTCAGCAATACTATGATATTGATTGTGTACATTTGTTTACCGCCCCTTCACTCTCCTGGCAAGCTTGTTTGAAAATGTCCGAAACACCTCTAGAGTTACTTACTGATATCGATATGTTGCTTTTGATCGAGAATGGGATACGTGGTGGTATTAGTATGATTAGTCATAGATATGCCAGAGCGAACATACCTAATACAGCTGATTTTAATAAAAATGATGCACCCAGCTACATTATGTACTGGGATGCAAATAATTTGTATGGATGGGCTATGTCGCAATTCTTACCTTTTGGTGGTTTTGAATGGTGTACAACAAATCATATTACGGAAGAGTGGATTTTATCTCTACTTGATGATTCTGATATTGGATACATTTTCGAGGTTGATTTAGAATATCCTGAAGAACTTCATCCATTTCATAACGATTACCCACTTGCCCCTGAAAGATTCACAGTTAGCGAAGACATGCTTTCTCCTTACGCCAAGTCCCTTCTCAATAATCAGCCATTTAGAGGAACACCTAAACTTATCCCAAATTTAAATGATAAGCAGAATTATATCACTCATTATCGTAATCTTAAATTTTATTTACAACTTGGATTAAAACTTAAAGCTGTTCATAAAGTCCTTAAATTTAAACAGACATCTTGGCTTCAGAAATATATTAATTTTAATACTGAAAAAAGAAAAGAGGCCAAATCCACCTTTGAAAAAGACTTTTGTAAATTAATGAATAACTCTGTTTTTGGAAAAACCATGGAGAATTTGCGAAAAAGGAGAAATATCGTGCTTTGTAATAATGAAAAAAGAGCTAAAAAATTAGTGGCCTCGCCTACATTTAAGTCATTTAAAACATTTGATGAAGATCTAACTGCTGTTGAAAGGATGAAAACTAGCATACTCATGAATCGACCGATTTATGTCGGGTTTGCAATATTAGAACTCTCTAAATTACTTATGTATGATTTTCACTATAATTTTATAAGGAAAACATATAAAGATGATGCAAAACTATTATTCACCGATACGGACTCACTGTGCTATCATATTAAAACAAAAAATATTTTTGATGATATGGAACATCATGCAAGCTTGTTCGATTTCTCAGACTATCCAAAGCATCATTCACTCTACTCAGATATCAATAAGAAGGTGATCGGCAAATTTAAAGATGAACTAAAAGGCAATCTAGCCCTTGAGTTTGTCGGATTGAAATCAAAAATGTACTCTCTGAAATCTTCCATAGAAGAGAAGAAACGAGCGAAGGGTGTATCTAAAC
Organism: Maratus speciosus; assembly: GCA_963932465.1. NCBI lineage: Eukaryota > Metazoa > Arthropoda > Arachnida > Araneae > Salticidae > Maratus > Maratus speciosus. The sequence goes on from OZ010795.1 coordinate 360,617,501, forward strand.
ACGTCGTCGAGAACCGTCTAAAGCATGAAGACTATGTGAACTGTCTCAAAAACCAATCGACTTCTTTTGAAGTACAAATGAGAATTGGGCAAGATGCTCATAAATTATTTACATTAAGTCAGAACAAAATATGTTTGTCACCGTTTGATGATAAACGTTATTTGTTCAAAGATGGGATCACCAGCTTTGCGTATGGCCACTGTAAAATTATTCAAGATTGCAATAATACTAATTTACACTAATATAAAGAAGAATTTATCAAGATAATATTGTTATGTAAATAAATCTTTTCTTGTAAATATACTTTTCCTGTAAATTGTTTTGTTTTTAATAAAAAATTGTTTCTTTTTTATATGAGTACTTATTTAAAACATATACATAAACCTTTCTAATATAATGTTAAATATGTGTATTTATTTTATTCCCTACCCACACACTTACATATAATATATGTATAAATATCTATGCTCATTTACAAATAATTTTTTAAATATACTTTTTTAAACTTTTGTTTTGTAAAACTTTTTTCCACTTTTTTTTAAATTTTGTTAAACATTTTCTATAACTTGTATTTATTTTTGTAAAACATTTTTTTTTGTTAAAACTTTTTTATAACTTGTATTTTTTTTTTTTTTTTTTTTTTTTTTTTGCTAAAACTTTTTTATAACTTATATTTTTTATAATTTTTTTTTCTTTTACTTATAAAATTTTGTTGAAACTTTTTTTTTTTTAATTTTCTTAAAACATTTTCTTTGTAAAACTTTTTTTTTTCTTCTACTATTTTTTAATTTATATATTTTTTAAACTTTTTAAATTTGTTAAAACTTTTTTTTTTACTTTTTTAATTTTGCTAAAACTATTTTTTTTAATTTATATATGTATATATATATTTTTTTTAAACTTTTTTTTAAATTAGATTTTGTAATTTTTTAAACCAATAATTTTTTATATAAACACGCATATGTAAACTTATACATGCATATAAACATATTAATACTTAGATACTTATATTTAGAAACATATACTTATATACTATATATACGTATATATATTCATTTGGATAGATTTAGACATATATGTTTAGCGATATTCAAACATTTATATCTATAAATTTATAAACACTTATATACATTTTATCTACATGTATATAGATACACGTGTACATAGTCTGCTGATACCTATTACTTACTAACATGTGTACATAGCCTACTGATACCTATACTTACTAACACGTGTATATCTGTTAACAATTGTATTCAATAAAGTGATATATATATATATATATATATATATATATATATATATATATATATATATAAAAACAAACTTGTATACACGCATCTTTCTAACAAAATATCGGAGAAAACAATAAAATGAGATAAAAATAAACAAGTGTTTCTAAGCGAAACCGCTTTGACACCTTAATTCTTGATATATGCGTACATCTTTCTAGCAAAGTGTTAAACTGAACAACAACATGACACAATGATTGTCGCGATTAGAAGGAAGACGGACCTGAATGAGCATTGCTCTCAATTGCTCATTCCGGATTCCGCCTGTGGCCGTAGAACTGTCCTTTATCTACTACTCATATATATATTTTTTTCAAATAACATAAAAACAATATGCACGATTCATTATTTTTAATTAGAAAATGTTCACCTCAATAATGTATACATTATTTTTAGAAATTTAAGCCCCTTGAAAGTGACATGTATAACAATGTATCCGAATTTTCAATTTAAATTTCTAAAATGACAAAAGGGGGAGGGGGTTCCGTCTTCTACCCCACAGCACTATTCAACTTCGAATAATATATTACTAAATAATACATAACTATCATTATTACTACTACTACTTTAAAACAATATATTAGTATAACTAATAATGATTTACTAAAGAGAAAACGTTACTTTTAATGCTAAAAGGGAATTCAAACTTCATGGCAATCAGTGCATTTTTAGGGATTTATAATGTGGATAGACAGACAAACTATTATAGAAAATAAAATGAAGGCATGGATATGAAACTACCCGCGAATACAGAAAAGATAAGTACCTTTTCTAAATTTTCAAAAATCGAAACGGTTTTATTTCATATAACATAACTGAAAGCACTTGTGGAAAATCAATCTAAAATTCAACTTTCGAAACTAAAAATAGACAGTGGTTAATTCAAATGTGGATGCGAGAATTTACTTTTAATAATTTTACAGAAGTAAAAATTTTTAATTACGATGGTAAACGTGCGAAGGCAAGTCGGTTCAACGGCAGTCGAAAAAAAATTAGTCTTTTGCTAGAAGACCCCTATCGCAGATAGCTCCGAACAACCCTAATCTGTCTCATTATTAGTACAAAAAATCACGAGCGTTAACAATTCTATTTATTATACAAAATTAAATAAATTAATAAATAAATGTTATTATAGTTTGAGTAAAAATTTAAAATAAATTTATAATTACAACGATTAGTTAAGGTGATTGAATTGTGCAACAAATACAAACACAAAATGCAACAAAAACAAATTAAAATTAAAAACGAACACATAAAACAAAGTATGAGAAATAATACAAGGAGAGAGAATTGTTTGAAAGTAAATCTTGAGTTAAATTGAGGCGCTTACAATATGTTTTGCATCTCGAGAACATCCTTTACATTATTCACGCTTAATTTTGGTATGGAAAAACTTTTAATAGTGCAGTTGTTTTTGATGATGATGATGACGATGCTGAAAAGGATGATAAATTAGAAAAGTTCAGTTTTTTGCAGTAAGGTATTTGAGCCCTATGGCAAATAGGACTGCGAACAACTCTTATCAGATTCATTATTACGCAGAAAAATCACAAACATTGGCAATTATATCTATTATACAAAATTAAATAAATTAACAAATAAATTTTATTACAGTTTGAGTAAAAATTTTAAAAATTAAAGGTAGATTAGTAAAAGTAATTCAATTGTGCAACAAATACGAAAACAAAGTGCAATAAAAGCAAATTAAAACTAAAAAAGACAAATAAAGAAAATAAAGTATGAAAACACACACAGAGATTTGTTTTAAAGAAAATAGTGAGATAAACTGAGGCACGTACGATATGTTTTGCTTCCCGAGAGCATTCTTTACAATATAAAAAAACTTTCACTTGGAAAAACTTACTTTTAATAGTGTTGTTGATGATGAGGTTTTCGGTTGAAATATTGCACCTATTAAATAATATAGAGTAAAAAGTATAGATTCTTAACTTCGATGAAAATCACATTAAATTACAGCAGTCAGAAAATTCAGTTTTTTGCAGGAAACACCTATCGCACACAGCGGTGAACAACCATAAGCTGTTTCATATATTAGTCTAAAAAAATCAAGAGCGGCGATTTCATTTATCATACAAAATTAAATAAATTAATTTAAAAATGTTATTATAGTTTGGGTAAAAGTTTCAAAAATTTGTAATTAATCCGATTAGTAAAGGTAATTCAACTGTGCAACAACTACAAAAACAAAGAGCAATAAAAACAAACTAAAAACAAATATATAAAATAAAGAAGGAAAACACACATAGGGAGAAAGAGGGAGAGAGAATTGTTTGACGAAAAATCTTGAGATAAATTGAGGCGCGTTAAATTAATAAATAAATGTTATTATAGTTTGAGTAAAAATTTAAAACAAATTTATAATTACAACGATTGGTAAAGGTGATTGAATTGTGAAACAAATACAAAATCAGAATGCAATGAAACCAAATTAAAATTAAAATTAAAGAGAAATAAATAAGACAAAGTATGAAAAAACACATAGAGAGAGAATTGTCTGAATGAAATCTTGAGATAAATTGCGGTACTTACAATACGTTTTGCATTCCGAGAATATCCTTTACATTATTCACGCTTAACAATGGTATGGAAAAACATATTTTTAATAGTATTGTTGTTGATGATGGTGATGATGATGATGACAACGATGACAATTATGATGATGATCCTGATGATGATGATGATGATGATGATGACAAAGGGGATGATATGGAAAACCCTATTGAAGATTGCATTGAAGAACCCTGATCTGTTAAAAATCACGAAAAAAATCAGGTCAGAAAAATCTCGAACATTGGCGATTTTATTTATTATACAAAATTAAATAAATTAATAAATAAATGATATTACAGTTTGAGTAAAAATTTAAAAATTTATAATTACAACACTTGGTAAAGGTAATTCTATTCTGCAACGAATACGTAAACAAAGTAAAAAAAAAAATTAATTAAAATTAAAATTAAAAAACAAATAAATAAAATAAACTATGGAAAAGCACACATACACAGACAAAGACAGAGAATGGAAATTATTTAAAAGAAAATCTTGATAAAAATTGAAGCGTTTACAATATGTTTTGCGTCTTGAAAACATGCTTTACAATATAAACACTTAACTATGCATGGAAAACTTATTTTTAATATTGTTGTTGATGAGGTAGATGATGATGATGATGATGTTTACGATGATTATGATGATTATGATGATGATTTCTCCGGTTGTAATATTACACCTATTATATTTTATATAGTGTAAAAAGTATAAATTCTTAGTCTATATGTTAACGAGATTATACAGGGTGTCCAGTGAATAAGACCCTGATTTCAAAATGAAATATCTTAAAAACAAAGATCAATAGAATTATGCAGTAAACGGTTTGTTTATTAGATAAGCTGTGAAAATGTCATACAGAAGTTGCAAAATTTAGTTGCAAAAACCGTTAACAGATGGCGCTGTAATGGCGATGGCAATAAACTATGCTTCGAAGTCCAGAGCACTAGTGTTTCATTCCTAGATGGTTCCCTATGGAAAGAAAAAAGTGGGAAGTCCGCTTCTTAGTTGAGGTGATGTGCAGAAGTGGAAGCATGTGTTGAGAGAATTGAGATTTGTTTCAAATTTTCTTATAAGCTATTTCAGTCTGGATCCCAGTATCTCCGTGGTATGCCTTTTCTCTTCTAATTGGTAGATCATGGAATCGAATCCAAGCAGAGGAGGATTGGAAAAAAATGGAAATCTTTACTTTTTAATATTTATTTAAATTGTGAAAAAAAGTTTGAATTTAAAAGATCCAAAGTTTCTAGTTTTAAAATTTAATTAAGCTAAAAGAAACCCCTTTTTTAAAATCATTAAACATTTATAATAATGGGGCGAAACAGCACCGAAAACTGGCGATATGAAGCAAGTAAAATAATAAAACTTTGTAAAAAATCACCATAAAATTAAAACAAAACACAGGACGCGTTTCGAGCTAAAAACATAACAGCTCGTCATCAGCTAAGCATACACGTGTCCGAAAACGGACAAGTAAACTAAGGACAAGTAAACGGACATAAAACTTTTTTTAAATTGTAGAAAATAGTTTGAATGAAAAAATACAAAGTTTCTATTTTAAAAACTTAAGTTAAAAAATCATTTTAATTTTAAAAACTCATTTGAATTTTTTTTTATCATTGAGCATAGAAGTATGGTGCAGCTTCTAGCGATATGATCCGAAGTTTTCGAAAGGAGTGCAGCCTCCAAAGTACTTTTACTTTGACGTTGATGATATGGCTTATCATCAATTTCTTTTAAAAATTAAATAATTTAATGCATAATTTCTATCCCTAAAACTTTGTTTCAAGGGAAAGAAATATATGTTATGGTATGCACCATGTAATATATTATTTTATGGTACAATTGTCTAGTATGTGTTAAAGTTAAACCTGTGCTAAAACCAAAATATTATGCCGTGATTTAAAAATGTAATTGAAAAGTGCAAAATTACTTTTTTATTTAAAATAATTCAGGTATAAACAATAATACTAAAATATTATGCCGTGATTTAAAAATATAAAAAATAAATAAAAAGTACAACATTATTTTTGTAAATATATGCGTTTTGATGTGAATAATTATATGGCATTAAAAATTGAATTTAATCAAATATTTTAATAAGTTCTTATATAACGATTTCTAAACTATGTATTGAAAATTCTATTAATTGAAATTCTCTAAAATTAAAGCTGGTGCAATAATTCTGTGACCAGATATCTCCACTTCTGCACGTCATCCCAACGAAAAAGTGGACTTTCCCACTTTTCGTCCTTCCATAGGGAACTATCAAGGAATGAGACGCTACTCCTCTGGACTTCGAAGCACAATTTATGGGCATTGCGATGTCAGCGCCATCTGTTAACGGTTTTTGCAACTTATTTTTGAAACTTCTGTATAACATTTTTACAACTTAGCTAATAAACGAACCGTTTACTGCATAATTCTATTGATCTTTGTTTTTGAGATATTTAATTTTGAAATCAGGGTCTTATTCGCTGGACACCCTCTATTACTGTAGTTAGAAAAATCCAGTTTTTGGCAGGTAGACTGCTATCGCAGGCAGCGTTGAACAATCTTATTATCTCTGTTTAATAATCAAAAAAAAAAAAATCAAGAACTTTGGTGATTTTATTTAATATACAAAATTAAATAAATTAATAATTAAATGCCATTGCAGTTTGAGTAAAAATTTTAAAATGTATAATTACAACGATTAATAAAGATAATTCAATTGGGCAAAAATACGAAAATAAAATTCGATAAAAGCAAATTAAATTAAAAAACAAATAAATAAAATAAAGTATGAAAACACACGCACACACACAAAGAGAGAGAGAGAATTGTTTGAAAAAAAATCTTGAGATAATATGAGGCACTTATAATATGTTTTGCATTTTGACAACATTGAATAGTGTTGTTGTTGTTTTTGTTATTATTGATATTGATAAATATTGAAGGAGATGAGTTCAGAACAGCTTACGCCCAATACCCAGTTAAATTATTATACTTAAATTATTAAATGGAATAATAGAATATAAAATGTATTCTCTTACCTTTTCTGGTAAGCGCACGAAGATTCTTCTTTCGTGATCATGTAGACACCTAAAATACTTTATTTTATTTTATTTTAATATAAATGTGGGTCATGTTAACGTGCTTTCATCAGAAAGAAGTCGGACTTTTAAATACTTCTTTTTAATTAACGAATATGCTCTGGGATAATTATTGGTGCACTACAAAAAAACAAGAATAAAATTAATTAGTTAACATAGTATTAGATGTGAAATTCACACAGGATAAGGAGTATTCCTTTAGACAAAAGGCATCAGTGTACAACATCAACTGCACAACAAATATGTAAGTAAGTAAGTAAGCACCCACCCTGGGAACCCGCTTTTGGCTTATGGTTAGGTGTAACCCCCAAGCCCAGGGCAGGGAAAAGTTTTACTACCTGCGGAACTCCTTCAATTTTTTTTTTTTTTTTTTTCCTCAGTTTAGGAGAAATAACAATGTTAGATATATGACAATTATTGACAGTGTGTGCGATAAATATTTACAGATGAGAGATTAAATGGAACTGGTGATTTTGAAAAGAATAATTAAAGGATATGTGATTACGGGATATAACACAATAAAGCACAATGCAGAAATATACAGTCCTCTCCACTCGAGTACCAAGGTAACAGATAAACAAAGTTAAAAATTAATCCAAATAAAGTAAATAAAGTAATAATAAATCTTAATAAGAGATAGAAAAATTTAATGACTGGAGTGGAGATGACCGTGATAAATAAACATTTCAAAAGTTTACCATGATAGATCTTACTAACCAGGTACACTAGATCCACAATGCACTTCAATTATGCATTTCGATGGTAGAACTCTATTATGTGCAAAATACATTACAGGACTAATTTCGAGCCGCCCGTGATGGCCCCACTGCCCATAACTGGAGGCCAGCACAGCCGTAGCTAAAATTTCTATTACAAACACATATAATTTATAATATTAATAATTATATTGCCACATAAAAAATTTTTTTTAAGTACTTTAAGATAATTTATGAATATGATAAGTAAATTATATGAATTTTGAGTAGTAGTGGAAGTAAAATAATTTGCAGCAAAACACATATATACACTTGAAGATAATTCACTTATAGTCTTAAACACAGTAAATTCAGCAAGTTTCAATTTGATGAGATAATGCTTTCAAAGATATAATGCAGAGCTATAAAGTAAATTAATATAAATTTTAAGTAAAAATGATGAATATCGCTATATACACACTAAACATACATTTGTACTTGAAAAGGAGTAAGTTCACTAAAGTTCAAAGTTTAAGTATGATAAGTGTCTATTTACATAAATGGGGGTTTTGAAGTTAACCCGCAACTTTTGTGGAGTTCTTTAGAGTTATTTAATATTTAACATTTTGCCCATAAAGTGGTCCTATATAACGTTCCTTATATCTGCCAAGTATGACTGATAAACCGGACACATAGTTGAATCCGCTGAATGTTTCCTATAGTTAGGTAAGTGGTAACAATTTGTGCATCTGTATTGCGATGGAACGCTCGCAAACGGGCACTCTGAAGTGCAGTGACCTCTCGAGCATTTGGCGCAAATTGGCTGTCTTCTGCAGTAAGATGTTTGGTGTCCATATAGCTGGCAATTACCGCATCTAATGATTGGGCGAAAAGAACGAATGGAACACATATTGAGACCCATCTGTATAAATTTTTTGTCCAGAAGTTCCTGTGATGCTTTTGTTTCTAATTGCAATATAATGTGATATAGAGTTGAGTTATCCTTCTTTAAAATTTTCAATATGGTGATGTTTTTATCCGACAAATTTTCTTCAAGGTATGCTATTATTTCATTTTTAGATACTGAGGATGGAATACCAGTTATTATTATTCTTTTATAATTAGTCAGTTTATATGTTATTTCTGTGAGCTTTGTAATATCAGGAATGTTTTCTATTATTTTTAACAGATGTTCTGTATTGTCATCCGTATTGGATGCAGTCCGGCTTGGTCGAAACCAGCTAAAAAGTTTGGGGCCTGTGAATATTCTCTGAAAGTTTGAAAAACAAAGCAGAAACGCGAAGTTTGCACATTACTTTTTTTTCATAGCTGTCCTGTTGAAAGTTAGATGAAGCGGTAAATTTTAGCTGCCATCTGTTGGCATTTTCCACTAACATCTGGTGGGCCGCTTTCGGAATACAGAATGAGTTCCTGGTTATTATTCACTAGAGTGTTAACATGTTTAAATTGAAGCACTGATTAAAGCATATTTCATATACAAATAATTATGTAGGGAACACACCTCACAAGAAAATGGATGTTTCACAAGCGAGAGGGGTAGGCACAAAACACGCACATTTGAAGAGGAATTCCATCAGTTGATGATGACGATGGTGATGTTTTCCGTTAAAATATTACACTTATTAAATGAAACAGCGTAAAAAGTATAAATTCTTAATTTTGATTATAACCAGATCATATTATGACAGTCAGAAAAATTCAGTTTTTTACAAGAACAGCCCTATCGCAGGCAACTCTGAACAGCCCTAATATGTTTTATTGTTAATCGAGAAAAATCAAGATCATTAGCCATTTTATTTATTATACAAAATGAAATAAATTAATAAATGAATGTTATCTAGTTTGATTAAAAATTAAAATATTTATAACTACAACGATTAGTAAGGATAATTCAATTGTGCAACAAATACGGAAACAAAATGCATGGAAAGCAAAGTACAATTAAAATTAAAAAAATAAATAAATAAAATAAAGCATGAAAACGCACACACACACACACAAAGAGAGAGAGAAAGAGAGATGTTTGAAAGAAAATCTTAAGAAAAAGTGAGGCGGTTACGATATGTTTTGCATCTCGAGAACATCCTGTACATTGTACAATATAAACACTTAACTTCCTCAGAGGAAAACTTACTTTTAATAGCGTTCTTGATGTTGTTGTTATTGTTGATGATGATTATGATAATGATGTTTTCGGTTGAAATATTACGCCTATTAAATGATATAGTGTAAAAAGTATAAATTCTTAATTTTGATTATAACCAGATCATATTATGGCAGTCAGAAAAATTCAGTTTTTTACAAGAAGACCCCTACCGCAAACAGCGCTGAACAGCTCTAATCTGTTTTATTGTTAATCGAGAAAAATAAAGATCATTGGATATTTTATTTATTGTACAACACTAAATAAATTAATAAATAAATGTTATTATATGATGAGTAAATTTTAAAACAAATTTTTAATCATTACGATTGGTAAGGATAATTCAATTGTGCAACAAATATTAAAACAAAACGCATAAAAAGCAAACAAAAATTAAAATTAAAAAACAAATAATTAAAATAAAATATTAAAAAACAGATATATATACATAGGGAGATAGAAAATATTCGTTTGAAAGAAAATCTTAATATAAATTGAAGCGCTAACAATATGTTTTTAATTTCGAGAACATACTTTACATCATTCACGCTTAACTTTGGTATAGAAAAACTTACTTTTAATAGTATTGTTGCTGTTGTTGTCGATGTTGTTGTTGTTAATGATTATGTTGTGTTCTGCTAAAATATTATAACTATTAAATAATGTAGTGTAAAATGTATAACTATCTGATAATCGTCTGACAATTTTTGAAAATCATCAGTGGTCTAAATTGGGTAAAAAAGTTTTATAAATTTAAAAATCCGATATTTTTTAGTGCATTGTTGTAATACAGGATATTTTCTATCAAAATCTGTGTTTTTAAATAACATAGTTTTCTTAAAAGCCTACATTTAAAACATACAATACAATATCCACTATGATATGCTTTTAACAGCATATAAGATAGTTAACGTCGAGTTAATTTTTTTAAATGCATGCTACATATACCTGGCTAAATTATACAAGGAGGCTTTTTTTTTAAATTTTCATAAATTTAAAATTTATAACTTTTTATACTTTATATTTTTTGTCCCAATAATTTATCATCTTCGAAGTGTAATAAGTGTTTTAAATCGAAAACTCCAGGAACTACAGGCACTAAATTTTAGGTTATCTTGCATATAATCCATTTTATTCAAAATTTACCTCTTTTAAATGACAAATATGTCATTTTCCTCACGTATTATGTCCTCTTGATAAATTTCAAGCAGAACGAATTCCTTTACTGATCCAGATACGCCAGCGACATAAAATTGTCTTCAAGTACATCACTTATAATTTCAGTACTCCATCAAAACGCATATTTACACAGCACTGCATTTTTAACCCCCTCATGGTCAAATTACTGTGTTTCTGTAATGTCGAATTTACACCAGTATTTTCGAAAAATTTCATTTAATAAAGAATTGAAATTTCATAACTTTTTTCTTCACCAAAATTGTAAAAGTAAAGTTTTGTAACAAAAATTCTGGTACAAATTTTGATTAAAATTAAGTGCTATAAATAATAAACCATTGGCTTCCAAGGAGTTGGAAAAGAAAAATAAAGAACGCTTTACACCAGCGACCAGCGATTCTCATCCGGAGATGGAGGGACAATTTGACTTTTTATGGGCGCAGTTCCGACTTTGTTAAATTTGTTACTCAGCCATTCGCTGTCAATTTTTTAGGGTTCCGTACTTAAAAAGTAAAACCGGAACCATTATAAGATCACTCTTGTGTCCATTTTACTCGTAAACTATGGAACGTGGGAAGTTCAAATTGGGGGAACTAATAAATACTATTGACCAACATATTTACAGATTATTAAACACTCACAAATATATTTAGGAACTAGTTGGATGTGCCAATCCCAGAACTTTCTTCTATCTTATACATAATATTTCCAAAATTAGTTACACCTGTTAATATTTCAATATTTTTAGTTCAATACTATACCAACTTTGATTTTCATCTTAAATTTCTGCTTCAGTCAATTAAACGGACTAAAAACGAGTTAGTCAATATCATGATATTTGTTAAAATTAATAGTTTTTGCTTATTCTGTTGTTATCAAATATTTGCGAATAGCCGGCTTAGCAAAAAGCGAGTTTCCGCCTCTGCACCGCCGCCGATGGACAACAGAACTACGAAAAATCAAGAAAAGCATACAAAAATCGCTATCACAGAGCCCCTTTACCGCGCAATATTTCCAAATTCAAGGAGGACCTGTTGGCCAAAGCCAAAACTATGCACGAAAAAATTTGGTTCAATTGTATGCATAATTTTATACACTTTTCGGTGGTATAATAAAGAAAATGGCATAAGCATCGCTATTACAACGCCCCCCTCCCGGCAGATTTTTTCAAATTCGGGAAAGACTTGTTTGCCATAGCCAGAAACGTACACAAGAAATTTGGTTCAATTCTATGCATACCTTCATACAATTTTCGGTGGTACAATAATGAAAATGGTACAGACATTGCAATTATAGCGCCCCCTTCCGGCGGTGTTTTTCCAAATTCAAGGAAGACCTTCATGCCATGACCAAAAACAAACACAAAATATTTGGCTCAATTCTATGTATAACTTCATACACTTTTCGATGGCACAATATTCAAAATCGCACAAAAATCGCAAAAATAGCGCTCCTAGCGGCGATTTTTTTCCAAATTCATGGAAGACCTGCTTGTTATAGTCAAAAACTTAAAATAAAATTTGGTTGAATTCTATGCATAACTTCATACGCTTTTGGATGGTACAATATTCAAAATCGCTATTACAGCTCCCCCTACCGGCGATTTTTTTCCAAATTGAAGTAGGACCTGCTTGCAATAGTCAAAAACTTAAAATAAAAATTTGGTTTAATTCTATGCATAAATTCATACACTTTTGGATGGTACAATATTCAACATCGCTGTTACAGCGCCCCCTACCGGCGATTTTTTTCCAAATTCAGGGAGGATCTGCTTGCAATAGCCGAAAACTTAAAATAAAAATTTTGTTCAATTCTATGCATACCTTCATACACTTTTGGATGGTACAATATTCAAAATCGCACAAAAATCGCTATTACAGCGCCCCCTACCGGCAGTTTTTTTCCAGATTGGGGGAGGATCTGCTTGCCATAGCCAAAAACTTAAAATAAAAATTTGGTTCAATCCTATGCATAACTTCATACACTTTTGAATGGCACAATATTCAAAATCGCACAAAAATCGCTGTTACAGCGCCCCCTACCGGCGATTTTTTTTCCAAATTCAGGGAGGACCTTAGAGGTCTGCACGGGCCCGGGCCGGGCCGGCGGAATGAAGGCGAATTTTCCAACGGGCCGACCCGGGCCGGCAGAATTAGGACAATTTTTTGAACGGGCCGGGCCGGGCCGACAGACAAAATAAACGGTCCGGGCCGATAAAAAAAATTAATCGGGCCTATCGGCCCGATTTAAGAATTCAAGCGAAGCAGATAAAATACGAGCCATTTTCAATGGATATGATTTTCTCGAGAAGTATAAATGTGCGTCACGAGCCGATGCGAGTTTAACAACATCAATACAGATATGTAACATGTCCATCGTAGAGATCGGCATTCTACAGTTACAAGATGTCTAATTACGGGTTTAATTATTTTTTCAGCTGACTCGTACCGGGACGGAACTAGTCTTAATCGATCTCAGGGTGTGTAGGACAGGCATTATGTTTTGTAAAAGTATTAATAGTGATAATGAACTTCTGTCAACAGTATCTTTGGAAATATACCTTAAGGTGTTCTCATATTCACTGCTCAACAATGCGAAACTTTCAAACACATTTTCTGACTCATTTTTAACTATAAAGGCATAAAATTCACAGGCCTGACTATTGAAGGCATTTGGAAACGAATAGGTTTCTCCATAATTGATAAATTACTTACAGAGATAACAGAGATTCTTGTCATGTGACTGTACGTTTTTCTCTTTTCCTGTGCTATCGCTTCCGGAAATTCGATTCATAACGCTAACTTTGGCAGTATTTTCAGAGAAAGATTGCTTTTATCTATGAAAAAGACGGCATTTACATAGTTTCTGAATAAGAATATTTGCCAATCTTACGCGTTTCCTAAATGAAATGAATTCTCAAATGTGTCGAAATGTAACTTCTTTCGATTTGAGAAAAGCCTTAAAAATGAGACAAATATTTTCGCAAATCTACTTTTTATCATACAGCTTCAAAGGTATCATGTTTTTAATCCTTCATTCTGAACTACATTAACTTTTTAATGAATCCTTATTGGAATTTCGAAATGTCTGTAGAGACGATGACTAAAACACTGTGTAATCGTTAATGTTTACTATTGTGTGTTTTCTGCTTTGCGAACACATAGTAATCTAAAATATACTGTAAAATTTTCCCATAAATATGTACGTAGTATTCATTAAAAGAATCTTAATTGTATGTCGAGAAAGAACGGATTTTTTTTTTGTAGAAATTGAATCGGGCCGGGCCTGTTTTCACTAATTTTTGTACGGGCCGGGCCGGGCCGGGCCCGGAAATTCCGGCCCGTGCAGACCTCTAGAGGTCTAGAGGACCTACTTGCCATATCTAAAAACTTAAAATAAAAATTTGGTTCAAATGTATGCATAACTTCATACACTTTTGGATGGTACAATATTCAAAATTGCTCAAAAATCGCTATTACAGCGCCAGCTACAGGCGAATTTTTTCCAAATTCAGGGAGGATCTGCTTGCCATAGCCGAAAATTTAAATTAAAAATTTGGTTTAATTCTATGCATAACTTCATACACTTTTTGATGGTACAATGGCGACAGACAGACGGACACATGGACACACGGACAGACAGACATTTTGTATAAACATGTTTTTTGGGATCTTTGACCCATAAAACGTGTAAATCCGTCGAAAACCGGAAGTCGAAAGAAATTTCGATTACAATACTTTCTTCTATTGAAGATTGAAGAAAGTAAAAATGTAGAGAGACTAATTAAGTTACTTGAAAAAAAATCTTTTATTTGTATATCGTTTGGGGTATCATGTGAAAGCTTTCGTAACGCGGAACTCCAAGTGCAAAAATATGCCCCTCCCCGCCCTCTCCCTCTATTTCCGAATCTACTGAAACTAAAGTTATGAAAAAATTAAAGGTAGTAGACATTAATTTAAATCTTGCAGGAAAACTACAGTAATTACCCTAAGTCACATAGTTTTTGAGAAAAGCGCATTTTCCGTTAAATACAAATTTCGAATTGTTGACATTCAGCAAAGGTGTTGGGTACCTATTGGAACACAAATATAAAAGCATTGTTGATAATTATTTTCGAAAAAATTTTGTCGGTAATTAGCCGAGATATCAAACCTTAAAGACATGGACTGTTTGGATATACATAATGACAGGGGCGGCGTACTCTATGTACCATTGCTAGATAACAACTTTTAATGATATATTTCTTTCTCCTATCTTCAATAGAAGAAAGTATTGTAATCGAAATTATTTCGACTTCCGGTTTTCGACGGATTTACACGCTTTAGGGGTCAGAGTTCCCCAAAAACATGTTTATAGAAAATGTCTGTCTGTCCGTGTGTCCGTCTGTCTGTCGCCATTGTACCATCAAAAAGTGTATGAAGTTATGCATAGAATTGAACCAAATTTTTATTTTGAGTTTTTGGCTTGAGATCCTCCCTGAATTTGGAAAAATTCGCCGGTAGGTGACGCTGTAATAGCGATTTTTGTGCGATTTTGAATATTGTACCATCCAAAAGTGTATGAAGTTATGCATAGATTTGAACCAAATTTTTATTTTAAGTTTTTAGATATAGCAAGTAGGTCCTCCCTGAATTTGGAAAAAATTCGCCGGTAGGGGGCGCTGTAATAGCGATTTTTGTGAGATTTTTTAATATTGTACCATCCAAAAGTGTATGAAGTTATGTATAGAATTGAAGCAAATTTTTATTTTAAGTTTTTGGCTATGGCAAGCAGATCCTCCCTTAATATGGAAAAAAATCGCCGGTAGGGGGTGCTGCAATAGCGATTTTTGTGCGATTTTGAATATTGTACCATCCAAAAGTGTATGAAATTATGCATAGGATTGAACCAAATTTTTATTTTAAGTTTTTGACTATAACAAGCAGGTCCTCCCTGATTTTGGGAAAAACATTGCCACTTGGGGGCGCTATTTTTGCCATTTTTGTGCGATTTTGAATATTGTACCATCGAAAAGTGTAAGAAGTTATACATAGAATTGAGCCAAATATTTTGTGTTTGTTTTTGGTCATGGCATGAAGGTCCTCCCTGAATTTGGAGAAACTCCGCCGGAAGGGGGCGCTATAATTGCGATGTCTGTACCATTTTCATGATTGTACCATCGAAAATTGTATGAAGGTATGCATAGAATTGAACCAAATTTTTTGTGTACGTTTCTGGCTATGGCAAACAAGTCTTTCCCGAATTTGAAAAAATCTGCCGGAAGGGGGGGCGTTGTAATAGCGATGTTTGTGCCATTTTCTTTATTGTATCATCGAAAAATGTATAAAATTATGCATACAATTGAACCAAATTTTTTCGTGCATGTTTTTGGCTTTGGCCAACAGGTCCTCCTTGAATTTGGAAATATTACGCGGTAAAGGGGCTCTGTGATAGCGATTTTTGTATGCTTTTCTTGATTTTTCGTAGTTCTGTTGTCCATCGGCGGCGGTGCAGAGGCGGAAACTCGCTTTTTGCTAAGCCGGCTATTCGCAAACATCTGATAACAACAGAATAAGCAAAAACTATTAATTTTAACAAATATCATGAAATTGATTAACTCGTTTTTAGTCCGTTTAATTGACTGAAGTCAATTTAAGATGAAAATCAAAGTTGGGATAGTATTGAACTAATAATATTGAAGTATTAACATGTGTAATTAATTTTTGAAATATTATGTATAAGATAGAAGAAAGTTTTGGGATTGGCACATCCAACTTGTTTGTGTAATGTAATACCCAGTAACAGTATAAAAACACTAAATGTTAAATTGTTAAAAACAGACTAATTTAATTCGAATTAATCACATAAATACTGGGATTCGTGACTATTTTGCATTGAGTGGATCTCTCAGTACCCCTCCCGTGTCTTTAAAAGTTAATTAAAGCCGATCTGGAAAAACACGGCACGGAACGAGGCGGCGTTGCAACTTTGCGACCTCCTTTCGAAGCGTGCATAGAACAATGCCAATTTTAAACTTTGAACAAGGGTTTTCTTTTAGCTACTCTGTAAAAAGAAAAGATTATTAGTACGTTGATATTAGTTTAATGAAATGCCAAATGAAGTTTAAATATGCACTACTTTTATTGTCAGTATCGAATTAAATTCATCCTAAACAGATTAGGACAAGATTAAAAAAAAATAGTTGTAGAGAATAGCAATATTTGATATTACTTAGGCTTCATATCTCTTTGAACTTTTATGGTATACCCGTTCATACGTTTCTAGTATATACAGCTATACCTAACCCTACTTTAAAAAGGCTTATTATTCTTCTAGAAACGATTTTTTGTTATTATAATACAGTTAATAATTCATATATTTATCATACGGAACCCTCTGAGCGCGAGCACTTGACTATTTATTTTATAGTGAAAGTAATGTTGTAGACTATAAATAAATGTAATACATGCAAAATTTAAAAAGAAATTTAAAAAACAGTTTTTTCTTACATTTTTAAAATGTACCCAATTAAAAGTTTAAAATGGATTTAAAATCAGAATTATTATACAAACAATCTTTAAACATTCAGTTTTATTTTTTTTTTTCATTTATAATAATTTCTATAAGTTTTCTAGTTGACTACATTATTATTATTATTATTATTTAACATTATTTGTCTTATTTATGACATATTTAACTTAAAATACATTTGAAACATCTAAACAAGGTATAACCAACATTATAAAATTTATAAACCTTAAATAGCATTAGAAAAGGAAATGGGTAAATAGTAAATATCTGTGCCTTTACTGCCGTCCTCCCACGTAGTTAATAAATATAAAGCATATACATTTAAAATTTCGAAATCAGATAAAACATGGCAGTCAATTAACGATAATGGGAAAGGGAAAATAGAGAAATATGTTTTGATGAGGAAAAATGGCAACTTAAAATTGATAAAGATGATAATCTTGAAATGCTTCTTTTGTATAACTGTATTATCCATAGGGGCTGTACATATATAACGTCATCATTTTAGGGGGAGAGCCGTCTGGCACCAGATATCGCAAGATATTTCTAGGGGTAGAAGGGGGTTGTCTTTTGATATCGTTATCGTTTTTGATCCAACCAAAAATTTTTCTTTTTTGGTAACTTTTTCTTTTATTCAAAATATTCTGTTAACTTTTTTCTTGGTCTGTTGTCTGTTTTTATGAAAAAAATGAAGTTACTATTATTAAAATCATTAAATAATTGTAATATCATTTTATTCCAAAATATGGAATATTCCAATGTTCGGCATTCTTATTCTTCTGCCATATACGCATATAATGCGTTGTTAAAGAAACCAGGTTTGAAATGACACTTCTTATGTTTACCAGTAAAAGAATTAGGAAGAATGTTGACCATCTGTTTTGTTGATAAGGAGTTCTACTTACCCCCTTGTGATGTCAATCACATATAATTGTCTTAATTTCCGTAGGGAACGTTAATTAATAAACTACATAGCTAGTTTAATCAGACACTCATTTTTTTCTAAAATGAATCCATTTTCTATCATTAAACATTCTTTCTTTTAGCATTTTCTTTTTAAATCTTAATAAAACGCAGATAAAAGATTGCAAACTATTTTAGCAACCGTTACATAGTTTGTATACAGGGTGCAATATGTTATCTATCGCCAACCTTTAATTTCTCAACCGTTGGTCGTAGACATATAGTTCTAATTACAAAAACGTTTCAAATGAGCTAAATATTCATGTTTGGGCATTATTTACAATAAAAAATCAGTTTTATAAAAATTACGAAATCTAACTTTTTATACGGTCCCCCAGTCCCTATAGTTATATTTAGTAAAAGTTTAGACATATCAAAACACACATAACACAAAAAGTTTGACATCTATACTACAAAAATTGACAGAGTTATTAAATTTCAAATTTTGTGATTTTTGCACATGATTTTGTCTTTCATTGAGGGATCAGTTAAAAGATGAATTAAAGTAATTCGAGATCAAAATCCGGGTTTGCTATGTCCTTTTTACGGCGAAACCACTTTTAGCCGGCATCGACAAATCGGGATATCACTGAAGAGCGTTATTTCATCTAAAAATTTGAGCTGACTTTTAAGGGTCGTATACAAAGCGGAGAAATAAATATTGAAATTAAACAGAAAAATAAACATCAATTTATTATAATATAGAAAACGGTCTACTATAAAAAATGAATACATAAAACGCCTGAAACTACTACAGATACTGCTCAAAGTGTTCTCCATTGTATTTTAAACTTGCGTTTTACACCATGATTTTTCAAAAATGTCTCAAATTCTGCAGATTTAAACTTTTTAGTCTTATCTGATACTAAAGAAATAGGAAAACCTTATAGGGCAAAAAGCGAAGAGAGACAAGTAATTGTATTTTCTGTAGTTGTATTAGGAACAATATAAACTTCTGACCATTTGCTATGGGCATCAACCACTAAAAGAAGCATTTTTCTCATAACAGGACCAAAATAATCAATATGAATTCTTTGCCATGGAACTGTAGGCGATACCCAATGATGTGAATCAACTTTGGTAGGATTATTTTTCTAATTTACACAAGTAGTGCAATTTCGTGCAAGATCTTCAATATCTTGGTCTATACATGATCACCATACAAAACTACGGGCTAAAGATTTCATTTTCACTATACCAAAATGACCAAAATGTAATTATTTTAATATTTGCTTTCTATGAATTTCTGGGATAACTACTCTTTTAAAATACAACTATGCTGAAGAGTAAATTCTTGTTGTTTACCGCCAAAAAGTAAATTTTTAGGAATTTCAGAGCCAGAAATGAGGGGCTGAAAAATTTGAAGTAAAAAGGGATCAGATTTTGTACCTGAAGCAATAGATTTAGAAATTAAATGTAAAATAGAGAGTTAATTAATTTGAAGAATTTCAGATTCACCAATTACATCACATTCTGGACACAAACTTAGTGATGTGCGACTCTCGAGAATTCGACAATCGAGAAAAATCGTCATCGTAAAAAATCACAATCGATACAGCCATCGATTAATTCCTAGAATCTACAATCGAGATGTTTTACAATCGATTATAACGAGAGAAGCTAAAAACAGTTGTTGGAAAACTTAGCTATTATTCTGGCCGACAATTTCACAGTAGTGATAGGGCTTAGTGATGGGCGATTCTCGAAAATTTACCAATTGAAAAAAATCGTCAAAGTAAAATACACAATCGAAACAGTCATCGATTACTTTCGAGAATCTGCAAAAGAGATGTTCTACAATCGATTATTGAAATCATTGTTTTTACATATATATAAGGCAGATTTTATTAAAAATAGGGTAACTGAAAACAGATGGAATAAAAAAACAACAAACCAAAGGAAGGCTATAATGGAGCCACAAGACAGGAAAAGTCATATGAGGGCGCCCCCTGGTTGAAAAAAGCTGAAAAAACGCGAGTAGCTATGAAGCGGTAAGGGGAGTTTAAGTATCAAAAATTAGAATTTTTCGGCAATTAGCACCAAAATGGCCAAAAAAATAAGAATCAAAAGCACCCCCTAGTGGCAAAAACATGAACTAAAGGATGGTAAATGGGATCAATATTTTTTATTGATTTTTCTACGTCATTTGAGATTGGATCTTTAATTTCCCCATTTTTAGAAAGTCTTCGACTGGAATACATTAAACGAACCCCCGCGGGGAGCAAAGTAGGGGGGAGGGGCAAAGAAAGTTCATAATATGAATAAGTGGTCACAGGAATTTCCAACGATATGTCACATGATGGGTGTCGGCTAAATTTAGAAAAGTGCCCCCGCGCGGGGGCAAAGTAAGGGGAGGGGCGCGGGCGATATATAAAATGAAATAGTAGTCACAGAGCTTTCCAATGATATATCACATGAGCGGTCTCAGCAAAAGATAGAAAAGAGTCCCAACTCCCAGGATTCCAATTATATTGCGCCCCGAAATACACCCTGCCCATCCTTCTCTTAGAAATTTTCATATATTAAAAATTATTTATCAAAGGGCTCCGTAAAAAAAACCGATCTAAAATGTTTAAAAACGCTACGATTTCAAAAAAGTTCGAAAAGTGCCTCTCTCGGGGTGCCAAACTAGGGAGGGAAGAAGAAAGGTTCATAATATGAAAGAGTAACTTTCCGATGGTAACCGAAAACTTTCCGATGATATATCAAATGACTGGTCCAAAAAAAGTTTGAAATCTACCCCTCCCACGTGGGTTCCCTCTTTTATCCCAGAATATACCCGGAAATCACGCAGCCCCACTTTTAAAATTTTATATTTAATAAATAATATTTATCGGAGAGCTCCATTAAAAAACCTCATTTAATGATATTTATTGTAGAAATCTCTACAATTAAAAAAACAATTCACCCCCGCAACCGCACCGCTCCCCCCCCCCCCCCCCCCCAACCTCCTTCCGGAATTCAACTCTGGAAGGAGAAAGGTTCATAATATGAAAGAGTGGTGAAAGGACTTTCCGATGATATACCAAGGAGAAGTTTGGTAAAAGTTTGAAAATTACCCACCCCCCACCCTTTGTCCACTCTCGCGCCCCCCAGAATTCACTCACCTTCCTCTTTGAACTTTTTGTATTTAATAAATAGTATTTATCTGAGTCTCCAGGTATGAGGCAGCTTGGCAGAGCTAAAATAAGAGAAACATTGAAAATTCGGGGCAAAATGACACTAAATTTAACAGTAAAGTTTGAAACTAGGACTATACAGATCTGAATACATAAACCACTATGCTTCATAACCCACATCGGTTAATCGCAATAAAAAGATAAGTGCTAGTTAAACTGGTGGCATTGAGCTCACAGGTTATTCACACTAATTGTATATTATACATTTCAATGAATAATGCCCAACAAAAAATAAATGAAGGGGAAATATTCCCCGCTCCCCCCCCCCTTTATACTTAACCAATACCCTCCAAATCTAATCAGGGAAGCTCCTTAACATAATAAACCAGTATACCAAATTTGAAGCAAATCAGATAATTCTGCATGAAAAAAATATCGCTAAATTAAGGGGGGATCTAACCCCCTTTAACCTCTTTATACTTAACTAATGAACCTCCAAATCTAATCAGGAAAGCTCCTTATCACAATGAACATAGAAAAAAAAGTAATTTGGATAATTCTGCATGAAAATCCATTTATCTAAATTAAGGGGAAGGGACTTGCCCCCTTTTCGTCCTTTTATACTTAACCAATGAACCTCCAAATCTAACGAAGGAAGCGCCATATCGGAATAAACCGGTAAATTAAATTTGAAGCAAATCGAATAATTCTGCATGAAACACCCTTTTATCTAAATTAAGAGAGACTACCCCCCCCCCTCTAAACCTAACCCATAAGCCTCCAAATCTAATCAAGACAGCTTCTTAACATAATAAACCGGTATACCAAATTTGGAGCAAATCTAATAACTCTGCATGAAAAATCCATTTATCTAAATTAAGGAGGGGGATCTACCCCCTTTCCCCCCTTTATACTTAACTAATGAACCTCCAAATTTAATCAGAGAAGCTCCTTAACATAATGAACCGGTATACCAAATTTGGAGCAAATCGAATAATTCTGCATCAAAAACCCATTTATCTAAATTAAGGGGGGGGGGGGGTGACCAACCCCCTTTTTCCCTCTTTATCCTTAACCAATGAACCCCCAAGACTAATCAGGGGAACGCCTTATCAGAATGAACATAGAAAAAAATTTGAAGCAAATGGGACATTTCTATCAAGAGTTATCGCGTTGCGTACATACATACTGTGTGACCGAGATAAGAAAAACCTTGTGTAGGTTTCCCGCTTTCGAAGGTTCCAAAACTTGTAGGGAGGGGACTTCATCTATAGGACAAAAAAAGACCGCTAATTCTCAGCATGATCGATTGAATGAGAGAAAAGAAAATGCGGGACTTCCCTAAAATAAAGTCGACTGACCAGTTACCTTGGCAACAGGACCGAGGCGAGACCGGTTCTAGAGTCTTTCTTATCCCAGCCAGCCAGTACGTACGTACGTACATACATGCAGACATACAGAACCGGTGAGTGCATTACCTCTCAGGCTTAGATAGCCTGTGAGCTAAAAAGAGATTGGATAAGCAGATGGACTCCTTTGAGAAATTATGACTTAAACCTGAAATGCGGTAAGTTTGATTCTGTAAGCTTCATTTCTATGTCGCAAATACATACCTGAGTAAGTCAGACAAAAGAGTTTCTAGCGAGATAATGGACATCACGGGAATGTGAAAGTGGAGATTAACTGAAGGGGAATAGACCCTAGTGTCAGAAGGGAAACCCTGTATATGTTTTTTGGGGAGATAGCCGAGAGAGAGCAAGGGTTCAGTCTACGCGTAGAGCTGAAAGTTTTTGGACACTTTTTGGCTGAGTGGAATTTTCGGGCAGTGTACGTATTGAGATACGGGCGAGAGCACAGGCTCTTGGCGTATACAGCAAGAGTAACTGGAGATCAAGCGTTATCTCTGATAAATCTGTTTTAACGAACGTAGTGTGAGAGGGATATAAAAATATTTTAGTAAGCGGACCAGTACATAGAAAGTATTTTCTCTATGTAACTTAACGTCGGACCGGATCAGCAATATTCGAGTTCTTAAGTGTAAATATTGTTTTGTTATTTGTAAATAGTGTGTAAATAAATTGTTAGTTAAGTTTAATCGAATGAGTTAGTATTCTTTTTTTCAACTTTCAGTAACTTATTTCTTGTTACTTTAAAGTCACCACATAAACAAATTTTCCCATTAGGCTTTACCACTGCAACTATGGAGTTGCGCACTTACTGTTTTTAACTGGTTTAATAATACCTGTGTCTTATAAATTTTGTAATTCTTCATTGACTGCACCACGTAGTGCATAAATGACAGTGCTAGATTTTCAAAATATGGGTGCAGAACCTTTTTCAAGATAAAGTTTTGCCTAGAAGTCTTTAATTTCCCCAGCTTTATAAGTAAGCAATTCAGAAAAATCATGTAACAAAGCTTGTAATTTATCAGAATAATTTACAATTTCATTTGTATATACAGATTTTAAATTATTTGGGAAAATATTAAATTCAGGTACCCAATCTCTACCAAATAATAATGGAAAATTACCTTCTTTTATCAGATACAACTTTACATTTTTTTGTTTTATTTTCAAAAGTAGCATTTACTTCAACATAACGTACAGGTTTGAAAATTTCACCAGTTGCAGTTTTTAACTGAACATCTGGAGGAAACTATTTATAATCGGGAAAACTTCTACGAAATATTTTTAAAGGAACTGCAGAAATTCCAGATCATGTATCTAATTCCATATCAGCTCTATAGCCTAGTTTTCAATGAAAACAGACAATTTAATACGATTTGATCCTTTATCATACTTCACAGTTAAAACATTTACTATATTTAAAGAATTAACCGGTTTTTGAAAATTTGTACTTCTACAGACCTTGCTTAAATGGCCCTTTTTTCTACAAATGTTGCAAGTAACATTTATAAATGTACAGCCGTGGGAAAAAAAAGTAAACACCCCCTACTAACTCCTCAGCAAATTATCGTAGAAGAAAGTTACTGGTACCGAACGATTGAAAATAAAGTCTACTTTTAAATGATATAGATAAAATTTGCTTAGGGGGCCATTTACATATTAAAACAAACCATAACTTTGTTTTTTTCAATAGCAGTACACAATTCTGACAGCATTAATGAACTCTACACCCTTCAATTAGCTTAGAATTTTTTTTTTTTTTTTTATGCAATTCGTACCATAAGTTTGTAACTCGATTGTTAACCAAGAGAGCCCCCATCTTGATCAAGGCACCTTAAGAAGTCAATGAAGCCTGCTAGATTACAGGACATCAGAAGAAATTTCAAAATATCTAGTCACTTCTATCATAGACGGCCCCTTAAACCATCATTTTGCCGTTTTCTAAGCATAATTTGAAAACTACTTCGAAGAAAAATGTGAAATTTTGGATTTCCATAAAGCAAGACTTAATAAATCTAAATCCATCAAAAAAATTGTAGGTTGCAATTCATAACTTTTTCAAATATTAATTTCATAATTCATATCATAAAATTATAAAAATTGCAAATTCAGTGTATTTATGGGTATATTACTATTATTGCTACACAAAAAAACATTAGGAGCATAATTTCTGGAGATATAAATAAAAATATGAAAATGTAATTTAACATTAGAATCCCTAAATTTTGAATATTTATAATTCAAAAACTTACCATTCAAATGACTTGAAATTCGGTGTCTAATCATAGTTGGAACCAAAGATTTGAAATATCTTGTTAAAATTGGGTATTGTCATTGAAAAATATGAAGTTATGGTTCGTTTTAATATGCAGATGGCCCCCTAAGCAAATTTTATATACATCATTTAAAAGTAGACTTTATTTCCAATCGTTCGGTACCAGTAACTTTCTTCTACGATAATTAGTTGAGCAGTTAGTAGGGGTGTTTACTTTTTTTTCCACGACTGTACATACATTTGTTAAATGTGACGAATTTCCACATCTATAACTCTTTAACTTATTTTTATTCACGTCAGAACGTGTATTATTTACATGATTGTTGATATTCTGTTTTTGAAAACAGTTTTGTAATTTCTTATTTTGTACATTTTTAGCACTGGAAATTTTATTTACATTGGAATTTTTATGCTTAATTTCAGCAATTTCATATCTACATTGCATAAAGCAAAAGCTTTTTCAAAGGCTTTTTCAAACGTTAAGTTATCAACTTAAGTAATCAATTTATTCTGAATACTTTATTTTTTCAAAGGGACGAACGATTCTGTTTCAACTCCGTTTTGGCATTTTATGTTGGTGCCACTTACACCAGAGAGGTGGAAGACTGTTTTTAGACAAGAAGCTTAGAATTTGACATGATGGTTAATTTTAAGATGTAAATGTGTTAAGATGGTTTCTAAAAAATTTTAAACTTCAAATGAATACTGAAATGATCGTATGAAATGAGCATAAAAGTCTCAAAATACTTTCTAAATTATCATTTATTTGAGATTAGTTTTAGTTCTTCTTATTAATTAAAATCTCATTTCCGTCTATTGCACTTTTATAATGAAGTTTAGTCAAACTGTGGCTTAATTTGTAATTTTTGAATTATTCCAAAAAGTGTTCTTCTAATAAAAAATAGTCATGCAAATATTACTTGGCATATTTCAACTATTATGCGAGCAAAGCCGCGGGGGTTTGCTAGTCCATTATAAAGACATATATTTAATCGCAAGTGGAATAATTGTACATTTTCAAAAAGTCGAATTTGCCAATAACCGTTTCAATTTAAAAAAAAAAAAAAAAAAAAAAAAAAAAAAACTAGCGTATTTTGAAAATTTCTCAATATAAAGTGTTTACTCCAGTTGAATTACTGGTATTTCATAGATGTCTCCAGAACCCTTAAAAATAGCAGAAAAATAAAATTAGTGAAAAATATTCGTCACAGTATTAATAAAAAAATATTTATTGAAATGGTGCGTTTACGCACTTTTGGCCGAAAATGGGTTAACGTTACCTAATCTTAAAGACAACATTTCACGACATGTTCTAAGCGTTTCCCAAAACATATTGCGGTCAAATGTGGAACATTCTATCTTACGATTCCAGACGGTATCTGAAAATGATGACCGTCATGTGGAACATGTTTGATGGTAATAAAATTCGTAAACTATCGTAAATGTGTGCTAAATGTGCTATTCGTTAAAAAACGCCCTCTGGCAGCGAAATTTTGAACTAATTTTATTTTTTTCGCTTGAACAAATTCCCATACCTTTATTATGTCCAAAAAATGTAAAAAATATTATGACAAAAAAATATTATGACAAATTTAAAATAGGGTCAATTAATTATGGACACCTTGTACATAAATGTCGTGGGAATCCAAGTATATTTACAACATGATAGAAAAATCCTGTGTCAAGCGTAGATTATGAAACTTTTTCCAGCACATTGAAAATAGTGTAACAAAAATTCACTGTTTAATAAGGTGAAAGACGGTATCTGAGAAAACAATTTGGAAAATGATAACCTCTTCGCTACCGAAGCTACATTAAGGCTGTTCTTAACTGCTCTGCTCAACAAGCGAAAAACGTTTTGACATATTTACACATTCATTTTTTAACAGAAAGGTATAAAATTGAAAAGCCTGGCCAATGAAGCGATTTGGAATGGAACTGTGTTTTCCATTTTTTGATCAATCAATTACCTATTGAGTTATGAGCGGATTCGATCACGTGACAAACCCGTTTTTCGCCCGCTCTTGAGTGCTCTTTCTCCCTTCGTGTGGAAATTCGGTTCAAAAAGTCCACTTTAACATTATTTTCTGAAAGATGTATTGCGTTTGCAAAAAAATGGGAAAAACAGCTCGATGACATAGTTTCTGAACAACAACACCAGCTAGTTTCATGCATTTTCGAACAAAAATAAATTAAAACTTATGTCAAAAAGTTGCCTTTTTCGATTTGAGAACACCCTTAATGCTACAAATACTCATTCATTGGTTAGTCACAAACAAAATGACTTCATGGATGACAGAAAAGAGAAAAATTCTGAAATTCTAGTAATTTAGGTTCACAAATATGGACCTAAATTTACAAAATCTCTTAAGGCTGTTCTTAACTGCTCTGCTCAACAAGCACAAAACGTTTTGACACATTTACAAATTCATTTTTTAACGGAAAAGTATAGTATTGTAAAGTCTGATCAAGGAAGCGATTTGGAATTGAACTGTTTTTTCCATTTTTTGATCAATCCATTACCTATTGAGTTATAAGCGAATTTGACCACGTGACAAACACGTTTTGCTCTTGAGTGCTTTTTCTTCTTTCGCGCGGAAATTCGGTTCAAAGTGCCCACTTTGACACTATTTTCTAAAAGATCTATTGCGTTTGCAAAAAAATGGAAAAAACAGCTAAATTACATAGTTTCTGAAGAACAACACCAGCTAGTTTCGTGCATTTTCAAACAAAAATAAGTTAAAACGTACGTCAGAAAGTTGCCTTTTTGGATTTGAGTAAATAAAAAAAAAATATTTAATCTTTTATTTAATCTTTAATTATTTAATCCCTTAAAAGATCAGTTTAATTATCACTAACCTAAATCCACACAATCACAAAGTTAAAGGCTTTAAACAAGTGAATAATATACAAATCCTCAAAAATTTTTATTGTAAAGGATTTGAGTTAAATATGAAAATTTCTCACTTTCTGGACCACACTGTCTTGAAGGCATTTTGCAAACTCGGCTGAAAATAACTTTTATTTTATGTGGAAATCAGCATAGATTTTGCCATTTATTGGTTTGCTTTTAAATCAAAAAACATTCAGCTATTAAGAGGGGAAGTCAAAATGTAAAAATGTCAAACAGCTTAGTTTTTATGATAAAAAGAATAGAGGTCCACATATGTGGACCCAGATAACGAAGAGAATAACACAAACCCAATTTCAGCAATTACCATCAATATACTCGAAAAAGATTAGAATCTTTATGCGAAGCTTTAATATTAGGTTGTAACGAAAATTTTCCGCCACATTATCATTACATAATACTAATTATACCATATATAATTAAGTGTAATTTTCTATATCAATACAAAAACCCTTAACGGGTTAAAAGTTTGTGACGCAGCACTTTATCTTATGCTCTAAGAATTTTAAATATGGAACTTAAAAATAATGATATCAAATTTTGAGTGACGCTATGCTATTAATTATAATCTCTCTATATATTATTTATTTCATCTTTTTATTTTTTTTATAATCGCATGTGCAAAAATTATGTTCAATTAAAAAAAAATGTATAAAAGTTTATTCATTGATGCTTTAACATTTACACCTCTCATAAATTCCAAGTATGAGTTTTAAAAGATATGATATCAAAATTTTAGTGACGCTTTGATGTGGCTTTAAACGATTTGTTTTAAAATTAAATTTAAATTATTTTTGTTTTGGCTAAGATATATTCACAAATTTAAATAATAGTTTTAATTTTCCAATATACTTTAAATATGTCAATTTCACTGAATTTATATAATGCATTTACATGTATTTATTTGAATAAATTGATTTATCCTTTGTCCAATGCTGTTAAAAATTTAAAATAAGATTTACGTAAATAATTTTTTTGCCTCATATGCGGTGTCTGGACGGGGGTTGGCGAGCGTAGCTCGTAGGGGGCCGAGCCCCCTAGTTAACATAAATAATCATAAGCATATCATAAGCACTAACTTCCCTAATGTACAGTCATGGGGGAAAAAAAGTAAACACCCCCTACTAACTCCTCAACAAATTACCGTAGAAGAAAGTTACTGGTACCGAACGATTGGAAATAAAGTCTACTTTTAAATGATGTATATAAAATTTGCTTAAGGGGTTATCTACATATTAAAACGAACCATAACTTTGTATTTTTCAATAGCAGTACACAATTTTTACAGCATAAATAAATTCTACACCATTTAATTAGCCTAAAAACAAATTTTTATGCAATTCGTACTATAAGTTCCCCAGAAATTAATTATTTTAAAACAAGCTTATTTTAAGGGCTGTATCCAAATTGAAGTTCGGTACTCGATTGTTAACCGAGAGAGCCCCCTTCTTGATCAAGGCACCTTAAGCGTCACTCAAGCAGTCAATGAAGTCTGCTAGATTACAGGACAGCGTAAGACATTTCAAAATATCTAGTCACTTCTATCATAGACGGTCCCTTAAACCATAATTTTGCCGTTTTTTAAGCATAATTTGAAAACTATTTGGAAGAAAAATGTGAAATTTTGGATTTCCATAAAGCATGACTTAATAAATCTAAATCCATCAAAAAAATTTTATGTTACAATTCATAATTTTTTCGAATATTAATTTCATAATTCATATCATAAAATTATAAAAATTGCAAATTCAACGTATTTATGTTTGGGTATGTTAGTATTACTGCTACACAAAAAATTAGCACATTAGGAGCATAATTTCAGGAGATATGAATAAAAATATGAAAATATAATTTAACATTAGAAACACTAAATTTTGAATGTTTATAATTCAAAAACTTATTATTCAAATTACTTGAAATTTGGTGCCTAGGCATAGTTTGAACCGAAGATTTGAAATATCTCGTTAAAATTGGGTATTGCCATTGAAAAAAATGAAGTTTGGATTTGTTTTAATATGTAGATGGCCCCCTAAGCAAATTTTATATACATCATTTAAAAATAGACTTTATTTCCAATTGTTCGGTACCAATAACTTTTGTCTACGATAATAATTTGTTAAGGAGTTAGTAGAGGGTGTTTACTTTTTTTCCCACGACTGTACATTTCACCTCTTCTCCCTCCCCCTACTCCCCAACATTAAAAAAATTTAAATCTTTGTTTTTATACAGAAAATTCTTCTATATAAATTATCCTCCTATTCCTCAAAATTACCACTTTCCCACTCCAGCCTAGAGATTTCAATCTTTAAAGCTTTTTAGAAAATCGGATCTGCAAAGTATGTTGCTTAATAATAAAATGTAATAAATCATGTACACTTTTAATTATTTTTCACACAATCAATTGATGTCATGATAATAGTTGTTCTGAGCGAATATTGTGTTGGCTGGGCTGTCGTACAGATAGCTCAATTGGAAGAGTACTGGCAATTAAAGCCAAGGGTTATTAAAGTTCACTGTAATTCAAGATGTTTAACCCCTTCGCGACAAGAGCCCTTTGGTTAATTTTTAACCTTTTACTACAGGTTTTTAAAAACAGAAAATTTTCTGTAATTGAATCACAGAAATGCTCCCATTAAAGAAGGTAAACTTTACAATTAAAAATAAGTGGTGAGAATAATGAAGGATTCTGAACACCTTAAGTGGCCAAGTATACCGGTCGCTCATTCCCAAGGGCTTAAAGATGATTTTTTGCTATTATAACCTTTAGGATTTACAATATAAAAAAAAATCTTAATCACTTCAGAGGCAAATAAAGACAGTGGAAAAAAATCAAGATGGCAATGTTTTGATTGGCAAATTCTAAGCTGAGTAATTTGTGCAACAGAATGAAAAAAATATAAAGTTGTAATAATGTCCTCTTACAGATACTAAATCTTTAAGGTTTTTGATGTGTGAACTACATATGAATACAGTAGAAGATCTTTATAATGCACACCTTGGTATGAGAAGTTGTGCGTATTATAGAATTTTGCATTATATAGATCATATTTCATACATCATTAAATTTACTTCGTATACATGCTTTAAATTACATTCCTTGGAACCAGAAAATGTGCAAATTATGAAATTTTACATAATAGGTATAGATCACACATTATTAAATTACCTTAAAGATATTACCTTGAAATATAACATCCAAATATGCCTGGGCAAAATCATTATAAACAGTGGTAACTCATGACTGACAGTTTTGGGAACACTAAATGCATGGCTGGCCAATTTATTCTTTTTCACTATTTTTAATAATGAAATCTGTGCCTTATTTTTAGCAGAATTTTCTTCCATTAAATAAGGCAAAAATTTATAAAAAAAAAACAGCAAAAAACTTTTGGAAAGCATGCATTTTAGTGCTGCAAGAAAAACCTGTCATGAGCTGCTCTGATTATAACACTCATTTACAAAAAATTTTAATATAATAACAATGTTTTCATTACTCCAAAATAATGTGTTAAAGGCGATAATGTATCATATTTAGTGTTCCAAGAAATAGCAATATTTGTAAAATACATGTGCTTCTTAACTGAAAAATTCATTGTTTATATCTGAGAAATACATTACATCTTCTGCATTAAAATTTTTTAGTGGCAGGCTTTTGTGATTGAACAAGGACTGCTTGCAGAGTGCTTTTAAGGATTTTACAATATAAAATTATGGCTCTTGAAATACTATTAATCACATACAGTAATAGGGATAAAAAAAAATCATTAAATAGTTTATTTTAAAAAATTACTTGTATTTTCATCAGATATACTGATTATTACTACCATATGTTATATGTAACATATTTATTAAAAAAGTTACAACTATTTTCATGAAGTTTTGGATTCCCCCCCCCCCCCCCTGACATACTGTCAAATTTCGCGAGGTTTTTTTTTCTTGTGATGTTCCTCCCCCGACCGAGAATGGAGTGGGTTTTTTACAATCAACTGATTAATTTTGTTTTTCTTTTATTGCTACTTTTTTATGTTAGTGTGGTGATCTTTCAAATGCTATTGCACAACGAGGCGATAAACGCGCTACTCTGTAAGTGGCACGGCAACCCTCCAGTGCACAGGTGGAATTGATAAAAAGAGTTTTTGTAGTCGGAATATGCGGAATGTTACAGAATAGTGAATGGTTTAATGAAAGCAGAATAAAAACTTAATATTTAATTTAAGATGCGAGTCAGATTAATATATTAATTGAAATGGTTACTGAGTAATCACTTTATTAGTTTATACAAAGTCTAATTATCATCACAGCTACAATGCAGCTGCTAATGAAATTTTGTGAAACCAATCTTTTCTAAATAGTAATATAATAGTGTTCTGAATTGTTCTTATTTACAATAATACTTCATTACCACAAATACCATATAAGGTGGCTACTTTTATATTTTTTAAAAGTAAATTATTTAAAGCTTTCTTTAAAGCATATTAACTTTAAAATTAAATAAAAACAAGTATCTTACTTTTGCAAAAAAGCTGTTTTATCTTATTTATCTATAAACTTTAATTACTAAATAAAGAAAAGTATCATGATGAAAATTTTTACTTTTAGGAGCTCAAAACAACCAGTCAGGATAAAATGGTTCATTTTGAGCTAATCGTGATAATTTAAGTATATAAAGTAGAATTTACTATCAGTCAAAAATATGTCCAAGACTGAAATCAATCCTGAGACTGAAGGTCTTGCACCCATGGCTGTAATCAATTAGCCTAAAAGAAATGCTTCAGGTGTTTTTGTTTTTTTCCTTCTGTTTTTCTTTTGTTACAGAGATAAACGGCAATAAGAATTTTTTTCCCCTTTAGGTTAAATTTTATAAAAATAAAATACTACGATGCTTTAATTTTTGAAGCTGAAAAGAGTTATATTAAAAAAATAAATAAATAAACGAAAGATGTCATTTTAAGTCAATTTTCGTTTATAATATTATTAGAAACGATTCGCAAATAAATCATTTTATAAACGGGATTGGAAATCTTAATTTTGATTTCGTCATACCTTTTATTTAAATTGTGCGTTCTTTAAAAATGAAAGATTTTGTTTAATTTCTTTAAAAGAAAACTCAAAATTAAATTAATAATCTATCTGTATTACACTCACATATCACAAGAAATACCTATGCCACACATGAACGTTATTTTGTAAGGAAAACAGTTATAAGTATTGTTGAAAATAAAAACAATTCAGAACATTATACTAATTAGAAAGGATCGGTTGCAAAGAATGCTGTCTGGATAATTAGAAATTGTACTCACTTTCTCCCCTTGGAATACCATTTCAAGATCTTTGATATTTCTTATTTCTTCAGTCAACTTCGCGTATCGCGTAGTGATACATGGCGAATTCTTGTGGCGAACGCGATGAATTTTCATTTCGATACGAGAATTTTCGATAAATATCGAATTTCGATACGAGAATTTTTTTAAAAATGTGAAATATTTTCTCCTTAAAAAATGTTTACTTACTATGAATAACAATGAAATAAGATACCTATAATTACAAAATACTGCTCCATTTTAAAAAAATCAGTCTAAGTATTTTAAAGCACATAATAAAATGTTTTCGTTGTTTAAAAAAGATTTATTGCCAATATTCAGATTTTTAACTGTGACCTAAACCTTTCAAAACCGATGTGCAACGTTCTGTCTGCTAGCCCATAGAATAACATGTAATCCGCGATCCTAAGAAGTCCATTTTTTCATGCGGATTATATAAAAATTAAGAGTTTTCCTAGATACTAGTTTAGTCTTATCCACTTCGTCAAAAACAGATTCATTTTATATATTAATGTTTTTAAAAAAATCTAGACCGTTTCGGAGAAAAAAAAAAGACAAACTTACACCATCGAAATTGCTTTCAAAATGGGTTTTACAGATCTGAAAATATACTGCACGTAGAATTGTAAAAAATTCAGAATAGGGTTAGACTGCAGATATAAGACTGTTTTAAAAAAATCAGAACAATAGGACCTATATTTGATGAGTTATTAACAGGCGGCTTTTCGCATTTTCTTTGATGTCGAGTTAGCTGTATATATGAGTTCCGCCATCTACGAATTCTACGATACGATACGATTATAGGCTTAAGGCTGCGTCACTCGGAATACTACCGTCTTCCATGATAACGACCATTCCGCCGAAACTTCACAGTGTCATATGATGCAACACTAGTACCTAAAGCTGTACACTTTATTCGGTGACATTCTGTAGCTGACTTTTTGCAACAGAACTGGAAGTAAATGATGGTTCTAATCTGGTAGCATGATAGTTCTATTTCAGACACCCTGTACTTAATGATAACGACAGTTTTTTACAAATTTAACTATACTAGGGGATCGTACCCGGGCTTCCCGGGTTAAAGAATATAGGTGAAAACATTTTTTTAAATTGAAAACTAATAATTTTTTATGTGCAATAAATTTTTTAGATTGACCACTTACATTAAAAAAGCAATTTTCATATGGAAAATACGAATTATACAATCTAATAATTTTTTGAAATTTATCAAAAGCGATATTTTTTATAAAATGACGTCATTTGCATCCGCTAAAGCAATTCACTTTTAAAATCCAGTCTTAAATTTCGTCTATAAAAAAGTGTGCCTATGACGTCATTACCACGGAATAACAGACAATATTCTTGACATAGCCCATATTTTAATTTCAACTTTTTTTTAAGGTTTTATGTGAAAATGGCAACAAAAAGATACAGTATCTCCTATTTTCGACTATTTTCAGTTTACTTTCAATGACTTTTAATAGAAATGAGGTACTTTTGCTGCCACAATAAGAAAAATGGTATTAAAAACTACAAAAAAATTAATATCTCAAAAATAAATTGAGATACAGCTTTCAAACAAATTGCATTTAAAAGATAATTTTTTTCCTTATACGATGGTGTAAAAATTTAAAATGTGCGATGTTTAGAAGTTTAAAAATTTGCAGTAGAGAAAATTGCAAAACCAAAATTTTATTTCAAATTTCAAAGTGTTGCCATTCGCAAAATGACGTATGCGTTACGCACAGATATGTTTGTCCTTTATAATACAGATAGTGTTAGAAAGCTCTTTCTTTCAAATGCCAAAATCGTTTGACAAAATATGAGCAAACACGTCAACGCGAACTGCTTGCACAGACCGTATTAGCTGTGGCGGGAAACTTTCGTTACAACCTGATATGATCTGCAGATTTGTATATAGGCTACACAGTATGCTAAAATTCAGTTCAGTTAGGAAACGTATAACACAGTTGAAAAATTCCTTTTAGAAGTTTAGATCAATAAAGGGAAATGTACTCAAATTATTTTGTGCAGCCCTGTATATGATTCTATAGAATTTATTTTATACACACCAAGTTATATTAAACAAGAAAGAAAAATCATGCGACCAGCATAGATTATGAAACACTTCCCAACACATTCAGAATAATGTAACAAAAATGCAGCGTTTAAAAAATTAAAATATTACGTCTAATTCAACCATATGGAAACTCATAACACATTTAAAAACCAAATTTCAGCTGTTCCCATCTATAATCGGAAAATTATCTGAATTTTTTCAGCAGCCCTCTATATGATATATAGATTCGTATCTATTAACTACATGCAAGCCAAAATTTAGTTCACTAAGAAATATACATACTGCAGTTGAAAATTTCCTTCAGAAATTTCCTCTAATAAGGAGAATGGTACATGGATACTTTTGTGCAGCCCTGTATATGAGCTATAGAATTTATGTATAGCGAAACATGCAAAATATTAGTTAAATTTAAAAGCGCATAGTGAATTTTAAAACGTAAACTCCAGCAGTTATTACCCAAAGACAGTACTGTAAGCGATTTATTTTGTGTGTCCCTATAAATGAATAAAAATTGCTATGAATGCCCTGTTCTAACGTGATCATAGTGAAATTCAGTGGTTTGTATCAGTTTCAATACATTTGAAATAGCGTAATGTCATTAAAATACTCTGCAAACGATTTTTCCCCATATACCATAATGTAATGGAATTCCTTTGAGTACCCTTGTAAATGAACGGTTAATCCTACATACTTCATATACAATACCAAACATGTTTTGGTGATCCTAAATAAGGTTTATCAATTGCATGAAAAGCCGTGTATATTTACGAGAGTTAGAGCGTGAACAGACGGAGAGACAAACCGAATGCATAAACACTTTTCAACTTTGTTGGAAAGTGTGAAAAAATGAGCTAAATTTAAAAAACATGCCACAGCTGGAAAGTACTTGCAGCAATTATCACTGTAGCCGAATTATTTTGAGTGTCCCTGTAAATAAAAGATAAATGCTATGCACACCCTATTCTATGGATTTTGTAGTGAACCTCAGCGCTGTATATCAGTTTCAACAGGTTTGAAATAGTGTAACATCATTAAAATACATTACAAATGATTTTCTCCCATCCATAATGTAACGAGTTATTTTGAATGTCTCTGCAAACGAACTTTAAAGACTATACACTTCTTTTTCAATACAGAACATGCCTCAATAACATATATTAAGTACATAGCAATCCGAGTACATTTACGCGAGTTAGAGAAACAACAGACAAGACAAACAGACAGACTGACAAACCGAAATCATAAAGCCTTTTCAGCTATGTTGGAAAGTGTTAAAAAACGATAGACGACTAGACTGGGGGACGAATCAAAGTCATAAAGTCTTTTCAAATATGCTGTAAAATATTAAAAATTACATGCTGCAAAAGACATTTTTATTCAAAGTTGTTATTGTTTAGTTTTTTTTTTTTTTTTTTTTTTTTGATAAATCTATTCCTTTGCTGAATTTTTCTTCCGATAAGTCAGACAAAAAAAAAAAAAAAAAGAGTTAGCTTACATACACCCGAACCATGCCAGCGACATAAATTTATCTTCAAGCACATCACTTATAATTTCAGTGTTCAATCAAAACACATATTTACACAGGACTGCATATTTAAAGAAGAAAAATATAAATTAAACAGTAGGGTTTAGACCATTTATTATCTTCTCGCCATCAATTCTTTCTTCATATGCAACCGCAAGGTCAAGGTTGCAGAATACGTTATATGAATAACATTCATTTTCTCTTCATGTTCCCCAAAATAATTCAGAAACGACCCTATTTGTGTAACTTGCATGCTGCAAACCGTAATCAGCGAGTAAGGCCTCTGTAGTTGGGAGTGCTTTATATAAAGAAAAAGGTAAGCATAGCTACCTAGATACGCATTTTAAGCAATATAATTTTATGTTTTTAAGCCATGTTTATTTTCAATGCCTAACGAGTGAAATAACGAGATTTCATTGAGAACTTTGACCTAGGTTGGAACATCTTCAAAAACATTTTCTTTCGTCTGTCTCTAAGGTATTTCTTAAATTTTATAGGGACATATTAGTCACCATTTCTTGCAGACAACTGTCAAATCATTGTTATAAAAAATATATAGACCACCCATTTGTATCTCATCACTTTAAATTTGCGATCACTTTCGGAGATTTTGAATGGTTTTTTTTTTTTTTTTTTTTTTTTTTTTTTTTTTTTTTTTTTTTTTTAAATACTCAACTGAAAACGCTAAAAATATGTTGCATTTGTAGATTTTATTAAAAACATAGTCACAGTTGAGGAGGGCTGGGGGCACTCTTCACTGATCTTGCATGTAAAAAAAATCTGTCATGAAGACAACTCTAAATGCACTTTTTTCTTCTTCAGTGGAGTTTCTTTCTTAAGAGGCTACTTCATTCAAACGAAAAAACACGTTCGCTAATGCTAATCCTACGGAAGAAATTTATAAAGATATCTCGGTCGCATTTCAATATTTTTAAATGATTTTTTTTCATTGGATAACTGAGATTGACCTGTATGCAGACTGTTTTTTACTTTTTCGGTTTTAATTCCAGATTTTGTTTTATGAGGGCGCTTTTATTTTCGAAACCGATTCCGAAAAAGAAAGTGTCCTCATTAAAAATACCTGTAAACAAAATCGAAAAAGTAAACAAAGGTCTTCGTACAGATCGATCTCAACTATTCGATGCAAGAAAAATCATTTTAAAATATTTAAATTCAAACGAGATATCTTTATAAATGTCTTCCATAGGATTAGCATTAGCGAACGGGTCTTTTCGTTTGATTGAAGTAGCCTCTTAAGACTGTCAAATTGACAATACATTATCAATATAGATCTACTCTAAAATGTAATCGACAGTATTGTCTATGACCTCATAAAGTAAATAATATGCGGTGTATTTTTATTTATTCTTGTGCTTTCCGCTGCCCTTTGTTTTTCAGTTTTTCCTTTTTCATCATCAGAATTTTCATTTTTAAGATTTCATTTTGATTTACAGAATCGGTTGAACAATTAATTGTTATTGAAGTTGAATGGTAATAACATCATCATCAATAACAACAAAACAAAAACTTACAATAACCGTTTTCAATACACTGCTGGATTTGGATCTTCTCCAGAATTTTCCATTTTTTCCTGTCTAGTGCCTTGATCATCATTAACTCCAGCTCCTTTTCAAATTTACATGACTCCATTTTACATGATGTCGTCTTCTTGGTGGTTTTACATCTCTGGGATACCACTGCAAGGTATTTGTACTTCATCTATTGTCTTAACTTCTTGCAATGTGTCTATCCCATTTCCATTTTAACCGTTTAATTCTCTCGGTAATTTTGAAATATTTCGTCTGACTTCTTATTCAAGTTATTCCTTTTCTGTCTTTTCTAGCCCTTTCACCCTCCGAGGGTTTTCCTGTATTTTTATATAAATGCGTGTAAATTCCAGGATATATATATATATTTATTAATCGCAGTTTGATGCTGTAATATCTTTAATATCACTTCTTTATATATATGGTTCAAAATAAAATTATGTTTAAAGTATTTTTATGTACAGCCATTTTAACATGATTCCTAGAAACTTAAAAATCCGAGCCAGCCGGTTAAAGGGTTAATTACGCCTAGCATACACCTTTCAATACTTCGCTTTGTTGTTTTAAATACCTTCGTTCGTGCTCACCGGCTCGTCTTTTGTCGGCCAGAATGACGATCTTATAGTTGTTTGCAACCATTCTTTCTAGTCTTGAACACATCGATCACTTGATTACGGTTATGGAAAATAGACGTTTTAAACACCTGAATAATTTCTCGTTGTAGCCCCAGAATGTGAATTCAACGATAATCTATTTCGAGTTTTTATCACTAACAAAATATATTTGTAGGAATTTCGGTGTTTCATTTGGTATGAGAATTAGCGAGCCTACTCGATGATAAATTTGCCCTTTGACTTTAAAAACTGGGCTGAAATTTTCTACGTTGCATATTGATGTAGCCCCGAACGAACTCAGTTGAAAGCAAGAATTGTATCGACGTATATTTTGTATTTCCTGATATTCCTTTAAAAACGCAATTTAGAAAGTTTTTAAAGGGTTTTTTAAAACGCTTCTTGTTCCTGTCTAACCCGAAGTGGTTGTGGCACTAGCTTAAAATGTAGCCTGTGTAGTATCAGAAACTGTCACCATTGATTCGCAACCATTACTTTCGGAATAGGTTCATTATTTTTTGAGATTGCATAGAAATCGTAATTTAGGACATTTTAGGACATTGCAATTTAGAATGTTTTTTGCTCCTGCAACCTCCAGGTGACAGCAACACTACCATAAATAGAGCCTATGTTAGAGTAAGAGCTGTCATCATCAATTTCCAAAGTTTCCAACCATTACTTTTGAAATCGATTTGATACTTCCGGAGATTGCGTAGTAATCGGATTTAGAACGTTTTTAGAACGCTTTTCGCCCATTTTTACCCCTTTTTAAAATTCGAGTTTTTCAGGGAATGTTCTTAAAGATCATTTATATCTTATAAATAACTACCATGTCTAATTTCAAATTGCTAGCTCCTGCGGCATCACAAAAAACGCAATTTAGAATTTTTTTTTGCTCCTGCAATACCCAACTGGTAGTGACACCGACATAAAATAGAGCCTATTTTGGAGCAAGAGCTGCCACCATCAATTTCCAACCATTACTTTTGAAATTGGTTTGGTACTTTCTGATAATTTCAATTCAAAACGTTTTTAGAACGCTTTTGTCGCGTTTTCACCCCTTTGAAATTTCGAACTTTTTAAGAAATGTTCTTATTGATCATTTATGTCCTATAAGTAACTACCATGTCAAGTCTCATGTTTCTAGACCCTTCAGTAACACAAAAATCGAATTTTTAGAACTTTTTTGCTCCTGCACCCCCTTTGGGGTAGTGCCACCGACATAAAATATAGCTTATTTTGGAGCAAGGCCTGTTACTATCATTTTGTCACCATTATTTTTTAAATCGGTTCGGAAATTCCTGAGATTGTGTAAAAATCGCAGTTTAGAACGTTTTTCGCGCCTGTTTAAATTTTGATGTTTTTTAGGAAATGTCCTTAGAGATCATTTATATCTTATATGTAACTACCATGCCAAATTTCATGTTTATAGGCCTTTCAGTAATACAAAAATCGCATTTTTAGAACGTTTTTTGCTCCTGCACCCCTTTGGGCTAGTGCCACCGACATAAAATACAGCTTATTTTAGAGGAAGGTCTGTTACTATCATTTTGACACCATTACTTTTAAAATCGGTTCGGAAGTTCCTGAGATCGTGTAAAAATCGCAATTTAGAACGTTTCGGAATTCTTTTGTCTGGCCCTGAAAATGAATAATAACTATTCTTTGCACCGCATATACTACAGAATGTATATTTAAATGCATTTCATAAAAGCATTTCAATTTTATTATGTTCGAAAGGCTGTAACATTATTAAAAAATATCTCAAACGATTTTTCCCCATAGGCCGTAATGTAATGGAATTCTTTTGAATGTCCCTGTAATCTCCCACTTCCACGCAACGCGACCAAACTGCCATACTAACAGCAGGATACCAAGGGCTATCAAACAACACCAACCGCGTGTTGGTGGCAGTACGTGTTCATGGAGAAAAGTTTGGCTTTACGGCTTTACCCACACACACTAGACTTTTGTATATAGAGATAGATTATAAAGAAGATTTACAAGAAAGCAATGGCAGCTGTTTTGACAGAGGAAAAGCAAACTTGGAAAAAGAGTTAGACAAGAAGACACCATTTCATCTAAGCTTTTTACTGCCGTCTTAGGAAATATTTTCATGAAGGTAGATTGAGAAAGCAAAGGAATTAGAATAAATAGGGAATATCTAAGTCATCTCCAGTTTACTGAAGACATTTTAATTTTCAGTAACAGCCCTGAAGAATTGAAAGATAATGCTAAAAGTTGGTTTGGCAGAACCATTGGGTTAACACTGGATTAAAAATAAATTTGGGAAAGACTAGAACGTGATGTTCAATTGATTTGCACCAAAAAAGAAAATCTTCTACAACACTGAGATTAAGACAGTGCATAGTTATGAGTACCTTGGACAGGAAATAATATCGGACAAGAGCATCATGAATGAAATCAACAGAAGAATAAGAAATGGATGGTGTACTTTTGGAAAGGTCAGTATTATTCTGAAGAGCAACATGCCTCTCTGCTTGAAAATAAGTGCTTATCCAATATGTTTTGCCAGCACTTACTTATGGAGCGAAAACATGGACGTTAACAAAGCGAATGGAGGGTCATGACCCCCTGACCTCCCCCTTGGATCCGCCATTGTAGATTACGTAGTTCAGTATTACATATTTTATGATTACATATTTTAAATTTTAAAATAAGTCAGCTATTAGAAAATTAGTAAAATTCTCTTTGTAAATATACTTTGCGGAAGAGGGAGGTGTGCCAAAATCCATGTTTTCTCCGGGTGCAAAAAAGGCTAGTTTCGGCCGTGATTCTACCGCATCAGCATATTTATTTGGGTTGGGTATTTTACGTTAGAACTTTCTTATGAGAAACTGTTTGCATCATCTTATTTCTATGGCGTGTGGCGTGGGAACCTCTAACCACAATCACATATATATTGTCGATTTTCTAATACAAAACTGTAAAGTATACGAAATTATCTTTGTAAAAAATATATTCTTGGACATCTCCTACCTTTTTTAATTTTACAAAATTTACAAAAATGGTTTTAGCAGTATCGTTGCAAAACTGCTCAAATGATAAATAAAACTTTGACATGAAAAATCAACTCAGTATAGCCGTCTGTTGAAAATTCTATGAACAATTTATATTATTAACTGTTGTGTTGGGAGATAGCAACAATAAACAAAAATTTTTTTAGAACCCGCTGTATAAGAACATTGATTTTTAGGAAAGTTGCAGATACGCAACGCGGTAATACAAAGGATTAAAGCGTAAACACATACCGAAGCCATACATTATCAAAGCATTCACACACACTGTTATTGAGCGCATACAGTATATTCCAAACACATCACCATTTCAATTGTTTTACGGATAAGTACCAACCAATTAAAACTGGATTAAATTAAAAAACGGCGAAGTGAGGTTACATGACTCTAATTGAATAAATGTAGATTCTTGCACTTGAGTGATTGAATAAATGTGGATTGTTTTAAATGAATAAATGTAAATTATTAGGAAAATAATAATGAGGTTTACAGTTGCATTAAATTTCCGCATACTAGGTTCCCATGTATCAGCTATAAACCTTATACGCAGTTTTCCAAAATAATTCAAACACATTTCCATTATTAATTGATATACTTTTTAATAGCATTGTATGTGTTTTTAAATTAAAAAAAAAATTATTATTGTTAAAAAAAATTCAAAAACATTTTCTATTGTGTTGCAGCAAAAACAGTTGCGTAAGCATTTCTT
Source organism: Maratus speciosus (assembly GCA_963932465.1). NCBI lineage: Eukaryota > Metazoa > Arthropoda > Arachnida > Araneae > Salticidae > Maratus > Maratus speciosus. The sequence continues at coordinate 360,660,506 of OZ010795.1, forward strand.
AATAAAAAGCGCAATGTATTTGCCCCAGTCCAAGTCAAATTTGGCGAATATTTCTTACAATTACATCACATATTGTGTTTAAAGAAATTTATATTTCATTTTTAAACAATTAATTCTATTAGTAAAATGTTCTTTCATTGTTCTAACTGTACTATAGAATCATCACAAGTTTAGTATTAGTGATCTAATAGCAATATTTAAAAATCTATATAATACAATATGAAACGATGAAAAACATTAATTAAAAAAAGTAGAAGGCAAAAAAGAAAACACCGCTGAGGATTCGACTGCAGAACTGTTATTATCGTATTCTAATAACCACCGGGCGCAATAGTTGAGACAGTCCACACTTGATGGATTACTGTAGAAATTCCCAATAATCGTTTTTAAAGATCAAACGCAAAGGCTGTAATACCAGCCAACAGATTTGCATGAATACCGCGTCTGCTTAGGACGTGATAAGATTGAACACTTCTGTATGATAGAATAAAAGCAGTTGGAAACCGAATATTAAATCTCTCTGGGTTCTGAATAGGTTTGACTGCACGAGAAAAAATCGATAATGATGATGTTCGATTTATAACCAGCGTCCGGTTTGATGCCACAAAACAAATATCAATTTCTGCTACGGGAAAAACAGGATAAAATTACAGAGTGAGGAAATAATTTGAATGAGAAATTGCAGTGTTTAGATGTAAATGCATTAAATGATGTGTTGATAATAGCGTGTAATCGAACTCGTTTTAATTCTTTTTACTGTCTAAAGAGGCGGATGTCCTGAATTGAAAGACATAAGTGATTGTTCCACCTATTTTTCTTTTCTTTATCATCTCGCTAAAATGGGGGAGGGGGGGGGAATTAATATTCCGCGAACGGCGGCGTAAATATTATCGTATATTTCGATGTATGCGCATATTTATCAATTATATGTTAGAGGAATTTCCAACACATATTTCATTTTTATAAAGAAAAAAAGAAGAGCTGTATTTGATTAATTTTTTCCCTTTGTATGGGTTGTTTAGTCTATTGGTAGTACGAATTTAGTTATTAAAATAAAGATTTAAGAAATTATGCTAAAACTAAATCTGCGCAAAGAAAAATAATTTCAGAAAAATTTGGTATATGGCTATTTCTAGATTTTATAAAAGAATCCCTTAGCAGTACATGACATATGAGTACTATAAAGGTAAAAATACCCATATTATATTACAGGTATCCCTCGCTTAGAGTGGTTTCGGATAGTGCGTTTTTCAGTTAATGCTGTAAATTTATTTCTAGATGCTCCCCCGATTAGTGATGGGAAAAATTTCGATTAGTACGTAAAGCACGAAATGCGTGATGCTTTTTGTATTAAAGTGGCATCGACTTTTTAAAAATTATATTTGCAGAAAAATGCCGAAAAAAGAAACAGCAATAAATAATTACAATAAATCTTTTCAAAATTAGAATTCCTCAGAAAGCATTTGATATAGACCCAGACAACAGTGAAATTATGCAAGTATCCCGCGGATTAGAAAATAAAATTATGCGTTACTACAAGATATATTCCAAAAAGGAGAAGAAAAACTGTACAATTGGCAATTGATAAGTTTCGCTTAAATAAATTAAAATTAAAATTAATCAAATTGTATTGCAGAACGTTTTAAATCAAAATAGGTATTTTTTTTTTTTTTTTTTTTTTTTTTTTTTTTTACGCGATGGTAAGTAAGCTAACATAAATACCCTAAGGATTGTAGTATTGCAGAATTAAAATTAAAATTGACTTTTCAATGTTTCGCGATTGTTACTTAAATTAGCTCACATGTTTATGTTAATAGAAATTCGGGTAAAACTTTTCTTAAAGTTTCAAATCAAGCAGTAGTATGTATTTTTAAATCCATCAAAACCCATATCATATAGTATAGTATTATATTGTCTATTTATATATCTTGGGTTTTTGAGACAGTTGAATGCGGCAGCTTTTCCCATTCAACGTACGTTTCGATTAATTCGGAAATATAGAACAATTAATTCACAGCACTAATCGTAAGCTGCACAGAGATAGTTGATTATTCAATTCCTACTATTAGTTCACACTCTCCCTATATATATCTTGTTCAAATTTTCAATCATTAATAAAATACTAGGTTGAGCAAAAAGTTCTGGGAAATTTGTGAAAGTTGCGTTGTTATGCGCAAATTAACAACAAAAGCTACAAGGACTATTCTTTAAAGTAGAGACCCTCGTAGTCCACGACTTTCTGTCACCGTTCTGCCAGATTTGGGATTTGCTGGCTAAGTTTGTCGCCGTTACCAGCACCTTCATCCTCATTAATATCATCGCCGGCTTTCAGAATCGTTAGGCCTTTTCGCTAATAATGCCGGGTCAACACAGGCAAATCATACTGTTCAATAGCCATTTTGGAGCCAAAGTTCCTTAACTCCTATAAATATACCACTAGTTCTCCTATACCACAAGTGCTCCTGGTAACTACACTGCTCAAAATAATTAGGGGAGCACATGGTTTTAACGGAATTACGCAAATATTTACACCGATAAGTGATGTAAAATAAAACATCCATAATTTAAAGCGTAGTAGAAAACAGACAAATAAAACTTCACATGCAAATTAAAGTTTATGACGTCAAAAACTAGAAAAAGGAGATAAGTACAAAAATCGGGATTTTTCAGAAACGTCTGTTTCACTATCTCACTGGTAAAATTCAATTGCTCAGCTTGTGTTTTGAGAAAAGGTGACGTGGAAATGTCACAACAATGTGATTTACCGGAATCCATGGCTTGGCGTGATATCGGGACAGTTAAATCTGGGGAAACACAACGAAGTGTAGTGGACGCTGTTGAAAACGCAAGAAGTGTCAGTGCAAGGCTGTGGAATCTATTCCAAGACACTTGAAATGGTAGACGTCGACAAGGGCAAGGTCGGCCATGTGCTAGTACAGAAACTGATGACCGATATATCCTGTTAACAGCTCATCCAGACGGAACGGGCAATACTACTCTGTTGCAAACACAGTTGTTCTTGGCCACAGGACGAAGGGTGTCCAGTCAAACAGTCCGAAATAGGCTTCATCAGGGTGGTCTCAATGCACGTAAACCAATGGTCTGTAATCCGTTGATTTCAAGCAACTGTACACTGTACAGTCTAAAGAAGGTAGGCAACTGAACATCGAGTTTGGAGGTAACATTGTTGGAGTCAAATTAAGTTCACAGACGAGTCCCGATTCAGTCTGTATGTAACATCAGATGTGTTTTGGCATGGAGAGAAAGAGACACTCAAAATAATCCCACATTCGTTTGTGAAAGATAACATTACAGACGAGGCGGGTTGATGCAATGGGCTGGAATCAGCACAGGTGGACGCACGGACCTGCATATCATTCGGAATGGCACTTTGACGGTCCGAAGTTATACAGACGAGATACTGAGACTTCATGTCGTATTTTATGTTGCAGCAATTAGTGATTTCTTTTTTTCCACGCATGTTAATGCCAGACCTCATACAGTTCGTCTTGTGGAAAACATGCTTGAAGTTAAAACAATACAGCGTATGGAATGACAAGCTGGATCTTCTGACCTAAATCCGATCGAGCATGTTTGGAACATACTCAGACGACGCATTGCAGCGAGACCAAGGCCTCCTTTTACTGTCCGGGACTTGGAAATTGCAATTCTTGAGCAGTGGAATAGTATTCCCCAAATTCTTTTCGATAACCTCATCGCATCCATGGAAAACAGGTATGCAGCAGTCTTAGCCGTTCGAGGAGACCACACGCCATATTAAAAATCTTGCATCATTGCTAAACAATACTTTTTTTTAATCATTTACATGAAACCAAATTGTTACCCTAAACCATCTTTTTATGTTCTTTCCATCTTTTCAAAGAATAAAAGCTCCCTTACAATTTTTTTTTGCATTTTTTTTCTGTATTGCACATTTATACAGGTGCACTATCCATTTTATGCCCATACATGGCTGTCTTGCACTGTTCTCTTCACTTTTTTGCTTGCTCCCCTAATTTTTTTGAGCAGTGTATTAGATTAAAAATTTCCCCGAACTTTTTGCTCAACCTAATACTTATTATTCATCCAATCAAGTTCAAATATATTTTTTTTAACTTGTAGTGGATGACACTTGGTGTTAATACAGTTTCTTTTTTCAAATATTAATTCATTAATTAAATTTAATTAATTAATTTTAGTTTTATATGGGAGAAAAAATGGCGGCTATTGGTTATTAAGCAGCATTTAATGCATCTCCATAACTACAAGGGGGGTTACCATAGGGGGTGGACCCTGTTCTGTTGCCAAATACCGACAAATTTATCGCCAAAAGTGACGCCAACTTGGCGATATCTCTAATATTTCGTCAAATTCCCATAGACTTCCATTGTAAACATACTTGCTTATAGAAAATCAACAAATTGAGGTATTTTAATGCAACAAAAACAACGATCATTAGCTTAAGGGATTATATTAAATTTTTCTTTGATGACCTAAGTAGGAATTGACTTAATTTTTTTTTATATTACTTGTTTTAATGTATTTGTTTTAATAATGTTTTATATATACCTTCATCGGAAAGTATCTGGATATAAAAATACATAAGTGAATACCACAACTTTACAGGGCTATTAAAAGAAGACATAAAAAAAGTACAACCTTGTTGTTCATCGGAAATCAAAAATAACAGTTGAAAGTTTACGAAAATGGCGATAGATCGCCGAGCACTACAGGACCTTGCTCTTCATCAATAGCCTCCTTGCAGGGCAGCCCTGGCATCACACCATGTGTTTGTTTGTTTGAGTTTTTTTTTTTGGGGGGGGGGGGGGACTCATCAAAAATCAGGTGTTTTTTCCATAGGACACGCGTCAGTCAAAGTGTCACATCGGACATGCTGAAAAAATACGGGATAAGTTATCATACCGCCTCGATATCGTTCGTGTTTCTGAAGGGCTCATATTGAACACTTATATCTGTGTTGAATTTAATCCTTAAATGCCGGGTATTGCTTTTCGGCAACATACCCAATTTAGGTCCTAAAACACTATTAGAATAATACTGAAGCTATATTGCCTAATGTTGCCAATAAAATACAGTCTGAAAATATTATTGAATCGATTTTCAACGTGTAGATGGCAACACTTGTGCTGTTTAAGAATAAAGATAGATTTATTTTTTTCAATTGTTGCTACTTGTTCTTTTTGTTTTATTTGGAAGCTTGCGAAATATCCTATTTTGTTCTGCAATGAGCAAGTAAAATTTATTTCTTATTATAGTTCCTAAAATTCTTGTGCGTTTAATATTATAGAATTTTATCAAGGAAAATTATTTTTTCAATGAAAGACCAGTATTGCCGATTAGTAACAAACTGTTTTTTAGCCGTAAACCGTACTTAAAACAAAACATGATTTTTTAAAGTATTTTTCCCATGATTTATTTAAAAAATGAAAGCCAAAAAACATTATTACAATGATTTTTGAAAAATCAGGCATTTAAGAGTTAAGGGGTCTTGTATACCTTTTAAACTCGCTGAAAATCGACAAAAACATTCAAACTTTCAATAAGCGTATCTTCAAAAGCTTTTTATGTATAAACATGAAATTTTGACCATTGATTAAACAGATTTTACTTTATATTATACTATTATTAGAAACTGGTTAGTCTTTCACGGGATTTAGGTATTGTTGAAATTAGAATAGCTCTTTATTTTACTCCGTAAGTCATTGTGCGCATGATATCTTCAGAACGTATGAATGGATTATTATGAAATTTGATATTATACATAGAATGACACTAAGTGTATAACGCTTCCGGGGTTGAACTCATCCTTTTCCTGATAATCCAAACGCGGCCACGTTAGGCTTAAGCATTTCGATGCCGTATTTGCCGACTACCTTATTGAATCTGGGTATCTATTCGTTGTGTAACATATTCTTCTTCAATTTTTCTCAAACCTTCAAAAAGTATACAATTATAACGCTTTAAGATCTAATTTAAAAATAACCAGATACCAACAACAGGGTTCCGATGTATACAAGCGATTACCGTTGCCATTCATAAGCACAAATTACAAATCCAAAAACAAATGAATGACTCTTTCAGCTATTCATTAAATGCTCTTAAAATATTTTGAAAAAGCATATTAATATTTTGAAATGCGTTATTCACTTTTGTTTACATTTATTTACAGTTTGAATTCAGTATACACGGTTAAAAATATCGCAAAAAATACCTCTGTTTTTCAAGGCTATCTATTTTCTCACCAATGAGAACGCTTCATGGTGTTCAGTGAATATAGCTATATTCTGTGATTCATTCCCGTGAATTATTTTGTACCGGATTAACGTTGCCTTTCTAAAAACAAACGTATTTCAAATTATTTAAAGGCTTTATTATGGTTTTACAAATATTTTAAGAGCAAAATCGGATGTCGACCGTATTTTTTAATGATTCGTTCAAATGAGTCATTCAATTGCTTCTGGATTTGGATTGTGTTGTACATGTGGCATCACAAGTGAATTTTGATTTGATTTTCAATCTTAAAACGTTGAGTAAAACGTGCTTTCTTTTCCGCAAAAGTTACATTTTTAGACAGATTATTCAAAATAAATTAACATTTAAGAGATTACATTCAATTATCTAATATTCTGCTGCGATAACTTCAGTTAAAATTAGATTGGTAGCTTTATCTATCCCTATATGAAAATAAACAAACGATTCATTCGTCTTGAACTTTTAAAATATTAAAACAAACGTTTATATGCTCTGTTGCGCCATCTGACGGTAGTTTAAAAAAAGAAATTTTCTTTTTAAGGGTGTATTCGAAAAAATATTTTTTCACCCTCAACAGCTCGAAATTTTCTGAGACATTTTCAGACTCATTTTTAAAAGTAAAAACATGAAACTTGCTGGTGTGATTTCTGAAGACATGTTTAACATGCCGTGTGATTTCATTTTCAGCTCAATTAATTAGAATTTGATTTTTAAACAATTATCTTCTCAGTATGACCATTTTTTTCATTCCCAGATCGCCCGCTACGGAAAATTCGGTTCAAAACGCCAACTTTGACAGCATTTTTTACAGTATTTTCTGCATTTATCAAAAAATTGAGAAGCACGGCATATTATATAGTTTCTAAATAAGAGAATTTCCCAGTTTGATGCGTTTGAGAGCAAAAATGAATTTTAAAATGAATCAGAAAATAAGCAGTTTGGATCGGAATACACCCTTAAAATGTTTTTTGAATTCTGAAGACATTGGGGGGGGGGGAAAATGAATATTTCTTATAAAATGAAATTAGAATATCAGAAATATGTAATGCCGTATATATATCAATACATTATTATAATAAATAAATTTTTGTATTTTGTAGAGAAAATAAATTTGTAATTTAATAACAGAATTTGAGAAAATAAATTGTTAATGTAATTAAGAGTTGCAATTTACTTATGTGATAAAAGATGATTTTTAATTATCAAAATTTATTACAGGTTTCTTTTATGCATGTTTAAAAAAAATCGGGATTTTCTCTGTTCAACTTTTTAAAATTTAAGTTATATAATTATTATTTTGCCAATTAATACAAACAAATAAACTTTCTGTTGGAATTGTCTTTTATTTTACCCCATACCATCCGATAAAATAGTTAATTGACAATATGTTTTAAAATAGCATTATTAGTACTAATTTGAATGTTTTTGTGAAATATTTCTTCAAATTTTGTGAGTGAAGTTCATTTGCATACTTTATGTCAGTATTTTACCAATTCAATTAATAATTTTCTTGCAAATTAAGTTTAAATGAAAAATAGGCTGTTTTTACTTTACCCCACCCCACCCTATCAGTCAAACAAGACAAAATTTATTACTCCACAATTCTTTTTATAACGCAATGCTATATCATTTTTTTGAAAATGCAAACACGTCATTCTGACGGGCTATATTCTAGTTATGTTATAACTAGGTAAACGTTAGTTACAGTTAGATTACGGTTACGTTCCAGTTAGGTTACATTTAGGCTACAATTAGGTTACTGTTAGGTTTTAGTTTGGTTACGGTTACTTCATAATTAGGTTACACTTATCTTACGTTTAGATTATGGTTAGGTAACTGTTCGGTTACAATTAGGTTACGTTTAGGTGATAATTAGATTACGCTTAGGTTACAGCTTGGTCATGGTAAAGCTGTGTTACAGTTACATTACTGCTAGCATACGATTAGGTTATAATTAGGTAAACGTTAGTCACAGTTAGATTACGGTTACGTCCCAGTTAGGTTACATTTAGGCTACAATTAGGTTACTGTTAGGTTTTAGTTTGGTTACGGTTACTTCATAATTAGGTTACACTTATGTTACGTTTAGATTATGGTTAGGTAACTGTTATGTTTCAATTAGGTTACGGTTACTTTATAATTAGGTTACCCTTAGGTTACGGTTACGTTACACTTAGGTTACGTTTAGATTACGGTTAAATAACTGTTAGGTTATAATTAGGTTACGTTTAGGAGATAAATAGAATACGCTTAGGTTACAGCTTGGTCATGGTAAAGTTATGTTACAGGTACATTACAGTTAGCAAACGATTAGGTTATAACTAGGTAAACGTTAGTTACAGTTAGATTACGGTTACGTCCCAGTTAGGTTACATTTAGGCTACAATTAGGTTACTGTTAGGTTTCATTTAGGTTACGGTTATGTTACACTTAGGTTACGTTTAGGTTACAGATAGGTTATAGCTACGTTACAGTTTGGTATTGGTTAGGTTACAGTTACGCTAGAGTTAGCATATACTTAGGTTATAATTAGGTTAAGATCAGGTTATAGTTACGTTACAGTTAAGTCGGATGAATGTCCTGTCAGATGAATGTCCATGTCGAATAATTGTCCTCTGTCGGCTAACTATCTTGTCGGCTAACTGTCGCTGTCGACTAATTGTCATGTCGGCTAAACATCCTGTCGTCTAATTGCTGTCTGCTAAATGTCACGTCGGCTAAATGACATTGTAGCATATAAATAAATAGTGGTATGCCAAAAAACTGGATACATGGCCGTCCATGGATAGGAATTCTTAGGCTAATGTTAGCCTTAGAAGTGTGATTTCAATGATTTTCAGCGTATTTATTTCTGAATTAAATTTCCGCTCAGTATGTGGCGTGTATAAAAATTTATAAGGAACATACAGAGCTTCACAAAACAATTGAAGTACGTTTCCGTCTATTGTTAGGAATTAATAAATGTGTATTTTCAAATGTGTTATGTTTTTCTAACTGAACTAAAAATGTAGGAAAGGGTTCATAATCCATACTTGGCACACGGTTTTCCTTTATTGTTTTATTTATTGTCAATAATTCATCTTCTTATGTTTTTGTATTTCTTAGTTGCAATAATCATGATTTTAGGGTTACGTACTTAAAAAGTATAAACGGAATCATTATAAGATCACTCCTGTGTGTGTCTGTCTGTCACAGCCATTTTACTCGTAAACTACGGAACGTCGAAAGTTCAAATTGGGGGATGTAATAAAGACTATTGACCCACATATTTACAGATTATTAGACATTCACAAATATATGTGGGGGGAAAACGTAGAGGGGCTAATTAGGTTATTTGAAAAACAAATATATTTTCTTTGTATATCGTGTGGGGTATCGGTTAAAAGATTACGTAACGCCGAACTCAAAAATACATTTCTTTTAATTTTAGATATATACATTTTCAGAGATATCGTCGAAAATGTAGTGCAAAAATATGTCCCCCCCCCCTCCCCCATCTATTTTCAAATCTACTGAAACTAAAATTATGAAAAAAATTAGAGGTAGTAGAGGTTAATTTAATACATGCAGGGAAATTATAGCGATTGCCCAAGGTGGCATAGTTTTTCATAAAAGCGCATTTTTCTGTTGCATACAGATTTCTATTTGCGGGCATTTAGCAAAGGTATCGAAGAGCGCTAAAGGTGCCTATCGTATCAAAAGTATAAAAGCATTGTTTATAATGATTTTCGAAAAAAAATCGTCGGTAATTCGCCGAGATATTAAGACTCATGTCCCTGCCGGCGAAGATACTAACGAGCTAATGCTAATCCTATGGGGAGGAAAAAGTAAAGAAAGTTGCGATGTAGAGACGGATCTCGGCTATACAATGCCAAAAAAAAAAAAAAAAAATTAAAATATCAAAATGCAAAAGAGATATTAGAAAAATCTTTCCCCATACGATTAGCATTAGCTCGTGAGTGCCTTCGCTGGCAGGGGCAGGAGCCTTAACCCTTAAAGACACGGTTGCTTTGGACATACATAATGGCAGAGGCGGCTTACTCTATATACCATCGGTTTTTAAATACTAGATAACAACTTTTAATGATATATTTGTGTAATGCAATACCCAGTAGCAGCATAAAAGCAGTAAATATCAAATTGTGAAAAACAGACCAATTTAATTAGAATTAATCGCATAAATACTCTGAGATTCGCGACTAGTTTGTGTTGAGTGGATCTCTAAATATGCCTCCCGTGTCTTTAAATGATAATTAAAGACCTATTTGAAAAAACGCGGCACGGACAAAGTCGAGTTGCATCTTTACGACCTCCTTTCGAAGCGCGCTTAGTACAATGCCAAGTTTAAACTTTGAACAAGAATTTTCTTTCAGCTACACTGTAAAAAGAAAAATATTACTATTTTGAATTTAGTTTTATGAAATGCCAAATAAAATTTAAATATGCAGTACTTTTATTGTCAGTACCGAATTAAGTTCATCATATGCAGATTAAGATAAGTTTAAAAAAAGAGTTATACAAAATAGCAATATTTAATTTTATTTTGGCTTCATATCTCTGTGAACTATTGTTGTATACTCATTCATACTTTTACGTAGCTTTCATTACAAAAAGCTACCTATTGCAGCCGTTCGGAGGAAAGCGATTTCAAAAAATTTTGGTATATTTTTATCGATCATGACCCCCAGACCCCGAAACCACCCTCCGTTCAAAAGTTGATATATATATATATATATATATATCCATATATATATATCTGATCTTTGTCACACTGTAACTCACGTATTTATGAACCAATTTAGATGAAATTTCGTGTATACATAGTACATACCAATGTCTCGACCGAGTTCGTTGGCCAGCTTCATCCGCCGTATTGTTTCAAAATGGCGGCCATTCAAATTGTTTTTAATTTAAAATTTGAAATGTGGTACCAAAAAATTGAAAATTAAAAAATATTTTTTTCTTATGTGTTTCACCTTGATTCAAAGATTCCGGAGCAGTTTTTGTTTCGTTTATATCTTAAAAAATGGCTGAGTTATAGCACTTTGAATTTCTAGCGTGGCTGACATTTTGAAACGACCTGATTTTTGTCACGCGATAACAGGCGTATTTATGAACCGATTTGGATGTAATTTGGTGTATACATAGTGCATACCATTGTCTCGGCCGAATTCGTTGGCCAGCTTCATCCGCCATCTTGTTTCAAAATGGCGGTCATTTAAATTTTTAAAAAAAATTTTTAATTTGAAATGTGGTACCAAAAAATTGAAAATTAAAAAATATTTTTTCTTATGTGTTTGACCTTGATACAAAGATTCCGGAGCAGTTTTTGTTTCGTTTATATCTTAAAAAGTGGCTGCGTGATAGTACTTTGAGTTTCTAGCGTGGCTGACATTTTGAAATGACCTGATTTTTGTCACGCGATAACAGGCGTATTTATGAACCGATTTCAATGTACCTTGGTGTATACATAGTACATACTAATGTCTCGACCGAGTTCGTTCGCCAGCTTCATCCGCCATCTTGTTTCAAAATGGCGGCCATTTAAAATAATTTAAATTTTCAATGAGGTACCAAGAAATTGGAAAATGGAAAAGATTTTTTCTTTTTTTTGTATGTGTTTGACCTTAATACAAAGATTCCGGAACAGATTTTGTTTCATCTATATCTAGAAAAATGGTTGAGTTATAGCATTTTGAATTTCTATTGTGGCTGACATTTTGAAACGACCTGATTTTTGTCATGCAATAACAGACGTATTTATGAACAGATTTGGATGTAACTTGCTGTGTACATAGTACATAACAATGTCTAGATCGAATTCGTTAGCCAGCTTCATTCGCCATCTTGTTTGAAAAGGGCTGCCATTAAAAAACAATTTTAAATTTAAAATTTAAAATGAAGTATCAAAAAATTGGAAAATGAAAAAGAATTTTTTTTATGTGTGTGACCTTGATACAAAGATTCCGGAGCAGTTTTTGTTTCGTCTATATCTTAAAAAATGGTTGAATTATAGCACTTTGAATTTCTAGCATGGCTGACATTTTGAAACGATCTGATATATGTCACGCGATAACACGCGTATTTATCAACCTATTTCGATGTAAGAAGGCATGTGGATAGTATATAGCAATGTCTTGCCTAAATTCGCTGGCCAGCTCTATCAGCCATCTTGTTTCAAAATGGCGGCCAGTAAATAAAAAAAAATATTTAAAGTCAGGTGCAAAAAAATTAGAAATTGAAAAAGGTTTCTTTTTTAAGTAATTGACCTTGATATAAGGATTCCGGCGCATTTTTTGTTTTGAATTTATCTTAAAAAATGGCTCAGATATAGCAGTTTGAATTTCTGATGCGGGTGACATTTTTAAAAATCTGATTTTTTGCCTGCCACAGCACTCGTATATATCAACCGATTCCGATGTGAGTGAGCATGTGCACAGGAATTACTAAGGTCTCGACCAAGTTCACTGGTTAGCCTCATCCACCTTGTTGTCTTAAAATGGCAGGCACTTCAATGTATCGCCGAATTTGGCAACCAAATATAAGTTATTTTAAATAAAAGCAGCTTGGATAAAGCTGAATAATTTCACTAAATTCTCATTCATAATGATTTAGTATTAATAAAAATTAATATTGAATCTTCTATAATCGGTTTCCACTAAATTGAGCTTTGTGCATTTGAATAATATAAGCTGGCTTTTTAAAAGTAAGGAATATGAAAGCTACCTCTTCCTCCCGGCACTGGCCGGAAGGACTTTTCTAATATATACAGCTATACCCAACTCTACATTGCATAGTTTTTTACAAAGTTTCATTATTCTTTTAAATAATACAGTTAATAATTCATAAATTTATTGTACGGAACCCTCTGAGCGCGAGTAATACTCGTACTTGTCCGTTTATTTTATATACAAGTTATATGCATTGGTCTGCCAAGTCGTATCTTGGTAGAAACCATCTGCAGAACCTCAATTTAGTGGTTGATCTGCAGGTTTACCATTGTGTTTTCATGCACCCAAACTTCAATGTTTTCATACATTTGGGTGCAGGAAAATACAATGATAAACCAATCGATCAAATACTAAACTCCGGTCTGCAGGTGTTTTCTATCAAGATATGACTTGGCAGACCATTTGCATTTTAATATGCTAATTGAGTTCTATCTAATCCTAAAATATCAGTCTTCAACTTGATGAGCTGATGGTCTGCGCAATTGCCACCCGTCGAGCAAATCCCTTCCTGTGAAATCTTGCATCACTCTTTAGGAATCTGTGGACAGGCACAGAAACATCCTATCTGTGATTTTATACCTAGATTGTGTATAAAAACCTTTTTTAATTCATCACTCTGAATTTGGAGTTTTTTGTAACAAATACAGTTGTAGTTTTTTTTTTTTTTTACAATTGTTTGAGAAAGACTTTGTTTTTATTTTCTCTGAAAACTGCTTGGATTTTTCATTACAGTTATATGCAATTCTGATAATGAGTTCATTAGAATTCCATTTCAAAGCAAAATTTCGAATTTCTTCCAATTTTACCAAAGCATTCTTTTTCATTATCAGAAGTCAGAGAAAATAAATTTATTTTTCTCTGCATCTTTATCTTTAGATTAAGTTATAATTTTATTTTCCCCACATTGCTGATAGAGATTTTTTTTTACCTTGTCAGTTGCAAGCTTACAGTAAAATATCTCTAGAGGTTCTCCATCTTCTTCCTCTACTTCCAAGTTAATAATCAGGAGGAGTTGCAGTAATATCCTTTACCAATCTGTGTCCTATATCGGAATTTGGTAAATTAGCAGTGCTTTTAATTTATAGTCTTTACTTGAACTTGCCGATCATGACAGTGTTAAGCTATCATTCGTTGTTGCGAAGAAACTGTTTTTATTAGTTTATAAATTAGTTTGGTAAATTAGCAGTTTTATGAAGCTAAAACTTTAGCCCCACTCAATTTCTAAAAACATGTCGATATTTTTAAAACAACGTTATTCTATATTCAAAAACCAGATTTACGCATAGTTTTCATTTTTAGATTATATTCGTAATTCTTGGAATATAAGGAATAATAACAATGTTAATGATTATTTAGACTACATTGATGACTACATCGAAGAGGCCTTTTAATCAAAGCAAAAGTCAGTTCCTACCCACAGAAGATTTTTTTTCGCATTCAGTGAGACAAGAAAAATGTTTATTAATAAATGTTACTCAGAAAATACAGTATTAATTTGCAGAAATACTGTTTATAATTAAGTGAATTAAATCAAGCAATCCGCTAGAAGCAGCTTCAAATAATCAACGATTAGGCATTGTTTTCCAACAAGACTGCTAGACCACATGTATCTAGCCCACTTCAGACACAAACTGTTATAATTGAGATGAAATGTTTCAATCCAAGAACCATTCTCCAAAACTTGCATCGTCGAATGACCGTTTATTTAGATCACTTCAAAACATTTTGAGGATAAGATATTTTATTTTTTGGAAGATTTAAAAAAGTACATCGATTCTTTAGCCAGATGAGCGCTAATTATGTAACTGCTATGAATTGAAATTTTCGCGAAATACATTTTCTTTAATTTCCATCAACAATATGCGACAAATTTTTGCATAAGTGCCAAAAATCGGAATTTACTAATGGATTCTTCTCTGGTCTTTTTCTATAAATTTTAATAACAGTCCATCTTTACTTTTAATTTACATTGGTATCCTGTTAAAGATTGCGTTACTTAAAATTTTTATTTCATGTTGTATTTGTAATGGCACATTCTTTCGTTTACTACAATTCATTATTCAATGACACAGTTTTACAAAATGAGTAGAGAGGAAATTAAGGCTCACAAAGCAACAATTAGTAAATTTGTCATTAGCTTTTCAAGAAGTATAGGAGAAGGATAATACCGTCATCAACAAGTCTATCACTGTGAAAGTCTGCGTTATTTACGTAGAAAATGTCAGTAGGACATTTTTAACAAACTGATAAAAACATTTTATGGGCACCAATGAATGATAGCATAACATTGTCTTGATCGACAAGTTCAAGTAGAGGCTGCAAAGTAAAACCGGGAACAAGAAATTTCTATCCGAGGAGACCTCTACTTTCAAATTTTTAGACAACAAAGACTTAGAAACTGATACAATCAATTATGACTGGTATTCAATCATAGAGGCTTGCTTATAGAAAAAGTTTCAGGCCGAAATGTGCTGGATCGAACCGTAGCTTCCGACTTCACGAGGATGAAGTAGGCATACTTCTATTACAAATTTTTAAATTTTTTTTTATCCTATTTAATAACTTCAGTTAATTAAGACAATAATAACATTTTAAAATAAGTGGTAGAAATTTGCCTGATTTGCCTCCGTTAGATCATCGCTTATAGATCGAATTTGGCAAACTCAAAAGTGGAGGTTCTATTATGATTTTATCAGATACTAGCAAAGCCCGCGGCTTTGCTCGCGTAATATTTGAAATATGCCAAGTAATATTTATACGTCTAATTTTTATTAAAAATTACTAACTAAATTTTTATTTTATTAAAAAGTAATATGTTATTTTATTAAAAGGTACTTATTACTTTTAGGAATAATTCAAAAATTACTATTTAAAACACAGTTTGACTAAACATCATTGTTACACTGCATTAGGCAGAAATGAGGCTTAAATTAATAAAACGAAATATAACTAAAAAAATTATAATTTAGAAAATATTTTGAAACTTTTATGCTCAATTAGTACGTTCATTTCAGTATTCACTTGAAGTTTTGAATTTTTTAGAAACCATCTTCTTACATCTTAAAATTAATTATCATGTCAAATTCCATGTCCTACCACCTCTCTCAAGATAAAGGGCTATGTTGAAATAGGAACTGTCACCATTAATTTGCTAAAATTAATTTTAAAATCGGTTTTTTCCTAATATTCCACAGAAACGTAATTTAGAAAGCTTTTAAAGGCCTTTTTTAGAACGTTTGTTTTTCCTGTGAACCCCAAGTGGTAGAATCATCGGCATAAAATATAGCCTGTGTAGGATCAGAGACTGTTACCATTGATTCGAAACTATTATTACTTTTATAATCGGTTTATATTCTCTGAAATTGCATAGAAATCGTAATTTAGGACTTTTTTCGAACGCTTTTCGCATCTCCCCTTCCCTTCACCCTTTTTTAATTCAAATTTATTTTCGACAGTCCTTCGAGGGCATTTATATTTTATAAGTAACTACCATGAAATATTTAAAGTTTCTAGCCTTTTCAGTATCACAGAAATCGCAATTTAGAAATTTTTTAGCTCCTGCAATCCTCTGGTGGTACTGGCACAGACATAAAATATAGCTTATTTTTGAGCAGTTTCTATCACCAACAATTTGTCATCATTATTTTTTAAATCGGTTTGGTATTTTATAAGTTTGCTGAAAAAATTGTAATTTATAACGCTTTTCGCTCACTTCATCTTTTTAAATTTGGAATTTTCTTTCGACTGTTCTTAGAAATCAGTTGCATCTTGTAAGTAAATACCATGCCATATTTCAATGTGTTAGACCCCTCAGTTGTGCAAAAAACGCAAATTAGAAAATGTTTTGTTTTTGCAACCCTCAGATGGTAGTGACAGCAACATAAAATATAACCTATATTATAGCAGGGACTGTCACCATTGATTTGCAACCATTACTTTTGAAATAGCTTTGGTATTTCCAGAGATTGAGTAGAAATCGCAATTTGCAACGTTTTCAGAACGCTTTCGCGCATTTTCACCCCTTTTTAAATTTCCAATTTTTTCGAAACTGTTCATAAAGATAATTTATATCTAATAAATATGTACCTTGCCTAATTTTAAGTTGCTAGCCCCTACCGATCACAAAAATCGAAATTTAGAACGCTTTTTTGCTCCTGCAACGTCTAGGTGATAGTGATACCGACATAAAATAGCGCCTATGTTAGAGCAGAGGCTGTCATCATCAATTTTCTACCATTACGTTTGAAATCAGTTTGATTCTTCCTGAGATATTGCTGACAAATCGGCATTTAGAACGTTTTTAGAACTCTTTTCGCGCATTTTGCTCCTGCATCTCCTCTGGAGTAGTGGAAACAGATATAAAATATAGCCTATCATGGAGAAAGATCTGTCACCTTCATTTGTACATCATTATATTTGAAATCGGTTCAGTACTTCCTGAGATTGCATAGAAATCGCAATTTAGAAAGTTTTTTAGAACGCTTTTTGCGCATTTTGACCCACTTTTAAATTTTGTTTTTTTTTTAGGAAATGTCCTTAGAGATCATTGATATCTTATAACTAACTACCATTCCAAATTTCACGATTCTAGGCCCTTCCGTAATGCAAAAACCGCAATTTAGAACGTTTTTCTCCTGCATCCCCTTTGGGGTAGTGGCACCGACATAAAACATAGCCCATGTTGGAGCAAGGGTTGTCACCATCATTTTGACGCCATTATTTTTTTAGATCGGTTTGGTATTTCCTTAGATTGTGTAGAAACCCCCATTTAGAACGTTTTTTAGAACGCTTTTCGCGCATTTTCACAATTTCAAATTTCGAATCGTTTAAGAACTGTTCTTGAAAATCCTTTATATCTAAGTAGCTAATGTTACGAATTTCATATTTCTAGGCCCTTCAGTAACGCAAAAATCGCATTATTAGAACGTGTTTTGTTCCTGCACCCCCTTTGGTGTAGAGGCACCGACATAAAGCATAGCCTATCTTGCAGCAAGGGTTGTCACCATCATTTTGACACCAGTATTTTTTAAATTGGTTTGTTATTTTCTGAGATTGTGTAAAAACTACCATTTAGAACGTTTTTTAGAACGTTTTTTGCTCCTGCACCCTTTTGGGGTAGTGGCACCAACATAAAACATAGCCAATCTTGTAGCAAGGATTGGCACCATCATTTTGACACCAATATTTTTTAAATCGGTTTGGTATTTCCCGAGATTGTGTAAAAACTACCGTTTAGAACGTTTTTTAGAACACTTTTTGTGCATTTTCACACCTTTTAAATTTCGAATTATTTAAGAATTGTTCTTAGACATCATTTATATCTTATAATTAACTAATATTCCAAATTTCATATTTCTAGGCCCTTCAGTAACGCAAAAATCGCATTTTTAGAACGTTTTTTGCTCCTGCATCCCTTTGAGGTAGTGGCACTGACATAAAATACAGCCTATGTTCTAAGTTGGACTAACACAATCATTTTGATACCATTACTTTTGAAATCGGTTCGGTAGCTCCAGAGATTACCTCTAACAAACAAACAAACTTTACTTCTTTATAATATTAGTATAGATATACTTTGCAATAAAATGCTGATTTGGGTGGACTTTCTGCTGAAAATTCCTTCATGAAAACATTTCATTTATTAACATAATCAAATTAAACCTCGTGAAATGGGTCTCCTTCTTCACCCCCCCCCCCCCCTTTCTTTATCATTTTATGAGTTTCTCCATCTTCACTGTTCGTTTTTTTTTTCAAAAGAAGGTAGTGCAGATGGGGCACTGTCTTTAGTAATGTGGACTCTGGTGATTTGAAGTTAAGTTAGAAAACTTAACCAATCTGCTGATTTTCGTCAACGTCTTATAACGGTGGATGAAACATGAAACCGCCATTATTCACTAGCGATGAAACAGCAATCTAAACAATGTGAAAGAGCACCTGAAATTACACCAAAGAAAATGAAAACGGTTCCATCTGCTGGAAAAGCCATGGATACGGTTTTCGGGAATTCACAAAGTGTGGTGATCATAGACCACCGGCCAAAAGGTAGAATCGTCACCGGACAGTGTTATGCATTTCTACGGGACCAATTAAAGAGTGCTTATTCCGACAAAACGTCCATACCTGAGCAAAAAAAAGTGTTCTTTAACACATTCTTTAACACATGCCTGTAGTTTTCGCTACGAAAGTAAATGACCTACGCTCTTTAGTGCTTCCACATGCACCGGAATTTGCTCCCAGCAATTATTTCCTTTTCTCATGCCTGAAGAAATGGCTCGGTAGTCGGAAATTCACTTCAAAATATGGGGGTAAAGCAGGGACCACCACTTCATTTCCAAAGTTAGATAAGGCTTATTATACTGAAGATAATAAAAAGTCGGAAACTCGTTGGTTTAAATTTTATAAGTTGTAAGGAACTACGTTAAAAAAAATGAAATACTGTCAAATTTTTTCTATTTTCTTTGTCGGGCTGATAACCTTTCGAAACACACTCGTATCGACATCAAATTTTATTTTCCCTGAACATGACACTATAAAACTTGGTAAGACGGAAACATAAACAATAGGTGCGAAATACCTTTTTAGATGGGTTATTTGCGTCTTTGCAGATACAATTGCCGGGTATTTTTAGAGGACTAATGAGAATTCCGTTAAACTAGGGTTCTGTTACAGCTACGTATCAGAAAATAAATTTGTTAGCTAGCAGACATTTATAAAATGTAATATTTTACCATACAGTCTCCTTATTTTCAGTTTAACATTATTATAGTTAATCATAAATTTTCGCGTTTCCTTACCGTTACAAAAAATATCTTTAGTTTACCTTTGAGAACACACACAACACTGTAAAAAAAAAAAGACTAAAATACGGAAATACTACTGGCAATCTAGATGCCAGTACTATTTCCGTATTTTAAAGGAAATTTTTCCCGGTAAATTACACAAAATTTTCCGTTTTTTTGGAATTTAACGGATTTTTTCTGTAATTTAAAAGGAAAAAGTTCCGTTAAAATACGGAAATAGTAGTATCGTCTAGATTGCCAGTAGTATTTCCGTAATTTAGTCCTTTTTTTACAGTGTAGTAACGAGGAAAAAATGTAAGCGCTAATGTTAAGTCTATGGGAGCGTTATTTTCAAATATCTCGCATCCTTTTTAATATTTTAAAATGAAATTTTTTGCATAGTATAGCTGAGAACGATCTACAACCGGGCTGTTTTTGACTTTTTCGATTTTTGTTAGAGATATTTAAAAAAAAATTACTTATACTTTCGGAACTGGTGGAATCGGTTCTGAAATTGAAACTATCATAATAAAAGAAAACTATAACTAAAATCGAAAAAGTAAAACCTAGCCTGGTTGTTGATCGTCCTCAGCTATCCTATGCAAAAATCATTCAAAAATATTAAAATTAAAACGAGAAATTTGAAAATAACGCCCCCATAGACTTAAAATTAGCATTTTCATTTCTTCCCGTGTCTAAAGTGGGCTCTTAAAAAAAAATATGTTACACAGGACAAATTTCGCATTTTCTGCGACTTTTAAAGGTATACTGTCCCAATAAAAATGAAAAAATATTAAAAATAATAAATATTATTATTATTTTTTTTTTAAGTTTCTAACAAATTGATCAACACTTTAAAGTTAACAATCTTTAAAACTTACGAATTCCAAGTTCTTGTTAAAACTTAGTAAATTTAAATCGTTCAAATTATGAAAAATTAAAATAATAAAGTCATCAATGAATGTTCTTAGGCATGTTTTAACGGCATGAAAAATATGCTAAAAATTAATATAATAAGAAAATGAGTAATACAGATGAAAATCAACTTTCAGGAATTTCTACCAATTAAAGAAAGTGTATTTGCATTCTTTTGTACAGCCCTTACATTAGCAACAAGATTTTATACACGTCACATGTTAAGATAAAATTTATTCAAGTATAAACATGCTTAAAACTACTTAAATCGCACTTCCAGAAATTATCATACATAGGCGTGCATGCATACAATTCTCTGGATAGCTTTGTATATTATTATATTTAATTTTTTCTTTCGGAACCAGTTGGAATCCGTTCTGAAATCGAAACTATCCTAATATTATAAAAAAAAACTAAAACCAAAATCGAAAAAGTAAACACTAGCCTGGTTGTTGATCGTCCTCAGCTATCCAATGCAAAAATCTATTAAAATAAAGCAAGAAATTTTAAATTAACGCCCCCATAGACTTAAAATTAGCGTTTTTATCTCTTCCCGTGTCTGAAGTGGGCTCTTAAAGAAAGATGTAGACAAATTTCGCATTTTCTGCGGCTGTTAAATGTGTACTTTTTCGTTAAAAATAACAAATATTAAAAGTAATAAATATTAACAATATTCCTTTAAAGTTTCAAACAAGTTGATCAAAACCTTCAAAGTAAACATTCTTTAATACTTACTAACTTTAAGTTTTTGTTAAATCTTAGTAAATTTAAATTGTTCAAATTATTGAAAAATTAAAATGACAAAGTCATCAATGCATATTCTTAGGCTTGTTTTAACGGCATGAAAAAATGATAAAATTTAATATAATAAGAAAACGATTAATTCAGATGAAAGTAAACTTTCAGCAATTTCTACCAATTAACGCCAGTATATTTGTATTATTTTGTACAGCCCTTGCATTCGAAAAAGTTTATATACACGCAACATGTTAAGATCAAAATTATTGCAGTATAAACATGCTTAATACAACTGAAATCGTACTTCCAGAAATTATCATTCATAGGCGCGCGCATGCATCCAATTCTTTTAATAGCCTTGTATATTATTATATTTATATTTACAAACACATCTTTCTAAATGTAGTTGAACTTGAAAATGTAGAATTTAATTAAAAAAAAAAAATTAGCAATTCATTCTCATTCTCAGCAATTCTTCCTAGTTCTTTTGCGTAGCCCTATACACGGTCTATAGAAATCATATATATAATCTAGTATTAAAAAAGTATATCATAGGTGAAAACTGACTTTTAGCAATCATCCCTAATAGAGAATACTTCGTATACAGTATTGTATACAGCGACTTTTATGTGCCCCTGTAAATGAAATAAAATGTGATTCACATCATATTCTAATGTAAGCATCTTATAGTAAACCTCAGTAACGTATATGAATTTCATCTTCTTTAAAATGTTGAAACAGAACTAAAACACGCCGCGAGCAGTTTTTTCTGTAATAAAACTGAATTCTTTTATGTGATCCTGTAAATGAATGATAAATGCTTTGCAATACCTTCAGCAATCATGTTAGTACACCTCATGAATTCATATCCATTTCGCTATGTTTGCAACAGAGAAACATTATTAAAATACGCCGTAAAATGGTTTTTCTTCATAGTCGACAATATAAAGAAATGTACTTTTGAATTCCCCTGTACACGAACCTATGCACTTCAATAAGGTGCATAGATTTTATTCTTAAATTGCTTTACATCATTAAAATACACCGCAAATGATTTTTCCCACATAGGCCATAATATAAAAGAATACTTTTGAATGTCCATGTCATGAAGTATAAATTATTACACGCTTCATTATCAATGCCATGTATGCCATGATAAACTTCAACACCGTATTTCAGTTACATCACAATCCAAGTATATGTACGCTAGTTAGAGTACGGACAGACGAGCAGTCAAGCCCAACTCATAAACATTTTTCAACTATGTTGGAGAGTGCTAAACATCTGAGTACCCGTCCAAAAGTTTTGTGTTGGATATAGATATAGAAAATACAGAGGGCGTAGAGAAAAACGTGGGACCTAATAGTAATTAAAATTCGACCCCTCATGCTAAAAACATGACACTATAAACCTGGTAAGATGAAAACATAAACAATAAGTGCGAAATACCTTTTTAGGTTGGTTTTTTCCGTCTTTGCACATACAATTGTAAGATATTTTTAGGGGAATCTTGAAAATATTCCGTTTAAACCAGGATTCCGTTATAATACGTATTGAAAATTTGCCAGCTGACAGACTTTTATAAAATGCTATGTTTTACCTCATAGTCTCATAACTTTTAGTTTTACATTATTATAGTTAATGATAAAATTTCCCGTTTCCTAACATTTAAAATAATACCTTTACGTTACATGAGAACCCATACTAGTAACGGGGGAAAATATGAAAGCGCTAATATTAAGTCTATGGGAGCGTTATTTTCAAATATCTCGCTTCCATTTTAACATTTTAAAATGAATTTTTTTGCATAGGGTAGCTGAGGACGCTCTATAACCGGGCTAGTTGTTACTTTTTTCGATTTTGGTTCAAGATATATTTTTCTAAAATTACTTTTACTTTTATAACCGGTTGGAATCCGTTCTGAAATTTAAACTATCCTAATATATATATAAAAAAAAACTATAACTAAAATCGAAAAAGTAAAAACTAGCCCGATTGTCGATAGTCCTCAGCTATTCTATAGAAAAAAAAAATCAAAAATATTAACATCAAAGCGAGAAATTTGAAAATGACGCCCCCATAGACTTAAAATTAGAGTTTTCCTTCCCTTGTCTGAAATAGGCGTGCATGCATCCAATTCTTTGAATAGCCTTGTATTTTATTATATTTGTATTTTCCAAACATATCTTTCTAAAAATAGCTGAACTTGAAAATAAAATTAATCAATTTCTCAACAATTCTTTCTAGTTCTTTTGCGTAGCCCTAATACATAGTTTGTAGAATTTATACATATAATCTAGTATGCAGAAATTTAGTTTAAAACGAATATCATAGCTAAAAACTCACTTTCAGCAATCATCCCTAATAGAAAATACTTCATATACAATATTGTATCCAACATCTTTTATGTGCCCCTGTAAATGAAATAAAATGTGATGCACATCATATTCTAATGTAAGCATCTTGTAGTAAACCTAAGTAACGTATATGAATTCCATCTTGTTTGAAATCGTGAAACATAACTAAAACACACTTTGGAAGCAGTATTTTCTGTAATAAAACTGAACTATTTTCTGTGACCCTGTGAATGAATGATAAATGCTTTGCAACCCCTTCAGAAAGCATGTTTTACTGCGCCTGATATATTCATATCAATTTTATTATGTTGTAACAGAGAAACGTTATTAAAATACGCCGCAAACGTTTTTTCTTCATAGGCCATAATATAAAGAAATATACTTTTAATTCCCCCGTACACGTACCGAAATGACCCACTGGTGGACAGCCAACCTTTCCGCATAGGAGCTGTGGCACTTAAATAAAGTGCATATTTTTTATGTTAAAATTGTTTTACATCATTAAAATGCACCGCAAATGATTTTTCCCACATAAGCCATAATATAAAAGAATACGCGCGATCTGATAGTAATTAAAATTTGACCACCTCATGCTAAAAACGTGATGCTATAAAACCTGGTAGGACGGAAAAAAACAATGAGTGCGAAATACCGTTTTAGGTGGGTTGTATCCGTCTTAGCAGATACAATTGTAAGATATTTTTAGGGGAACCATGAAAATATTCAATTTAAACCAGGATTGCGTTACAGTTACGTATTGCAAAATAAATTTGTCAGCTGGCAGACTTTTATAAAATGCTATATTTTACCTTACAGTCTCATTATTTTTAGTTTTACATTATTACTAGGGGGCTCTGCCCCCTGCAAGCTACGCTCGCCAACCCCCGTTCAGACACCGCAGAATCTAAAAACACGCTAATCTGATGGGTTTAAAAAATATAAGAGAAGACTGAATTATACTGAAAAAAGCTGTGCAGATCTCACTGTAAATGGGTTTCCATTCAATTCCATTTGATTGCAAAAATGTAAGGCCGAATCAGTTGCTGTTAAGACATCCAATGGTAACGTATATGAATTCCATCTTGTTTGAAATCGTGAAAAACTAAAACACACTTTGCAAGCAGTTTTTTCTGTAATAAAACTGAACCCTTTTCTGTGACCCTGTAAATGAATGATAAATGCTTTGCTATCCCTTCAGAAAGCATGTTTTACTGCGCCTCATAAATTCGTATCAATTTCATTATGTTGTAACAGAAAACGTTATTAAAATACCCCGCAAACGTTTTTTCTTCGTAGTCCATAATATAACGAAATATACTTTTTAATTCCCCTCTACAAGTACCTATGCTCTTCAATAATGCGCATAAATTGTATGTTTAAAATTGTTTTACGTCATTAAAATACACCGCAAATGTATTTTCCCACATAGACCATAATATAAAATACTTTTGAATCTCCATATAAGTGAAGTATAAAATATTAAAAGGTAATGCGTATTAGAAAAAAAATTTCTAGCTAGTATATTTTTATAAAATGCTATATTTTATCTTATAGTTTCATAATTTTTAGTTTTACATTATTAAAGTTAATAATAAATTTTCGCGTTTCCTTACCGTTGCAAAAAAATATCTTTGCGTTACATTTGAGAACCCACGTAGTTGAGGAAAAAAATGTAAGCGCTAACGTTAAGTATATGGGAGCGTTATTTTCAAATATCTCACTTCCTTTTTAACATTTTAAAATGATTTTTTTTTTGTATAGGATAGCTAAAGACGATCTACAACCGGGCTAGTTTTTACTCTTTCGATTTTGGTTTCAGATATTTAAAATACTTACTTTTAATTTCGGAACAGGGGTGAATCGTTTCTGAAATTGAAACTTTCCTAATATATATATATATATATATATATATATATATATATATATATATATATATATATAACTATAATTAAAATCTAAAGAGTAAAATCTAGCCTGGTTGAAGATCGTGCTCAGCTATCCTATGTAAAAAACATCATTCAATAATATTAAAACAAAGCGAGAAATTTTAAAATAACGCCCCCATACACTTCGTTTTACTTTCTCCCCGTGTCTGAAGTGGGCTCTTAAAAAAATATCTGTTACACAGGACAAATTTCGTTCTGCGACTGTTAAAGGTGTACTGTCCCCTTAAAAATAATAAATATTAAAGTAAGGAATTATAAAAATATTTCTTTAAAATTTTGAACAAGTTGATTTACAATTTTAAAGTTAACAATCTTTAAAACTTATTAACTTTAAATTCTGCTGATTTTTAATTTAAAAAAAACTGTTTTTCGAACGTAAAATGTTAAATTGTCGAATATTTTATACATATACAAGAATAGGAGACTTGAAAACGAGTCTCCTGGCCAGGCCACAAATATGTTCTAACAAATTATGACTTCGTAATTATTTGTTAACTATTTTAACGTAAAAAATACTTTAAAAAATACTCGTCTATTTCTTTACCATTTTACTTAATAAACTAGGACTGAAATTTGATCCCTTAGTAACTTCTATAAGTTGTAACTCCCTCTGTGTGGTTATGAAATTGTATATATAAACGAAATGTATAATTTCCTTCGTTATTCATAGAAATATAGAATTTAAAATATTTCATTCTTTCAAGAGTATTTTGTTGAAATTAAACAATAATCTTAGAAAAAAATAAATCCAACATTTGAAATAGGAGTGATCTATTTTAACACGTTACAACAATCCAATCACAATTAAATAGTTTCCATTTGCTGAAATGTTTGGATATTAGCCAATCAGATTTTTAATAGGCGGTCTTTTCATCGTCTTGGTAGAGGCGGGCAGCATAACATTACGAGGCCGTTTTTGACACATTTGTCATCAAAATCATTACAAATTTTGCTCAGCCTAATTGTAGTAGAACTATTGAAAGCATATTATTGGAAAGCTTAAACTCTATATTTTCGTTGTTATTTTTAAAATTTTGCTGAATTTTGCTGATATGGATTTTATAAGGCTAAAGAGGACACAACACCTCGAATTTCACTGGATCCTAAATTGACAGGATCCTGAGGATTAAACTACAACGAAAATCGGAAAAGTAAAAAATAGCCCGTAAACAGATAGTCCTCAGCTATCCTGTGCAAAAAAAATCATTTAAAAATATTAAAAATCAAGCAAGATATTTGAAAATATTGCTCCCATAGACTTAGCATTAGCGTTCGAACTTCAAGGCGTGACTAGTGTGGCCTCTTAACTAACAATTGCAAAAAATTAACAATTAAAATTTCAATCATATAAATTGTGCATCTGAATGTTATTTATAGGGGTAAGAAAAAGTAATTAAAACTTTCCACCTACTTATAAATCATCAGTAGCGGTGCAATTATAGAGTAGTTAAGATGGTGAAGTGCCAGGGGTCGCCCATATTCAGAGAGGTCCTCGTCAACTAAAAATGAGCATAGAGCGGAAGGACTTTTCAATGCGAACGGTAGTTATTTTCTATTAACTATAGTTAATATAATTGATTTTAAAATTTTAAGCAAGTATATGTGACTTTTTTAATTGTAATTATTGAACAATTTTACTTTCTAATGCAATATTTGAAGGCTCGCATTTCAACTATACCATGGACCGTAAGATCTCTTACGGCCCTGGGTAGGAGAACTATAGATATTACATGCACTAAAATTTATAATAATCGGAGCCGAAAAATGTATAATAGCATTGAAAGGCTGCTGCAAGAAATAATCGTCCAGAGACTCAATCAGAGTGTTTCTATGGGTCTCTGTATCGGAACGGAACTATATGCTCAATTTTAATTGGGAATATGTTTTGAACGCAAACTCATAGTCTGATGCATTTATATCCTTTACTTTTAACTTTCATGCCTTTCTTGAACACTTTAGCTGTTTCATCAAGTTTGGGTTATCTAAAACTGTTACGTTCGAAGGTTATTAGAACAGGATTATAACTATTAACCTCTTAGCTGTTTTCTCCCTTGCTTCTAACTTCCATATTTTTTTAATAATTATTTTACGACGCTTCATATTATTTTATACAGCTTTTTACATACAGTATTATATGACTTGTTATAACAGCTTGTCAGTAACTAAAAGTATTTCAGGTCAGAATAATAAAACAAAAATAATTTAATAATTTAAAAGAAAGAATATAAATGCATAGCTGCCAATCATCCGGAGCGCTATGACTATGCGTCAACTTGACCAATTCAAGTAAGTAGTACCCCGACTTACGTCACCCCGCATTTACGTCATTTGGCCTGGAAAAAAAATTTCTAATTAAGACGCACTTTGAACTTTTTTGAAAATTTTGGGTTCCATCAAGGTAAACTTTCCCGTGACTGTCAAGTGATAGTAACAAACGAATGAAGGAATTCACTTTGAAAGCTCAGAAAAATCACTCTGTTATAACAATCAGCTTCTAAAAGTAAACAAAAAAGAAAAATCATGCGTCAAGCATAGATTATGAAACACTTCCCAACACATTCAGAATAATGTAATAAAACTACACCGCTTAAAAGTACGTCTAATTAAACCATATGGAAACACATAACACATTTTAAAACCCAATTTCAGCTGTTCCTATCCACAATCGGAAAATTATCCGAATTTTTTCAGCAGCCCTGTATATGATATATAGATTTGAATCTATTAACTCCATGCATGCTAAAATTTAATTCACTTAAGAGATGCATATACTTCAGTTGAAAATTTATCTTCAGATATTTCCTCTAATAAGGAGAACGGTACGTGAATACTTTTGTCAAGTCCTGGATTTGAGGTACAGAATTTATATATAACGTGTAAGATGCAAAAAATTAATTAAATTTAAAAGTGCATATCAAATTTTAAACTGTACACTCCAGCAATTTTTACTCAAAAACAGTACTGTACTGTAACCAATTTCTTTTGTGTGTCCCTGTAAATGAATAAAAAATGCTATGAATGTCCTGTTCTAACGTGATCGTAGTGAAATTCAGTGATTTATATCACTTTCAGCATATTTGAAATAGCGTAATGTCATTAAAATATTCTGCAAACGATTTTTACCCATATACCATAATGTAATGGAATACTTTTGAGCGCCCATGTAAATGAACGGTTAATCCTACATACTTCATATATAATACCAAACATGCTTTGGTGACCCTAAATAGCCTTTATCAATTTCATGAAAATCCGAGTATATTTACGGGAGTTAAAGCGTGCACAGATGGACAGACGGACAGACAAACCGAATGCGTAAACATTTTTCACCTTTGTTGGAAAGTGTTAAAAGAAAAATTTGTCGGTTCAAACTTCATTGCAAGATTTTTTTCACATCCTCAAGAACTCGAATGGGGAAGCTAGAAGAACAAAAAAATTTATGTTAACAACTCATTAATTTATTCCAAATTCTTGTATAGAAAACGCATTTTTTTTTCTTGTGTGTTAATGTTAAATGTATGTAACATGATCCCTAAATACAATAGAATATGCTCATTTGATTTTCGAGCATTTTTATTACTTATCCTTTTTTACTTATTTAAATGTACAGTCGTGGAAAAAAAAGGTAAATACCCCTATTAATTCCTCAACAAATTATCGTAGAAAAAAAATTACTGGTACCGAATGATTGGAAATAAATTCTATAAAGTATACTTTTAAATGATGTGTATAAAATTTACTTAGGGGGCCATTTACATATTAAAACGAACCATAAATTTGTTTTTTTTTTTTTCAATAGCAGTGCACAATTCTGACAACATTAATGGACTCTACACCCTTCAATTAGTTTAAAAACAAATTTTTATGCAATTCGTACCATAAGTTTCCGAGAAATTAATTATTTTAAAACGAGCGTATTTCAAGGCATGTATCCAAATTGAAGTTCGGTACTCGATTGTTAACCGTGAGAGCCCCTTTCTTGATCAAGGCACGTTTAAGCATCACTCAGGCAGTCAATGAAGCTTGCTAGATTACAGGATAGCATAAGAAATTTCAAAATATCTAGTCACTTCCATCATAGACTTAACATCTTAAACCATCATTTTGTCATTTTATCAAGCATAATTTGAAAGCTACTTGGAAGAGAAATGTGAAATTTTGCAGTTTCATAAAGAAGGACTTAATAAATCTGAATCCATCAAAAAAAAATTGTAGGTTGCAATTGATAATTTTTTCGAATATTAATTTCATAATTCATATCATAAAATTATGAAAATTGCAAATTCAACGTATTTATGTTTGGGTATATTAGTATTATTGCTACACAAAAAATTAGCACATTAGAAGCATAATTTCAGGAGTTATAAATATAACTATGAAAATGTAATTTAACATTAGAAGCACTAAATTTTGAATGTTTATAATTAAAAAACTTATCATTCAAATAACTTGAAATTTGGTGCCTAGGCATAGTTTGAACCGAAGATTTGAAATATCTTGTTAAAATTGGGTATTGCCATTGAAAGAAATGAAATTTGGGTTAGTTTTAATATGTAGATGAACCCCTGAGCAAATTTTATACTCATCATTTAAAAGTAAACTTTATTTCCAATCGTTCGGTACCAGTAACTTTCTTCTACGATAATTTGTTGAGAGTGTTTACTTTTTTTTTTTTTTTTCTTCCACGACTGTACCTCGACTTACTAGTCTTGGAACGAATTGTTGACGTAAGTCGAGGTATTACTGTAAACATATTTTGAACTAGTTCTGTCCTAAATGAATTATTTGCAATCATGAAAATGAATTTTAAAATAAATCAGAAAATAAGCGCTTTGGATTGGAATACACCCTTAAGGGTGTATTCCGATCCAAACTGCTTATTTTCTGATTCATTTTAAAATTCATTTTTGCTCTCAAACGCATCAAACTGGAAAATTCTCTTATTTAGAAACTATATAATGTGCCGTGCTTCTCATTTTTTTATAAATGCAGAAAATACTGTAAAAAACGCTGTCAAAGTTGGCGTTTTGAACCGGATTTTCGTAGAGGGCGATCTAGGAATGAAAAAAATGGTCATACTGAGAAAATAATTGTTTAAAAATCAAATTCTAATTAATTGAGCTGAAAAGGAAATCACACGGCATGTTAAACATGTCTTCAGAAATCACACCAGCAAGTTTCATGTTTTTACTTTTAAAAATGAGTCTGAAAATGTCTCAGAAAATTTCGAGCTGTTGAGGGTGAAAAAATATTTTTTCGAATACACCCTTAAAAACATTTTTGTTTTGTGTAACCAATAATGCTTTTGGAACAAGATAAATTAATGTATATATATATCTCATTCTAAACTGTATTACTACTAATCGATGTATTAAATGAATTTTATAACAAGTTATTTTAATGGTACTTATAAGTACCGTCAGTAGATAAAGGGTTAATAAAAAGCTATGCGTTGCTGACGACTGGCTTTTTCACTAATCGTTGCCACAGATTAATCTCTTTAAAATGAAACATTTGAAGTAACTGAAAAAATTAATAGTTCGAGAAGTATTTGTCAGAAAATTGTTAGACAAACTGCGTTAGAAAGGTAAAAAATTGTAATTTTCTAGATATAAATTTCAAATCTTATGATTATGTTGTTTTTCAAATATTGAATTTCAAAAATTACCAAATTTTACAATGGAGTACCATAGCATTAAAAGATAATGATAACGGCAATGTGTCTTGACGTGTATGCTGGCTGTACCACGAGATGCATAAGCATGGCCTTTCTTCGTTAATATTAAAAAAAAACTGTTTCATACAAAAATATGAAAATCGGCGGTATTATAGAGAAATGTTTGATAAACACGCTGATGCAGACATTTTTCAAATCGAAGAATTATTTTAAGTGATATTTAATGCCAAAGTTGGACAAAATCGTTCCATTAAAAAAGTTTTATAGGAGCAAAAACTGTACATAGGAATTTAATCATTTTTAGATCATTTTATGCGTCAGAATTTCCCGGTGTGCAGACGGCATTTAGCATTTTAATTTGACCCATTTTTTGAAGTTTTATTTCTATTTTAAATTCAAATTTTCAGCATTTTGAGAGATATTTTTTACAAAATTGTATTAATTTAAACTGTTGCCAACTGTATAAACAGCGCAAACAATAATGTTTGCTTCAAATTAAAAATTTATTTTACACGTGATTATTATAAACAGAAAATATAAAAAGCAGGAACTCATTGAAAATTACGTCATAAAAACTATACTTACACGTGAATTTTAAAACAGAAAGAATATTGTAAAGAGAAAGAATATTGGGAGAATTTACGTCACATTACACTTATTACGTAAAATGAACAAAAAATAATATTGCAAAACAGTTTAAATTTAAAAATTGCGCGAGACATTTATTTGATATTTTAAGACAGTCATAATATTTCATTTCTAACAAAAGTATTTTTACGTGAATATTAAAAAGAGAAAGAAAAGTTTGGTGAAAATTAAGTCAGATTATAATTGTCAGATTAAAATTATAATTCAGTCTTCCGAAATCTTTTTAAAGCCGATCAAATTAACGTGCTGTTATAGTCTGCGGTGTTGAGAACGGGGGTTGACGAGCGTAGCTCGTAGGGGGCAGAGCCCCCTAGTTCTGTTAAAATCTAAAATTTAATTAGGATGTCACGAGTGCATGATTTTTATTTAATTCTCGACAAATACTAGAAGCGCCATTTCTTTATAGTTGTGAATAATATAGGTTAATTCACGTATGACCGCATATTTAAAACGAATATATGGTTAATGCTGATTAATGGTGCATGGCTGTTACAAGAGAAAGTAATATCATGAAGGGCTTTTCATGAATTTACATTTCTTTTTCAATTTTTTTTTCAATAATAAAGACTATATTTATTTACGCTTTGGAAATATTTTTTTTAAATACTGTTATAAAAACAAAATTTTTCAAGGCTTTCAATATATTAAAAAAGAGAGCATATTTGCGCAAGATTCATAGTCCGTATACGGTGTTTAATTTTAAAATTGATTTGCCTAATCAAACATGTTTTAAACCCCTAGCAACGCCAGGTATTTCAGCTAGTTTTATAATAAAACTGACGGGCAAAAAACATTTATTTTTTTGACAATTTTTTATTTTTTAGTAAGTCTTAAAAAAAAATGCTAAAAATGCTTTCTTGAGATGCCTCTTTCATTCTTTAAAGTAAAATAGGGACTAATATCTGTTTTCTCATACATAGCAATTTGATGGATGCCAACATAAATTCCAAGTTTTATCCTAAAATTAAATCTCCGTCTAGACATAATTCCGCAAAATGTGCTTTTGTTTTGTTCTTCAGCGTCTGTCGCTCGTAGCAGTGCGTCCAATTTCTCTCAGCTCTACTCTACTTCTATTACTTGTAGTCGGTAATTTTCTCTTCATATGTGATTGTTATGCGCACACTTATACTCAACTGAGAGGGTGAAAAGGCTCAAATTTAATTCACTGTTTCTCGTTATTAATGTAAATATGGCTATCAAAATAATAGTAGCACTGATATCATATATTCGTAACAAAGGGGAGGAGCTTGTGTGCCTATAAACACAACATGGCTTTCGGCAAGTTCACTTAGCAAGTGGGGGAATAAAATACACGTTGTTAAGTTTGCAGAGCAGTGATGTTGCTCATGCTTTTTTTTTTAACTGATTTTTTTTTCTTTTTGGAAATAAAAAATGCTTAGATAGTTTGGGTTATTTCGCTGGGTAATTTTATGTAACGCTTTAATTTCTATGTAATAGTGAAAAAAAAATCTACATATATATTATGCTATCGTACGTGCCAGAGAAATCGCGATTAGTTATTAATTGTTTAATGGCAACGCTCGAATGAAACGCATCTCATTGGTTACTGAACAGCATTTAATGCATCACCATACCTATAAGGGGTTACCGTAGGAGGAGCTGTTCTGTCGCCAAGTTTGTCGCCAACTTGGCAATATATCTCCAAATTTAGCGACGAAAAGTGACGCCAACTTAGCGATATCTCTAATATCTCCCATAGACTTCCATTGTAAACTAATAGGGTTTACTTGCTTACAGAAAATCAACAGATTGAAATATTTTAATGTAACAAAAACTAATATTAGCTTAAGGGATTATATTAATTATATTTAAGGGTGTCCAAGTAAATTATATTATGAATAAAAGTAACATGATACAATGCGTAGCATACTTTCCCAAACATAAATTTTAAGGGAGACCAAACTGGTCGCCAAGGGCGGCTAGTATAATAGTAAAATGATAAACAGAAATCATCGAATATTGGGAAAAAGGCAGGGGTCTCCACTCTAGAACAGCGATTCTTAAACACAGGCCCGCGAACTCAAAGAGGCCCGTAACAAATCTTCAGCAGGTCCACGAAGTTCTTGTGCTTAATGTATTTTTTTACTTATTTAGAACGTGAGAAATGTATTACCAGAAAAACCAAAAAATAAAAAACTAACAAGTCGGAAATTATACGTCAAACGTGGCAAATGAGGTGCGTTCTTACTATAACTAGTTCTATAAATATTAAGATCTTGATGCAATAGCTGTTGCACTCTTATGCAACAATGCACGAATACAAAATTTATTACGATTATATATATTAAATTCATAAATAATACGACTCCATCTTAAATAGAACGTCATCACCTTGGCAACCTAGAATCATTATCTATCATGGGATATCAATGAATTAATTACCTATGATAGGATTTAATAGAATGAAGAAAATTTTTATTAATATCTTTTTAAATTTTGATTCGATTTTCATAAAATTTGAAATGACTCGGCAAAATATTGCAACAATTATATATATTAAATTTCAAACCATTCGGTTGGGTATTTTTTGTGCTGTTATATTCTGACAGACAGTCGGACGGACGGACCAGACGACGACTATAAGTGCTACGTATTTATGTAATTACGAACGCACCTAAAAATTCGGTTAAAACTATCATATCATTAGATTACACTGTAACACGTGTGAAAGCGGAATTACTAAAAACACTTGAAAAAAATTCCGTTTTAGGGAGATTTCCGTCTTTTCAGGTATAATTTTATGGCATTTCTTTTGTCGGGACAATAAATGTTTTCCATTTAGAATAGGATTCCATTATTATAGACAGATTCTGTTTTCACAGGTAATACTTTTTATGTTTTATTAGTGTACATATCATGTATTCAAGGAATTTCAATCTTTCTCGTGGGAGTCTGTGGAGACAGAGAAAATGTGAAAAGGTGTCCGTCTCTGTGATAACTAAGAGTTTAAAAACGTTAGAAGATATGAAAAATGGGGGAAAGATGCTAATTAAAAAATAGGCATATTTTAGATATCGAAAATGGCAAATTCCAATCAAGAGGGGCATGAATTTTCCCGTATAATTTTAGCTACATTTGTAATTGACAAATTCATCTCTCACAATCCCCCCCCCCTCCCCAACCTCCTCTTTTCAATTCTTTTCTTTCTTACTCTTTTCCCCCCTCCCCTCCCTCAATCTGAAATTTGTGGCACTTTCAAAACGCACATCTCTATGAACATTTGTTACTAATGTTTTACTAATCTATTAAACTGATTAACATACTTTATTTCTTTCTATCCTTATTGTGTTTGTTAATGTAAGCTAATTTTTACGATTAATTATCATTTCATTAATGACTTTATTAAAAATACATAGTTTGGCCTCTTTTTTTTTATTCAGATGTTCCGAAATAATACCGTAAATTCCGATAAAAGTAATTCTTACTTTATGTAATCATCAAATGTCTGTCATTAAATAAAGCAAAAATTACTATTATAAATTTCTGGTATGAATTCGGAATTTCTTAATAAAAAAGGAAGCCAAACTGACAAATCTGCAGCATTTGGCGCAGAGAGAGGCGGGGCAGGTGGTAGAAAATGCCCTGGTGCCTCGAGGGGAAAAGGCTGTCTGCTATTCTAAGTTTTATGCAATTTTATGAGGGAAATCTTTTTCGGAACATTAAGTTCCGAGTTTTAACTTTTTAAACCAAAGTTAAATTCCTATTTTTGTGTAGAATAAGAATGAAAAAAACACTCTGTTCGAATTTCGAATTTATGAATATTTTCTTATGGCAAAGAACTTCAAAATTCCACAAAAAAGAAAATGGCACCAACTGAAAACTTATCAACCAACTTACGCAGCTTACTAAAAAAAATAAAAGTTCTTGCATCGGCGAAAAAAAAGAACTCATCTGCTATCTGTAAGAGAAAATATTCAGTGTAATGCAATAATCCAGGACAGTGATGTCTTTTTCAGTTACACATATTTTAGTAATCTTTTAATTATGAAAAAATAATCAAATTATTTTCCATTATATAAAATATTTTATTATGAATGTATTAAATTAATTGTAATTGGAAAGTTAGTTTTATTATTAATTTATTTAACATTTAAAATAAAATAAAACTCAATTTAAACTGCAGGCATATGAAATTGTAAATGCATTGCAGTAAAAATTTCATTTTTTAAATGAAGACGTTAATTGCTTTTTGAACAAAAACTTTTTTATTGTATAATTCCAAAGTCCTGAAGCAATTTTATTGCCGCTTTCTTATCATCAAGTAACTGCTAAATGGTAAAATACGTCTCAGCGTCAGTAATAAATTTAAGTTATAACTTAATAATAAATATGTTCGTTTAAAAAAATAGCAAAAAAGATGTTTTGCGATGTTACAATCATCGCTGGACGGTAAATCTGATGGTTTTTACAGTTTTTTTTAAACATGTTTTTACCATTGTTTTTACCACCTTTGAAAAAAATTATTAGTTTGACTGTTTTTGTCACTTTTATGAAAATGTATCTACTAATTTTTTATTTTCCCAATGGTGAAAGTTTTCCGGGTATGAGTCAGGATACTGATATTTTTTTTAATAAATTTAATGTTTTTCTGTTTTTCGAATTTTTATATGTATCTATAAGTTAGTTCAGAATGCGAGAAAGTTATTAAAATAGTTAAAATTATTTTTGTATTTGTTTTTAAAATTACATAAGGTAGTTACATGCATTTTTCCTGTTTTGAGAGAATGACCCAATCATCTGTTTAAATTTTTGCATTAGGTCACCAAAAAAAATAATAAATAAATAAATAGCAGGTATATCGTTAGAGACTCGTAAATTGCTTTTTCATTTCTTTACCTACAAAAATAACTTCATTCTGTCAGCAATAAATAAGAAAAGAGAGTAAAATTTAACGTACGTAACATTATAACGTATATATCGTATTTATGTAATTGTAACATTTTTTGAATGCGAAGCATTCGATAGTGATTTCAAAATTTATAGGAAATGAAATCTATAAAGTTTTATTAAAACTACCATAGCAAAAAATCAGAAAAGATAATTGATTCTACAGATAACTCAGGTCCATGTCAAGACGCTCAAGTAATGAATGCAAAAAACGTTTTGAAAGCTTTAATTCAGATGAAGACTTCTCCAGACAAAGAACTGAAATGTTTAATCGAAATAGACGTTTAGGTAAAAAAGCTAAACATAAGAAAAGATAGTAAAATTTAACGTGTTGAAAATGTAACATTTTTTTCAATATGAAAGCATTCGATAATGATTTCAAAATTTATAGAAAATTAAGTGGATAAAGGTTTATTAAAACTACTATAGCAAAGTGTCAAAAAAGATAATTGATTCTGGAGATAACTCTGGTTCATAAGAAGAGGGCCATATTAGTAATGAATGCAACAAACATTTTGAAAGCTTTAATTCAGACAAAGACTTCTGCAGACAAAGAACTGAAATATTTAATCAAAATAGAAGTTTAGGTAAAAAAGCTAAAAATAAGAAAATATAGAAAAATTTAACGTGTTGAAAATGTAACATTTTTTTAATATGAAGCATTTGATTACAATTTTAAAATTTATGGGAAATTAACCCTTTATGTACTGAATTATGAATTAATGAAAATTTTATCTTCTAAAGCATTTTTCGTGAATTTTTGAAACTACATTAGAGATTTACATAATCATTTAATACATTTTAGAATTAGAAGGATTGAAGGATTTAGAAGGATTGAAGGATTTAGCAGGATTAATTAAATTTGAATTTATAGGGATTTTGTCCAATATTTATAACCCCACTCAAATCTTTTATTTCAAATATTTTTCTTACTATTTTGTATAATTAGGAAATGTACAAATATAATGTTCTTATAATAGAAATATAGAAATATTTCTTTAATTGACCCCCCCCCCCCCCAACGCAAAGAAAGCTGAAACGATGCAAAGGCAAAAGAAATCCTCCTTTTAAAAATGTTTTTGTTTTGTGTAACCGATAATGCTTTTGGAACAAGATAAAGTAATGCATCTATAACTCATTCTAAAATGTATTACAACTAATCGATGTATTCAACGAATTTTATAAGTTATTTTAATGGCACTTATAAGTACCGTCAGTAGATAAAGGGTTTAAAACTACTACAGCAGAGAGTCAGAAAAGATAATTGATTCTGTAGATAATTCTGGCCCATAAAAAGAGGCTCATATCATCAGTAATGAATGCAACAAACATTTTGAAAGTTTTAATTGAAGACTTGTGCAGACAAAGAACTGAAGTGTGTACTCAAATCCAAAACGGCAACTTTCTAACATAAGTTTTAATTTATTTTTGTTCAAAAATGCATGAAACTAGCTGGTGTTGTTGTTCAGAAAATTTGTCATTGAGCTGTTTTTTCCATTTTTTTGCAAATGCAATAGATCTTTCAGAAAAGAGTGTCAAAGTAGGCGGTTTGAACCGAATTTCCGCGCGAAGGAAGAAAGAGCACTCAAGAGCGGGTGAAAAACGTGTTTGTCACGTGATCCAAAACGCTTATAACTCAATAGGTAATTGATTGATCAAAAAATGGAAAAAACAGTTCAATTTCCAATCGCTTCCATGGCCAGGCTTTCCAATTTTATATCTTTCTGTTAAAAAATGAATTTGTAAATGTGTAAAAACGTTTTGCGCTTGTTGAGCAGAGCAGTTAAGAACAGCCTTAAATGTGAACATCAACATGGAGTCTAAATTTTTGAATTCTACGGATTTGTATATAGTTTCCCTTTAAACATATTCCTTAATAATTCTTATTAATACTTCACCTTTCTACTTTCTACTTAATAAACAGCCTTAATGAATTTTTTCAGTACATGGGAAATATGCGCAGAGATTGCATGATTCCTAAGTTTGAGCTCACTCTTTCTTAATCGCAGAATTTCTGCCATTAAATGAGGCGAAGTTTGCAAATTGGAAACTCAAAAGCAGAAATCGTATGCGCCCTACATATATTTTCCACCTTTCTTAAAACGTTTAGTTCATAATATGTTTGAATTTCAATATCGACTCTTTCAATTCAAGTCTTCAATTCAAAAATGTTCATTGTTTTAATTCTCAATTTTGAAAAAGTCGATAAAAGCTTAAGTTTGTATTTATCATTATTTCTTATTTTTTACACTTCTGTATCTCTTTTTTACATTGATATATTTTAAAAATATCCTGCACTGAGATTTGATAAAAGAGAAAAGTTATCTTAGATTAGTATTATTTCAAATTTCAAATTTGCATTTTAAAAAAAAAAAAGAAAAAAAAGTCCTTCCGGCCATTGCCGGGAGGAAGGGGTAGCTTTCATATTCCTTATTTTAAAAAAGCCAAGTTATATTATTCAAACACACGAAGCTCAGTTTAGTGGAAACCGAATATAGGAGATTCAATACTAACTTTTATCAATACTAAATCATTATGAATGAGAATTTCGCGAAATTAGTCAGCTTTATCCAAACTGCTTTTATTTAAAGTCACTTATATTTGGCTGCCGAATTCGGTGATTTCATAAAGTGCCTGCCATTTTAAGTCAATATGGTGGATGAGGCTAACCAGTGAACTTGGTCGAGACCTTAGTAATTGCTGTGCAGATGCTCACTCACATCGAAATCGATTGATATATACGAGTGCTGTCGCAGGCAAAAAATCAGATTTTTCAAAATGTCACCCACATTAGATATTGAAATTGCTATATCTGAGCCATTTTTTAAGATAAAGACAAACAAAAAATGCTCCTGAATCCTTATATCAAGGTCAAATACTTAAGAAAGAAACTTTTTTCAATTTCTAATTTTTTTGCACCTCACTTTAAATATAATTATTTTTAATTTAATGGTCGCCATTTTGAAACGAGATGGCTGATGAAGCTGGCCAGCGAACTTGGTCGAGATATTGATGTATACTATCCACATGCCTTCTTACATCGAAATAGGCGAATACGTGTGTTATCGCGTGACAAATACAAGATCGTTTCAAAATGTTAACCATGCTAGAAATTCAAAGTGCTATAATTCAACCATTTTTTAAGATATAAACAAAAGAACAAATTTTCAGAAACAAAAACTGCTCCGGAATCTTTGTATCAAGGCCAAACACATAAAAAAATCTTTTTCATTTTCCAATTTTTAATACCTCATTTTAAATTTTAAATTTATTATTTTTTTAAATGGCAATCCTTTTGAAACAAGATGGCGAATGAAGCTGGCCAACGAACTCGGTCAAGACATTGGTGTGTACCATGTACAGACCAAGTTAGATCCAAATCGGTTCATAAAAACGCCTGTTATCGCGTGACAAAAATCGGGTCGTTTTAAAATGTCAGCCACAATAGAAATTCAAAATGCTATAACTCAGCCATTTTTGTAGATATAGACGAAACAAAAATCATTCCGGAATCTTTGTATTAAGGTCAAACACATACAAAAAAATCTTTTTCATTTTCCAATTTTTTGGTATCTCATTTTAAATTTTAAATTTTTTTAAATTTTTTAAATGGCCGCCATTTTGAAACAAGATGGCGGATGAAGCTAGACAACGAACTCGGTCGAGATATTTGTATGTACTATGTACACACCAAGGTACATCCAAATCGGTTCATAAATACGCCCGTTATCACGTGACAAATATCAGGACGTTTCAAAATGTCAGACACGCTAGAAATTCAAAATGCTATAACTCAACCATTTTTAAAGATATAGTTGAAACAAAAATTGCTCCCGAATCTTTTATCAAGGTCAAATACATAAGAAAAAATAATTTTTCAATTTTCAATTTTTTGGTACCACTTTTCAAATTTAAATTTTTCTTAAAAATTTAAATGGCCGCCATTTTTAAACAAGATGGCGGATGAAGCTGGCCAACGAACTCGGTCGAGACATTGGTATGTACTATGTATAAACGAAGTTACATCCAAATCGGTTCATAAATACGCCTTTTATCGCGTGACAAAATTCAGGACGTTTCAAAATGTCAGCCGCGCTAGAAATTCAAAATGCTATAACTCAGCCATTTTTTAAGATATAGACGAAACAAAAACTGCTCCGGAATCTTTGTATAAAGGTCAAATACGTAAGAAAAAAATATTTTTCCATTTTCAATTTTTTGGTACCACATTTCAAATTTTAAATTTTTTTAAAAAATTTAAATGGCCGCCATTTTGAAACAAAAAGGCGGATGAAGCTGGCCAACGAACTCGGTCAAGACATTCGTATGTACTATGTATACCCCAAGTTACATCCAAATCGGTTAATAAATACGAGAGTTACAGTGTGACAAAGATCAGATATATATATATATATATCAACTTTTGAACGGAGGGTGGTTTCGGGGTCTGGGGGTCATGATCGATGAAAATATACCAAATTTTTTTGAAATCGCTTTCCTCCGAACGGCTGCAATAGGTAGCTTTTTGTAATGAAAGCTACCTAAAAAAACAAGACTTACGTTGAAGACTACTGCATTTATGTTTGAAAACTTTGCCCCTTCCTAGATTTCGCTCTGCCTGCACCCATGGAGGGGATCGCAGGGCCGGCGCAACGTCGTGCTGTATCCTGGGTAAACAGTTAGCGGGGCCCAATGTGTGCTGCAATTCTGAACTTTAAAAAATCATTTTTAAATTGTAGATATCGTATAATAATACATAATAATCTATACTAATATTATAAAGAAGTAAAAATTGTTTGTATGTTAGAGGTAATCTCTGGAGCTACCGAACTGATTTCAAAAGTTAAGGTATCAAAATGATGGTGTTAGCCCAACTTAGAACATAGGCTATATTTTATGTCGGTGCCACTACCCCGAAGGGGTGCAGGAGCAAAAAACGTTCTCAAAATGCAATTTTTATGTTATGGAAGGGCCTAGAATCATGAAATTTGGAATGGTAGTTACTTATAAGATATAAATGATATCTAAACATTTTCTAAACAATTCGAAATTTAAAAGGGGTGAAAATGCACAAAAAGCGTTCTAAAAACGTTCGAAATGGTGGTTTCTACACAATCTCAGGAAATACCAAACCGATTTAAAAAATAATGGTGTCAAAATGATAGTGACAACCCTTGCTCCAAGATAGGCTATATTTTATGTCGGTGCCACTACCCCAAAGGTAGTGCAGGAACAAAAAACGTTCTAAATTACGGTTTTTGCGTTACTGAAGGGCTTAGAAATAGGAAATTTGAAATGTTAGTTACTTAGTAGATATAACGGATTTCTAAGAACAGTTCTTAAAAAAATCGAAGTTTAAAAGGGGTGAAAATGCACAAAAAGCGTTCTAAAAAACGTTCTAAATGGTGGTTTCTGCACAATCTCAAGAAATACCAAACCGATTTAAAAATAATGGTGTCAAAATGACGGTGACAACCCTTGCTCCAAGATAGGCTATATTTTATATCGGTGCCACTACCCCAAAGGGGGTGCAGGAGCAAAAAACCTTCTAAAAATGCAATTTTTGCGTTACTGAAGGACCTAGAAATATGAAATTTGAAATATTAGTTAGTTATTAGATATAAAAGATTTCCAAGAACTGTTCTTAAAAAATTCGAAATTTAAAAGGGGTGATAATGCGGGAAGAGGGTTCTAAAAAATATTCTAAACGGTGATTTCTACTCAATTTTGGGAAGTATCAAATCGATTTCAAAAGTAATGGTTGCAAACTGATGGTGACAGACCTTCCTCTAACATGGCTCTGTTTTATGTTTGTATCAATACCACTTTGGGACTGCAGGAGGAAAAAAAAAACGTTCTAAATTGCGGTTTTGTGTTATGGAAGGGCCTATAATCATGAAATTTGGAATGGTAGTTACTTATAAGATATCAATGATCTCTAAGAACATTTCCTTTAAAAAAATCGAAATTTAAAAAGGGTGAAAATGCGCGAAAAGCGTTGAAAAACAATCAAAATTGCAATTTCTATGTAACCTCAGGAAGTACTGAACCGATTTCAATTATAACGGTGTAAAATGATTGTGACAGCTCTTGCTCTAAGATAGGCTATATTTTATGTCTATTTTCACTACCCAAGAGGAGATGCAGGAACTAAAAATGTTCTAAAATGCGATTTTTGAATTATGGAAAGACCTAGATTCATGAAATTTTGTATGGTATATATTTATTACATATAAATGATCTATCGTGTAAAATGCGTTCTAAAAATGTTCTAAATGCCGATTTGTGAGCAATCTCAGGAAGAATCAAACTGATTTCAAAAGTAATGGTAGGCAAATTGATGTTGACAGCCTCTGCTCTAACATAGACGCTATTTCATGTCGGTGTCACTATCACCTGGAAATTGCAGGAGCAAAAAACGTTCTAAATTTCAATTTTTGTGATCGGTAGGGGCTAGCAACTCGAAATTATGAAAGGTACATATTTATTAGATGTAAATGATCTTTAAAAACAGTTTTGAAAAAATTGAATTTTCTTTTTTTTTAAGGGGTGAAAATGCGCGAAAAGCGTTCTAAAAACGTTGTAAAAGCGTTCTAAATTGCGATTTCTACTCAGTCTCAGGAAATACGAAACCTATTTCAAAAGTAATGGTTGCAAATTGATGGAGTTTTAAGACGTAAGAAGATGGTTTCTAAAAAATTCCATACTTCGAATGAATATTGAAATGAACTTATTAATTGAGCATAAAAGTTTCAAAATATTTTGTAAATCATCATTTATTTAGTTTTATTTCTTTTTATTAATTTAAGTCTCATTTCCGCCTAATGCAGTGTAATAAAGAAGTTTAGCCAAACTAAGTTTTAAATAGTAATTTTTGAATTACCCCTAAAAGTATAATTTCTTTTAATAAAAATTAGACATATAAATATCACTTAGCATATTTCAAATATTACGCGAGCAAAGCCGCAGGGTTTGATAGTAGATAATAAAATGTATGTGAAGAAGACCACTAATTTCACATGTAATGTTCATCAATATTTTTAATTTCGCAAAATCCTCTATCCTCTATAATGTTTTAAATATTTATTTTTTGCTTCCATGGTTATTTTCGGGACCGTCGAATCTATACACTTTCTGGTAATTACACAAACTTTGCCTCTAAGAAATAAAGTTAATACTCACTTTTTTCTCGCGAAGAAACGTTTAAAAGTAACTCTATAGGAAAAATATTATTATTTTATGCAGAAGAAACGTTATTTTAAGTTGTATAGAGAGATTCGAGGCTCCTAAGAAGACGACCCCGATTGGAGCGTTGCCCTGAGCAGCCGCCCCGTTCGCCCGATGGTTGCGCCGGCCCTGAGTGGGTAGAAAGGGACCATTATGTTTTTAACCTTCAGAAAAGTACAACCTGGGCTCGAAATGTACCGGAGCAAGCCAGAACGATATTCCGGTTCGTGAAATGGCGACAAAAATTGTTCTCGGTTCGTGAAATTATGACAAATATTGTTCCAGTTTATGAAAGTCTGATAAATAGTGTTTCGGTTCGTGGTATTATTAAAACATATTATTGTAGTTTCATACATATAGCTGATTGTGTGCTCTCTGTAACTTGCATTTTTACTGTATAAATTCTTGAATAGATTTTTTAAATTATTTTTGTATTGTTAGATATAAATATGCCTATACTTTAAAAAAAAAAAAAAAAAAAAATTAGTCAACAATAATTTTGAAATAGCGTTTCCGTTTCGTGGATTTTTCAATTTCGAACACTGAGTACAACTAAATTGCAAAACTAAGAAATGCATATCAAATCTCTGGCTCTTACTATCACAAACCTTATTACCAATACGGCAACTTAAAAAATCCGGCATCAAAGTCATCTTCCCCTTCCCTCCCCCCCCTCCCTTTTT
Organism: Maratus speciosus; assembly: GCA_963932465.1. Taxonomy (NCBI): domain Eukaryota; kingdom Metazoa; phylum Arthropoda; class Arachnida; order Araneae; family Salticidae; genus Maratus; species Maratus speciosus. The sequence continues at coordinate 360,705,388 of OZ010795.1, forward strand.
TTTACTCTTCCAACTTACAGGAGAAAGAAAAATAGCAACTGTTTACAAATTAAGGCTGTTCTTAACTGCTCTGCTCAACAAGCGAAAAACGTTTTGACACATTTACAAAGTCATTTTTTAACGGAAAGATGTGAAATTGGAAAGCCAGACTATGGAAGCGATTTGGAATTGAACTGTCTTTTCCATTTTTTGATCAATAAATTACGTATTGAGTTATAAGTGATTTTGATCACGTGACAAACACGTTTTTCGCCCGCTCTTGAGTGATTATTATACTTTCGCGCGGAACTTCGGTTGAAAACGTCCACTTTGACACTATTTTCTAAAAGATCTATTGCATTTTCAAAAAAAAAAAAAAATGGAAAAAACAGCTCGATGACATAGTTTCTGAACAACAACACCAGCTAGCTTCATGCATTTTCGAACAAAAATATATTAAAACTTATGTCAGAAAGTTGCCCTTTTGGATTTGAGAATACCCTCAAAAACTTCCAGATAAAAAGTGATGGACTAGCGCAGTGGTTTCCAAACTTTTTGACTGGCGGATCCCTTTTTAGAATACATGAAAATTTCAAAAAATGTCCATCATCTGATAATAGTATCTTGAATGAAATCAATAGAAGAATTAGAAATGGATGGAGTGCTTTTGGAAAGAACAATATTATTGTGATGAGTAACATGTCTCTTTGTTTGGAAAGAAAAGTGTGTAACCAATGTGTTTTGCCAGTGCTAACTTATGGAGCAGAAACATGGACGCTAACATATCGAATGGTACAAAGATTACAAACAACACAGAGAAGTATGGAAAGATGTATGCTAGGTATAACTAGAAGAATAACCTGGATAAGAAATCAGACGAAAGTTTTTGACATCATTATAAGAATTAAACTGCAAAAATGGAAATGGGCTGGACACATTGCAAGAAGACAAGACAATAGATGGAGCAGAAACACCCTACAGTAGTATCCCAGAGATGTAAAACGGCCAAGAAGACGACCTCAAGTAAGATGGAGTGATGAATTCAGAAAAGTGGCCGGTGTTAATTGGAATGACTAAAGCACTAGACAGGAAACATTGGAAAAAATCTGGGGGAGACCTGCATCCAGCAGTGGATTGAAAACGGTTGATCAGATGATGATGATGATATATATATTAGGGTGGTCCTTAAAAAATTAACTTTTAAAATTTCTATGGGGCACCCTCCTATTTTGTTCTATGTATAAAATAAAGACCTCCACAAAAATTTCAAAATTTTAAAACATTTTTTAGGGGTCGCTACCAAGGTTTGAATTTTTAAAAAAAATTAAAAATTGACATATTTTGTAATGTAATAATATATTATTAATACAAATCCATAGTCACGGCCAAATGGAATCATGGTATGATATTAGGCTGTAAAAGCTGTCTTTTGTTTCAAGTTTCAATATATTTACACAACCTATTGTCCGAACACAGTCAGGAGTATTTCATGTCTACACTCTATTTCACCTGAACTTGGCCCCATTGTGAAAGGTAGAGAATCTAACATTCCGCCTTGAAAAATAGTTCTCCGTTATTGTTTAATCTTAAATAGCTAAAATGCATAAAAATTTATAAGATAATGTGTATAAATTATAGAATTTGACTTTTTGATATTCGTAAAATGTCGTACTTAATGGAAATATTCGTATCTGAAGACGAGCAAGCAGAAGCCAAAACTTAAAAAAAGAGTTTTCGGCAAGCGTTCTTTTGACTATTCACTGGGATTGCAAAATTTTAGAAGACATTTCAGGATCTGAAACTGTAGACAGATTACCCATTATTGTTTCAGGTAAAGGTATTGACCAGTTGCTTGTTGTTCCAAAACTTCAATCAGGATAGTTCAAGAGGCAATAGCTTCTGCTGGTAACATAATATTGGAGTCGTGGGGAGTACCGAGCAAGTAAAATGTATGATTTTTGATATAGCCTTTGTTAATACCGGATTATCAAGAAATGCTTGTGTTCTTCTGGAGCAGAATATGAACAAAGAAATGATTTGGATTGCCATCATCATATCCTTGAAATACTGTTTTTGTTCTTTATCTTTTGAATGAAGTTTATTGTATTCCTCCATGAGTGCTATATAACTTTCGGCTACATCTTTAACAAGTTTGACTGTAGTCGCTAGTGCCTTACATGTCTTGTAGAATTCATTTTCATTCCTATTAGCTGCATCTGCTTCAAAAAAGTCTAAAAGTAAATCCATAATTAAAAAAAAAAAAAAAAAAAAAAAAAAACAGAGTGCTGTTTGTTAGAAAATCTTGCAAGCTATTTTGGAGAATGACATCAGGATGAGCCCGTGTACGTTTCAAAGGTTCATAATTTTCTTCATTTTTTAAAGCATGCACCATTTTTCTTTTATTTTCAAAAAAGACATTGTCATCGAAAAATGCAAAAGCAACTAGTTCTGTGAAGTACAGAAATGGCCTAGGTATTTCTTCAAAGCACACAAAGAAATTATTTCATTTACATTTTCGTCTTTTTTCAAGTTTTTCGGGAGCAATAAATCATTGGACCTGATACCAGTGAGAATGTAGATTTTCACAACAAACGAGAAAACTTGACGAACTCCAGATTTTTTCTACTTAGAGAGTTTAAACTGATCTCTAAATAAATAAATCTTGAGCATGTACATCACCTTCACTATTCATGGAGCCCAATGCAATCCCCACCTGGAGCTCAATTGTAAACATCTCTTTCGGGTACTGCTTCTAAGAAAATGATGGCAAGGTCTATCGGTTCCTTGTAATCGTCCATTGGTTGAAAATCTCTAAGATGATTTTGAGCAAATTCTGTAATTTCGGACGCATTATGTGTTATTTTTTTCATTGATTAAATTGTCAGTTATGAGAGTCTGAAATATACCATAATCGATAGACATCCACGAAATTTTAAATCGTTGGAATAATGGTATGTCCGGTCTGCTTGAAACTCCGAGAGACTTAATAACAACTTCCTCAAGCATAATTTAAAGGATGTGATGATTGCAAGTCAAACCATTTCTTTGTTCATATTCTAATCCAGAACAGCTCAAGCTGCTCCTAATAAACAGGTATCAACAAAGGTTAAATCAAAAGTCATACATTTTACTTGCTTATAATCTCCACAACTCCAATGTTTCGTTAACGGCAGGAGCTATTGCCTCACTTGTTCCTGATTGAAATTGTGGAACAGCTATTTAAATGGTCAGTACCTTTACGTGAAACAATAATGGTTAATCTGTCTACAGTTTCAGATCCTGAAATGTCTTCTAAAATTTTGCAATCCCAGTGAACGGTCAAAGGAAAGCTTTCCGAAAACTTTTTTCTTTAAGTTTTGGTGCTCTGATACGAATGATAGGATACTCTTCGATACGATACTGTTTGATACAAATATGGCCAATTAGTATGATATTTTACGAATATAAAAAAAATCAAAATCTATAATTTATAAGCATTATATTATAAATTCCTATGCATTTTAGATATTTAAGATTAAAAAATAACGGAGAACTATTTTTCAAAGCGGAATGTTAGATTCTCTACCTTTCACAATGGGGCCAAGTTCAGGTGAAATAGAGTGTAGACATGGAATACTCCTGACTGTGTTCGGATAATAGGTTGTGTAAATATATTGAAGCTTGAAACAAAAGACAGTCTTTATAGCCTAATATCATACCATGATTCCATTTGGCAATGACTATGGATTTGTATTAATAATATATTATTAGATTACAAAATATGTCAATTTTTAATTTTTTAAAAAAATTCAAACCTTGGTAGCGACCCCTAAAAAATGTTTTAAAATTTTGAAATTTTTGTGGAGGTCTTTATTTTATACATAGAACAAAATAGGAGGGTGCCCCATAGAAAATTTTAAATTTAATTTTTTAAGGACCACCCTAATATATATATATATATATATATATATATATAGCTAATTTATGGCTAATATGAAGATGAAACCACAAATTTTATTTATGGAACTTAAGGCATTTGGGACCTGATTATTCTGTCTAAGTTCTACAAATTTCCATCATTCCATTTATGTTATTCAATTTCTGCTGTTTTTCACTATGTATTTGGAATCTAAGTTAAATGTGTTGGGGGGGGGGGGGGACTGTATTTGTTAATGTCATGTTATTCATAATTTCACAGTTTTTGTTGGTGGTCGGTAAGGTTTATTTAATGGTTTTATATATATATATATATGTATATATTTCGGAAAAGAAGAAGAAGAACTTTCTTCACATTCTGTAAATAATGTATGAAATATGCGGGAACAGAATACGGGGAGGGGGTGGGCGTTACACTCGGGTTTTTATTAGTGCAGAAAATTAGAGCTCCGGTACTTTTTTTGTTAGAAATTAAGCCCTGTGTACACAAGGCCCGACCTAGACTATCTAGGGGCCCGGGGCAAGCATCATTATGTGTAGGTGGGGGGGCTTTCCATAGAAATTCCCTATCCATTAGAAATTGTTCGCGAATAACGTGGAAGTGGTTAGTACCAAACTTCATATAGTATATTTTATGAATGCGTAAATTTTGTACCAGATACAATTCACATCTGAATACAGGGTATCATTCGTTTTCTAATGACATAGTCCTTTTTTTTTTTTTTTCTTTTTTTTTTTGCGTGCGTGGAGAGGGTACCTACCGGAAGCAGAGAGGGGAATGGGGACCGAACTCCATCCTTAAATGTTTGAAAATAAATGAATTTTTACCACTTTTAGCCACTTGGCACCTTTTAATGAAAATTCTGTTTATTCCCATGGGGCCCCCTAAAAAAGGGGGCCCGGGGCAACTGCCCGCATACCCTGCATCAGCCAGGCCATGCTTATACGGCAAATGTCTGACTGTTATTATCACAAGAGTCTGAACCAGAAGAACTCTGCCAAACTTATTTCTTTTTGTTTTTTTCCCTTTGTGGCAAAAAGGATTAGCGGCCGCACACGCAATCAAAGAAGCGTGCATGATGAATGAGCGCGACGATGGGATGAAAGCCAAGTAGCTTCTGTTTCGAACAAACGGGCAACCTATTTCGAATGTTCTGAGCCTCACATTGGCGAAGACCTCACGTACAGGGCAACGCATGTCACCGGTTGTTCGGTGCAACAAGCGGCATTGTAGTTGTCATGATCGCCGATGACATCCCTCTTCGAGCAAGAACAAAAAAAAAAAGTTGTCTACGACATTTGTGCTTGGTTGGACAACGTGAATTGACGTCGGCGGGTTTTTCTGTTTTAGGTCTAAAAGATTGTAGATATCTGCAGTTGCGAAAACGCGTCAGACAATCGAATACGTTGGCGATGTTTTGCGTTATCGCGATTAACAAAGAATAGCATGTAACTATCCATGCAAAACAAATTCACCGACACGTCCTCAGACTGAGGTCTTCGGGCTCTTCCCATCTTAGAAATAACAGAAAAGAAAAGTGATTTTGAAGATTTTTTTCAACAGCTAGCACAATCCGTGATGAATTCAGAGGGTAGACCGGGAAAACATCTCCACCTGAACATCAAAGTGTACCACTCGAAAATTTTCGGATTTTCTATGGATTAATGGGCCAGAATAGGAAAATTTCGAACATGCAAAAATCCATCTGGAGAAAAATTCATTCTCAAAACAAATGAATTTTACAAATGAATCCCTCATTTTCTCTCAATAAATCTTTTTAGTAATTAAGCTTTAAAACGATTCTCAAAAAAAAAAAAAAAACTCTAAAAAGAAACCCACACAACAACGCGAAACTTGCTGACATATTTTCCTATTCATTTTTAAACATAAAATCATATTACTAACAGACATGAGTATTGGTGTGATTTTTCTTTCCTTCATTTTTCAATAAATGAATTACATTTTGATTTAATGCGTTATATTCTCAGGACGGATGCTTTATTATTTCCCTACTATCGCATCTAGAAATTCGGTTCAAAAATCCAATTTTGACACCATTTTTCAGAAAATCTTCTACTTTTACCAAAAAAAAAAAACACTTTGATAACATACTTTCTTAAAAGTACATCTGCCAATTTGATATATTTGCGGAAAAAAAAAATTAATTAAAAAATGTGTCAGAAAGTAGCTAGTTTGGATTTGAGAACAGCTTTAAAGAACAACCAATTACGCATATCCTTAAGAGTCATTCCATATAAGAATCACCCAAGCTGTGATTAAATGGTAAACAGATTCATGTGATTTTTTTTTTTTTCCTCAGTGAGATGACCATTAGAAGTAAATAAATCCAGACTATTAATGCCGTGGGACCATTAGTTTTCATTTGGTGGGGTGTCAAAGTCAGAGCGCCGCTTGAAAAATTCAAATTTTATGTTTTGCATAGTATTTTTCATAGTATGCATTGAAGTTATCCCACAAAACAAATTACATGGTTGTATTATGTAAGGTTGGCCCTTTGCTATTCAAGAATAAAAATTATGGGATATGTGTAATGCAGTGAGCTAGATGGCTGCAAAAATTGATTTTTTTCCGAAATTTCACTATACTTTTGACACATACAGCTGTTTGCATTGAAATCATCCCATAATTTTTAACTGCTGTATGCTTCCCTGTGGTGAAATGAAACACAGAAAAGTAGGCCCCCCACCATCGGCAGACTTTAATGCATTCCTAAATTTTAAGCCAAATTTCCAAAAAAACATATTTTTGCCTATTTTAAGTGAGGTATACTAGACTTGCATTAAAGTCTGAAGCTTCTACAATAATAATAGAAATGTAGAATAACTATTCACCTTTCAAAATCACCAAACAAAATGATGGGCACTAAAGCAGTTTTCATGGGGTAATGGAAATCGCATTGTAATATAATTGGGAAATACGCTTCCACGATCATAGCCTTCAATCATTGCCAAGAATAAAAATACTTACAATTATTTCTGAAATGCACATATTTTTTTATTCTAACATGAATTTCCACATGTATAACAATAAATATTTTTAATATGTTTTTGTTACAGGCAGTGAAGATGTTTTAATGAAGTGAAAAGAAGCATGTAAACCAGATGATTATAAGCTACTTCAATCTTGCTGCATACTGTCTGTTTGAAAGTAAAACTGTTTTTAAAAGTTATTTTAAACGTGGATGAATATTCCTTATGCAAGTTATCAAACAAATGTGCTTGTAGGCCATATGCTGCTACAAAATCAAGTAGATTATTTCCAGTTTCTGAACTCACCAGGCTTAACGATTTGACATGGTAATGAAAAAAAAAAATGTACTTCCAGAAAATATTTCTGTAAAAGATCTCATAGAAAATCGAAGTAGAACTACCCTAGATCTTAAGGATATGATTTGTGCAAAACACAGTTACAAATTTGGAAGATTTTGGACACCACCTCGCTATTGCGAACATCCTAATCATAAAATCAAGGGTAAGAAAGGGCATGCATTTGAGAGCTTATGCATTTTTGAAATATGAAGCACTGTGCTCAGAATTTGGTTCGTTCGCAATTAGAGGAGTATTATGCAGGATGTTGGCAATAGCGAGGTACTGGCCAAAATGTTCCAAATTCGTATCTGTGCTTTGCGCAAATCATATTCTCAAGTTCTAGGATAGTTCCACTTCGATTTTCTATGAGATCTTTTTCAGAAATATTTTCTGGAGATGCATTTGTTTTTATTTTTTTCCAGTACCATGCCAAATCGTTTAGCCTAATAAGTTCAGAAACTGGAAATAATCCACTTGATCTTGTAGAAGCCCACAAATACGTGAAAGCACGACACAAAAAATCGCATGCGATCATTTCGAGGATTCCGGGATTCCCAGTGAGGAAAAAAAAAATAAAATAAACGAGAATTAAAATGGGTTCGAAGAACCCCTCAGTTATAGCCCCGAGTAATGGCTTATGGAATGATTGAAAAGGTGAAAACAAGAGTTTATATATCCTAAAGAAATGACATAATGAACAAGAACTAACTGGGAAAAAAAAGGAGTCACTGCGCAGGATCCCTCCATACGGAGGATCCGGGAATCCTCGAAACGATGGTATGGGATTTTATGTGTCGTGTTTGTACGTATTTGTGCGTTAAATCGTCGTTAAAGATTTTAACTTTTGTATTAAAATTCGCACAAAGTGTTTGATTTATGCCTACATCATCATCTAGTTTACATGCTTCTTTTCACTTCATTAAAGCATCTTCACTGCCTATATAAAAAAACATATTAAAAATATTTATTGTTATACATGTGGAAATTCATGTTAGAATAAAAAATATAACCATTTCAGAAGTAATTGTAAGCGTTTTTATTCTTGGCAATGATTGAAGGCTATGGTCGTGGTAGCGTATTTCTTAATTATATTACAATGCAATTTCCATTACCCAATGAAAGCTGCTTTAGTGCCCATGATTCTGTTTGGTGATTTTGAAAGGTGAATAGTTATTCTACATTTCAATTATTATTGTAGAAGCTTCTGACTTTAATGCATGTCTGATATACCTCACTTAAAATAGGCAAAAATATGTTTTTTTTGGAAATTTGGCATAAAATTTAGGAATGCATTAAAGTCTGCCCATGGTGGGGCCTACTTTTCTGTGTTTCATTTCATCATTGGGAAGCATTCAGCAGCTAAAAATGATGGGATGATTTCAATGCAAAGAGCTTACATGTGTCAAAACTATAGTGAAATTTCGAAAAAAAATTCGATTTTTGAAGACTTCTAGCTCACCACATTACACATATCCCATAATTTTTATTCTTGAATAGCAAAGGGCCAACCTTACATAATACAACCATGCAATTTGTTTTGTGGGATAACTTCAATGCATATTATGAGAAGTACTATGCAAAACATAAAAATTAAATTTTGCAAGCGGCGCTCTGACCTTTGACCCCCCCCCCCCAAACTACCACCACCAAATGAAAACCAATGGTCCCACGGCATTAATATTCTGGATTTATTTATTTCTAATGGTCATCTCTCTGAGAAAAAAAAAATCTAATGAATCGGTTTACCATTTAATCACAGACCCCCGATTCTGGGTGATTCTTATATGGAATGACTCTTAAGCACAATCCTGCAAAATATTTGGATTGGCGAAATCCGTCAGACAAAGAAAATTTAAAATACTCTGCATTATACACGTGCTATTTATAGTCATGAATTTAAAATTCATATTATTAATGAATCATCTTTAGTTTCTAAATTAACCCTTTAATACATCATTTTTTATTTTGTTCGGAAAAAATTACATTTGAGTCTGTTTTTGTTAACTATCCACTAGAAAAATAGTGAGAAAATTTACTTATGTTTCTGTTGAACATAATGTCATAATATCACACCTGAGTTACATAACAAAAATGGTTCAAAAATGATAATTTTAAATTATATACTTACTTTAAAGTGTTTACATCACTGCACAATAACAACTGTTCAACGATATAATAATTTTTATAATGCTTTTAATAGTTTGCAGAATTAACAATGACTAACTTATAAAGACAGAGAAAAAACGCCAGTCGAGCACATTACAAGCAGTATCAACAAAGACGTTATAACCTCCCCGTGATAACAAATGAGAACAAAAACAGACTTCACGATCTTAAATGTATTTTGACTGGTTTAAATGCATTTTATTGATGAAGCTCTGGATCAGAAGGAAATGAGAAGAGTCGTTCCATTCTTTTTTAGACCACTAGGCTAACTCGCTGTTTATGAATCTCAATAACAAAATCGTTAGCACCTTGGTCACTAAATCTCTTGTATGTGCGCATGTAAGAGAAATATGTATGCATGCATGCATGGCATGCATTGGCGCACCCACGGGGGGAGCTAAGGGGGCTGAAGCCCCTCCCAGACTAGACTAGATATTTAATTTTTTTTAATTATGAAAGAATATTATTATTATTTTAATAGGTCCTTAAAAAATCGGAATTTTTTAAAAGATATTAATTTTGTCACACATTTTTTTTTTCTTTTATATATTTCTTAATAAAATTTGAATTACTAGAATGTTTAAAATTTACTTGTTCTCTTTAACCTTCATAATATTTTGATAATTTAATAATAAAACTTTAAATTGTTTGATTGCAAACACACTTTAAAATTATCCAAAGACATAAACACACCAAAAATCTCGCAAAAAGATATATTTTAGTACAGTAGTTCATTATTTAACATGTTAAAAGCATTCAGAATTAGCCCCACCGAAACTTTCCTGAGCCTTCTCTGGCTAGTTACGACTCTGCGCGAGTCAGCAGAAAAAATATATAAGTCAGGACCTGATTCGGCACGTCCCATTAAATCAAATGAAAGAAAGACAGAGCTCGGCAGCGAGCCGGGCCAGATCTGGGTACTTATATATTAAAATATGCTAGCCCCCTCCAAAGCGTAATCCTGGATGCGCCACTGATGGCATGTGAGAGAAAGAAAATTCAAAGGATTTAGCAACCTAGTTTTACAAGAATGTCAAAATGTATGAATTTTGTTACCGTTGTGATTACTATACCTTATATGTGTGCGCTTCATGCCAATAAACAAGATTTAAAAAAAAAAAAAAAAAAAAAAAAAAACCACCAGTTCGGTTATTTTAACTATGTTTTTCTTTTGTTTGATTTTGCGACAAAACCCTCACGGGTCGATAACCGAATTTATTTTCGATGACTGAATCAAATTTCGCTCACTTTTTTTGTTCGAGTGCCGAATTGATTGACAAGTGGAGTGCTCGACAACAAAGGTACTGCTGTACATTTATTCCACTATTTTTTTTTAAACTAAAAGTTAAATGGATTAAAGCTAAATAATGCTATAAAAAGTGATAAAATATCTTTATTTAGATTGACGAACGTTTCATCGCACAAACGGCGACATTTTCAAAATCATTCATGATAGGAAAAATTTTCACAAAATTTAAAAACAATAACTTGGTAAACAATGTCACGAGCTTTCATGCATAATGAAAAACAGTGCAAACATAAAATGAAATTAAATTGGATATTTGCGAGCGTGGATTAACTTTTACTATTGTTACTAAAATTGCACAGCCTCTCCTTCCAAATTTTAGGTAAATTAAGGGACACTGAATCATTGCAAATATTCTCGTTGTGTAAAAATATCTCTATTTATTCCCGGATAATGGATGGTAAATAAAATTTTGATGGATAAATTAATCTGCTATTTTTAAAATTGATCTGTAAAGGTTCTTTGCCGCATATAATCTGGCCAAAGCTGTGATTCTCCTTTATGTATCCTTTATATCCTTTATTATTATCCTTTAATATTTTATGTTTGCACTGGTTTTCACTATGCACGATGTCTCGTGACATTGTTTACCAAGTTATTGTTTTTAAATTTTGTGAAAATATTTCTATCATGAATGATTCTGAAAATGTCGCCGTTTGTGCGATGAAACGTTCGTCAATCTAAATAAAGATATTTTATCACTTTTTATAGCATTATTTAGTTTAATTTGTTTATAGGTGATTATTATACATGTTGTTATAAATGTTAAATACTGCTATTACACCTGTTTCCCAAGAATTTCCATCGATGGGACAATTATAATAAATGAACCGAGCAAATATATGATAAGGTATTTAAATAGGAAAACTACTTATAAATAAGATGAGAAAACCTAGGCAAACAAATAATAGAAATAAGATAAAATTAATTTTTAAAGGTGATATTGCACAAAAAATGTCTCGAAAATTTAAAATAATGCGTGAAGAAACATGTTTCTTCACGCATGGATCATCAACATGATCTGCAGATCATGCTGTATGTCTTAGGAATAAAATTCGAGCACTGAGAAAAAAAAGAAACCGAATCTAAATTTAATTATTAACAAATGAATAATAGATAAACATTCATATCACAATATTAAAATATTTATTTGCTTAAAAGACGTTATAAAAACACATTAAAAGTAAATTAAAAATCTATATTTATATAAACATAATCTATATTGATATAAAAATAGATTTTTAATTTACTTTTAATGTGTTTTTATAACGTCTTTTAAGCAAATAAATATTTTAATATTGTGATATGATTAATAGTGGACGTAATTTTGACTTACTACTCGCACTTATTTAGATAAACATTCATTAAGAAAATAAGTAAAATACGTGCTTATATGTTGGATTTATTTTAAATAAAATAAAGGATTGCTAGAAAGTAAAATTCACGTGACACAAGGGAACAGCATTTGTTTGGCCTAAAATTGAAGACCATGGCTTAATTATTACCATAATATTTCGCAACTGAAAATGTGTCACCAGAAAAAAAGCATGTAACGAAAATCGAAAAAAAGTACCCGTTTAGATATCGATTTTAGATATTCTATGCAGAAACAAAAAAATCCTTTAAAAATATTGAAATGCAAACGAGAATTTTGAAAAGAACGCTGCCATTGATTTAAAATCATCTTGTGAGCGTTTTTGCGTTACTAACGTAGGCTCTTAAGTGCGCCTACGTTAGCTAATACAGGGTGATTAAAAAAAGTTGGGTAAACTTTGAGACGTGATATCCCCCTTCGCAACCCCCCACCCCCTTGATTTTAACACTGACCCTGTTTTGTGTAAAATGCAATGATATCGTGAAAAGTGATGCAAGAGTACAGCATATAGGTAAGTGAAACCGTATGAACTGTCATTTACATTCGAAAATATGAAGCGTCTAGTTCAGCGCTATTTAGACAAAGATGGTAGCCCCTTCTACCATGTCTCGTGCTATCTTTACATTTCACACAAAGAAAGGTCAGCCTGTTCAAAATTTCATAAAAATATACTCTTAAAGTTATGAACAAAAATCCGAAATTGGATTCGAGTAAGGTTTTGACTGGATAAATGGATTGTGACCCTAGTCTCCAGACAAAAATTGTTTGTTGTAGCAGGGCCGAAACTAGGGGAAGTGAAGGGGGCCAGAGTAAAGGGGGCCGAAAGAAGACCTGGACCGTCGTTTGGAACAAGAAATAATTAATGAAATTTAGGCAAAAACATAATTAATTTTATACTCTTTGCTTTGAATAGGATCGATTTTTCCAATAAGTGACCGCATAGGGGTGCCATAACATTACTTGATAAACGAATTTATCCAAGATACTTAAAAGATCAATGTCCCAATTTGGTTCGGATTGGTTCAGTATTCTGGACTTTATCGTGATGAAAACATTTACAATATATATATATAGATAGATAGATAGATATAAAAACGAAGTGATTGCAATAAGTTGATTTCTGAAGAAATCAATCTAAAAATCTTAAGATTAATATACTTCCTAACAATTATTTAATATTAAAAATAAAATAATTATGGGAATTGGATGAAACTTCTTTTTCTACTTTTATTTGGGCAAGAGGGTGGGAAAGGTCAAAATTCTTGCTTGTCCCGGGTGAGGGGGGGGGGCGTAGTTTCGGCTAGGGATCCACCGAATAATGATTTTGGCCGAATACAGAATATTCGGCCTACTGGCGAATATTCGGCTAGCCAAATAGTATCTGTTAGGCTGAATATCGAATATTCGGCTTGTCGAATACTTTTATATTTCAAAGTTTAAAGGCATTAAAATGTTAAATTTTAAAACAATTTTACATAATATTTAAAACAGAAACTTTCATTTTGATAAACAAAAGCTTTTTTCAAGTAAACTTTATGCTGAAAAAAATCTGCTTTGAGTTATTTAAGAAGAGGATAGTTATAAAACTTTTTTAATTAATAAAATTTTAAATTTCACGGTTTCTTCTGTGAATTAAAATAAATGAATAAAGTTTTCTTAAATTCTAAAACAAACATTTTAAAATCAAAGAGAAATTGTAAAAAAAAAATGGAAGAAAAATTGTACAGTATTGTACATATAATTGTACATATTATTTGCTTGTCAGGAAGAGACTAAAGTAAAAGTAAATAAATAATACAATTTATACAAATTTTATATTGTGGCAACTCAGCAAGAATAACTGTTCTACTCCCTTTGATTAAGCAAGGAAGATTTTAAATGCATCCTACATCGGTGTCTGGTGTGGGCGATCATTTTCAGGTATTGTAAATGTTGTTCTTAATATCTTACCAAGAAACAGATTATTTAGTGGACAGTATTCAGGAACTTGCATTTGTACATAATTAATTCCTGTGAAAATCCTCGTGATTGGTTAATTTTCTTAAATAATACTTAACAAATAGCAAATAAATAATGTAAAAATATTCTCTTTTATTTAAATGTGATTCTGTTTCTAATTATTTTGAATATGTTTATGAGTTGATTGTTAAACATAGAAGTTGCATAAGGTTTTTAAAAATAATGTTTTAAAAGTTTTTTTAAGTATTCGGTTCAGCCGAATATTTCGATATTAGGTCAAACCGAATATTCGGCATACCGAATAGTTTGATATTCGGTAACATGGGCGAATAGGCCGAATACCGAATAGATACCGAATATTACCACCTCTAGTTGTAATGTGCCCTACCAATTGTTAAAAACTGTGAATCTTTTTTTAATCACCCTGTATATTTATTTCTGTGAGTTGCGACGAACTCGTCTGAAAGTAGCTTCCTCGCAAATATCTTTACGGTCTGAAAATTGTCCCACGCAACGAATGACACCAGATAAACAACAAATTCCCAACAAAACATTCATTCTTGATCGGCATGACACGATTGCTGCTAGCTATGATCGCCACTGACATACGTTCGCTTTTCTCATGCCATTTCGTCTTCCCATTTGTGCTTCATTGAGCAGCTTGAGATGACATCGGTTAGTTTTTATCCTCTTGTTTCGAAGATTGTCGCCCTGCAGGCTCGAACCAAAAGACAAAAACGCCATCGGAAGATGTTTTATGAAAGAAGTCAGAATAGAAAAAAAAAATAAAAAAAAATAGGATGAAGAAAGATGAGAGATAACTGGAGGATGGGGGGAAGACATATATCATGTGCTTACCCCTGTTGCCCGTGGACTGACTTCCCACTGTCACAACATTGTCGTATATCTTAAGCCAATGTATATGCCTGGGGAGATCAGAGGTTTTAATAGTGTAATCCCTCTCTACTGTTCCGTCGGCAGGAGGTTTATGGTTCAAAATATCGGAAAAGGAACACATATATGAAATAAAATAAAAAAGTCCTCATACACAAATGTTCTAGCAATACAAAAGATTTTTTTTTTTTTTTTTTTTTTTTTTTTTAAGATAAAATGTGCCGAATATTGGATATCGTTACGGAAAATTTAATACTAGAAAACAGGAATTCTGCTTTTTTCAGAATTTAGTGTCGCCCCGATGAAAAAAATAATATATGTATATATAAATAGTTCAAAACATATTTCAATTTTAAGACTTACAGCACACAGTTTTATTTTATGTAAAATGACGTCATTCGCATCCGCTTAAGAGTTCCACATCTACAGTAAATAATGCATAGGACGTCACTATCGTGAAATAATACACAAATGCAGTAAAAAGATGCCGTCGTTAAAGAAACTTGACGAAAAAAAAAAAAAAAAAAAGGCTCTCTAATGATTCATTGGCATTCATGTGTTTGTAACATTAATATAGATTCTTAAAATTAAATATAGTTTATAATAGCTCCATGTTTTAACAGAAACCATTAGTTTATATTTTTTTCAAAATAGAACGTATTTTAATTACATTTTCTTTTGGTTGTTATGAAAAAATGGCAACAAAAATATATAATTAATATTTTACAACTATTTTTCCTTTTTTTCTACAGATGTGGAGTACTTCCGTTGCCAATATTAAGCAAATGGCACCAAAAACTACAACAAAAATTAATATTTCAAAAATAAATGGAGATGTAGTTATCAAACAAATTGCATTTAAAAGTACTTTTTTTTTCCAATACGACGGTATTAAAATGGAAAATGTGCGAAGTAGTTTAGAAGTTTAAAAAATTGCTATAAAGTATTTAATCGTACTGCTTTGTTTTACGGCTGGCTTCTGAAAGGTAACGTTATTTTCTGGAGACGACAAAAATTAAGCTGGGAGAAAGAAACAGCATATCGTACCGGGGTCAAAAAATTTTTTTTCAAGTAAATGTTCTCAAAAAGTTTTGAATATCGTTTACTAAGATATACTGCTAACATTTGGATGTAATAAATTAACTGTAAAAATAACAATAAAAGAATTTGCCCACCAGACAAGGCAATTTTTTATTTTTTCCTTGAGAAGCTATATAATATTCCTTGAGAAGCCTAGTATAGGATAGGTATTTATTTATATAGGAAACACAAACTCTTTATTTTGCCTTCTCGACTATGTTTTAATTACATGTAATATTCAAAAATGTTATATGTTCTAATAGAACATTACATTAAAAGAACGTTGTATGTTGCAATATTGCAAATTTATTAATTAAAAAAAATCGCATACAAAAGTTTCTCAGCTTTTATTGGCATTTCTGGCATATACAGTGAAACCTCCCTGTGCGACCACCTCCATTAAGCGACCGCCTCCCTGAACGACCATTTTCTTCATAGAACGAAATTTATTCCCATAGGTTCAATACTAATTTTACCTACATTCAGAGACCATGCCAGTTGAACTCCCTCCATGAGCTACCAATTTCTTTGAAGAAAATGAAACAAATTCCGTTTTTTCCATGCCACTTGAAGAAGGTTTTATAAGAAAAATAATTCCGGAGAGCGCATTATTTATGAAACTTCTAAACTAAGTTTAGAATTATTTTTTTATTCCGGTAACTTTTAAGTGTTTAAACCCCTTTGTGCCTTTTTAGGCAATGAATTTAACTCTGATGATAAATTAAGAATGACGGTCAATAAACTCCCCTGACCTATTCTGTCAAGAAACTCTCAAAGAAATGGATAAATTAATGAAATCGTCATTATTTGTTACCGTCCGAAAAATATTGCATTTATTTACTAAACTTCGAAAGGACTTGGACACAAAAGTTATAAAAGATAAAACCGTAAAATCAAAGCAAAGGTCAATGTATTCATTTTTTTTAACTCTGCAGTAATTAACTTATGTAATTAACTTTTGTTTTGATACTTAAATTTTCATATTTTTTTCCTAATGTGAAAAATAAATTTCAGTAACATTAATTGTTACTTTTTTTTCACCAGTTAAAATCTAGATTTAAACATGACCTCCATTAAGATACCACCTCTCGGAGCGACCAATTTTTATTGGAACGGAACATGGTCGCTTTAAGGAGGTTTTACTGCAGTTCGTGAGCCATCTAGAACACTTGTTGCTTCTTAATCCACTTCCCACCTCCTTTGTTGAATTCACAGGATTGGCCTTCTTCCAAGGCAACTCTATACTGTTGCGAAGTAACCTAAATATAACGTCAAAAGGAAAAATCAAGAGGTATGCTTACATTATATCATTTTAAGCTGCAATTCTTTGCTCCTATATTATTACTATAACAATAATAGTAGGATTGTAATGTAATTCAGGATTCGTAAATATCATGATATTTTCGAAAATATCAAAAATATCCGATATTTTGATATATATCGGATATTTTCGATATATATCCGATATTTTCAAAATAGTCAACTTTGTTGATAATAAATATTTTCAAGCATAATATACATTAGAAACATATTGCACTTAACATGAAAACTTAAACAATGTACTAAAAGCACTTTTTTTTTTTTTTTTTACTTAACAAAGTTGAAGATCAACTAATTCAAAACCGAAACAATTTACTTTATGCACTTACATTAAAAGAAAGAAAGAAAAAAAAACGCTATAGGATTTAGTATTAACTATCAAGAAATCAGAAATTTAGAACAAAATTGAAGATCAACTAATTGAAAACCAAAACAATTTGCTTTATGCACTTGCATTAAAAAAAGAGCTATGGGATTCAGTATCAACTATCAACAAATCAGAAATTTATAAAACAAAATTTTAAATACATAATATTGTTTTAACTGAAAAATTTTAATTTTTTTTATTCCCTAACATGCTATACAATTTAAACTGAACTAAATCAATAACAGAACATATTCTTTTCTAATGAAGCTGTATATGTATATGAGTATTTAAATTAGACAGTTTATTATTCAGTGTCTGTTCTGAATTAATAATGTCTCCCATAATCTACAATTAAAAGTAAAAAATTCAAACATAAAGCTTGGAAAAGATATTTTTCTTCTTCAGCTAAAAAAGTCACTATCAGAAACAAAAATTCTTTATTTACAGAACAACACAGTCAACGAGAGTTAGAAATTTCATTTGCACTTGTTTTGACTGAAAATATCAAAAATATCTTGCACAGTGCTATTTTGAAAATAAATATCAAATATAGAAAAATATTGAAAATAGCACACATCTTGATATTTTGAAAATAAATATCAAAATAATATGAAAATATCGAAAATATCAAAAATCTTGATATTTTCAAAATAAATATCGGATATATATCATGACATATATCAAGATATATATCGATTGATATGTATCAACGAACCCTGATGTAATTCCTTTCTAAGAAAAAATATCTTTTCAACTGAAGCCTACAAAATATTTCAAAACTCAAGAAACACAAAATTGCTCCTCCCCCCCACCCAAAAAAAAAAAAACTTTTATAACAGCGCTAAGAACTCGATGACGCAATAACCGATAATTAAGGAATTAATTAAACAAAAATTAGTCGAGAGTTGCAGCTCCTATCAAGGAAGTATAGACGTATCCAGTATATGAAACTATAAGTTATTCGACATCTTTCTCCTTAGCATAAAGATCTAGAAATCACGACGCGTTTTTTCTATTTCAAACAAACTGCTACTACTATATGAAAGTATAACGAAGATGCCTTTTCTTACCTGAAGTAAGCATACTTACAGAAAAACATAATACACTGAAAATTAAAATAAAATGGACAAACAAATAAGACATGACATAAAAAATAAAATAAAATAAAATAAAGATAGAATTAAGCTATATGAGAATTGAGTTAACCTTCTTTCTGGGAACAATAAAAGTAGTGGTACAAAGAGAAAGAGTAAAAGAATTAGAAGAAATACTAGAAGACACATAATTACACTGCAAAAGAAAAAAATAATAATAATAATCCAGAGCGATCCTAGGAAATAAGAAGAAGCTGGTTGCCAAGAAACAATTTATTAAAAATGTCTTGTTTTCTATTCTGAAATATTCACGCGATCAGTTTACAACAATGGTATGTGAGGCTGTTCTCAAATCCAAAAGAGCAACTTTATGACATAAGTTTTAATTTATTGTTGTTCGGAAATGCATGAGACTAGTAGTTGTTGTTGTTCAGAAACTATGTAATAGAGCTATTTTTCCAGGGTTTTTTTTTTTTTTTTTTTTTTTTTTTTGTAAACGCAACATATCTTTCAGAAAATAGTGCCGAAGAGGACGTTTTGAACCGAATTTCCGCGCGAAATGAGAAAAAACACTCGAGAAAGTATGAAAAACGCGTTTGTCACGTGATCAACATCGCTTATAACTCAATAGGTAATTGATTGATCCAAAAATGGAAAACACGCTTCGATTCCAAATCGCTTCCTCGGTCAGGTCTTCCAATTTTATATCTTGCCGTTAAAAAATGAATTTGTAAATATGTCAAAACGTTTTGCACTTGTTGAGCAGAGCAGTTGAGAACAAACAGCCTTAAGACTTTCTCATATTTTCAAAAAATGTCTCGTGAAAATATTGGGAAACTAGTCATCCATTATCTTCCAGCAACGCTCTTGGATTTCTTTTACAGCATGCAACATATTTATATCCTTTGTGCTTTTTATCAGTATTTTAAACATTTGATTCATTGCTATTTTTCAGCATTATGCAAATAATGTAAACATCCAAATTTAAAAAATATCGTAATGTTGGGCAGATCACAACATTTGAAAACGAAAAATATATCTTGAAAAAGGCTCGCAGGGAAGTCACGACCGGAACCCATTTTTTAACACTTTCCAACAAAGTTGAAAAGTGTATATGAATTCGGTTTGTCTGTCTGTCCGTGCTCTAACTCGCATAACTATACTCGGGTTGTCAATATAATTGATATATGTTATTGAGATTTACTATGGCATGTTTGATATTGAAAATGAAGTGTATAGCGTTACTAGTTCGTTTATACTCATTTAGGATAGGGCGGAGCTAGAGAGGGGTCCGGGGGGCATACCTCCCCCCCTCCCCCTCTCGGGGTTAAAATTCAATGTTCTCTGGGAAAATATTTTGACTTTTGAATTTCGGCAAGGTCGGGTTGGATCGGGTTAGAGCTATTTTTTTTTTTCTTTTCAAGTCGGATTGACTAAACTAATTCTTCCGGGTATGACTAAGTTTCTGATTGTATTTCGATTCTTGCAGGTTGGGTTCAGGTAAACCCGATTTTTCGAAAAAAAAATGTCAAAATTCCTTCAAAAATCTACATATTTGATACATGGATGACTCTTTATACATGTTTATTTTTCAACATAAAAGATAAAATTTATACTGAAATTACGATCATATGCTATTTTTTTATAATTAAATTAAACTGTATATCAATTTTCACTGATTGTGGATTTACTGTCGGCTTGGTTTCAAGTATTTCGGATTCGGTTAAGAATACGAGGATGAAAATTATTTTGTTGGGACCTGGTTAAATGACAAGTAGAGTGCTGCATCGGTTCGGGCAAACTGAACTTGACCCGGCTCGCGGTATAGACCGGATCTGGTTGGACCTAATCTTTTGTCATTGCGAGTCGGATTCGAGTCGGGTTAACTTTAACTGTTTCAGATTCGGGTTATGTGCTGATACTTAATGCTCTCGATTTGAGATGAATTCGATTACTGAAAAGAATTTACAAAATTTAATTTAAAATTTTAAATAATAATAATAATAATAATAATAATATATTTGAACATTAACGAGTTCCTGTATATTGAATTTTTCCTTCTGCATATAAAAAAATGTAACGATTTGGAAATGGACCAAAAAAAATCTGCGTAGATCTTCCCGGTACATTCCTAGATCGGCATCCATATTTCTTGTGACCAGAGGCTCTTTCTTCGTTAATATTAAGAAAACTGTTTCATACAAAAAAAATAAAATTAGCGCTATTATAGAGAAATGTTTAATAAACACGCTGATGCAGACAGTTTTTAAATCGAATAATTATTTTAAGAGATATTTAATATTAGAATTGGTCAAAATCATTTCAGTAAAACAATTTATGTGAGCAAAAGCTATACATTGGAATTTAAACATTTTTACATCATTCAATACTTTATGAATTCCCGGTGTGCAGACTGCACTTATTTTTTTAATTTGACTCATTTTTTGAGGATTTATCTCCATTTTTAATTGAAATTTTTAGCATTTTGAAAGATATTTTTTACATATTTTAGAAAAGGATATTATTTTAAACTGTTGCCAATTTTCAAAACAGCGCAATTATTTCCTTCAAATTAAAAATTTATTTACACGTGGCTACTATAATCAGAAAAAACTTTCAAATGATAATTAAGATATTTATAAGATATGATTTTATAACGTCTTTTAAGCAAATAAATATCTTAATATTGTGATATGAGAATTAAGATTAAAAATCAGGAAAATATCGAAAGTTACGTCATAAAAACTATAGTTACACATGAATTTTAAAATTTTTCAATAATAAATTCATTATTATGCGTTAAAAATCGCGCGTTATGCGCAAACAGAGGAAATTTACGTCATATTTAAAAAGACCAAATAATTGACAGTTTGCAAAACAGTTTAAATTAAAAAATATATTTCAGCGAGACATTTATTTCATAATTTGAGATAATCTTTTCAAATATTATCGTGAATTCTAAAACAGCGCAAATAATATTTCCTTTCTAGCAACAAAAGTATTTTCATGTGAATGTTAAAATGTGTAAATTATTTTACTAAAAATATAACTTCTTTAAATATACAAAACATTTATTTAGACAAACACATCACAGCAAATACGAATACATATATCCAAAACCATACTAACAACATAAATCTCATCCTCTCGAACATTTCACGTTTTTCGTCTGAATAAAAATAAATTAAATACATGGAGTAAAGAAAAAATTGTCTATTGTCCAAGAGTTCATCTTCTGAAAAAAATAATTTAAATATTGCCATGCGACTTTACTTACAATATTGTGATATGAGAATTAAGATTAAAAATCAGGAAAATATCGAAAGTTACGTCATAAAAACTATGGTTACACATGAATTTTAAAAATTTTCAATAATAAATTCATTATTATGCATTAAAAATCGCGATGATATACAAAATGATATTTTCTACCTATATGTTTGTTAATATTATTCACTCATGGGTTTTTAATCCAATCAATTACAGATTGACTATCAGTACTGATTTCTATTGGACACTTCACCATTTCTTCTTGGTTTAACTCTTCCAAGAGACCCATTAACCATTTTTCTTCACAAACAGCATCACATAAACTTAAAAGTTCAGATTCCATTGTAGAAAGCGCAACCAGTTTCTGTTTGTTACTTTTCCATCCAATTAGTGATTCTCCTATCTTTACGATATATCCACCAAATGATTTTGAATCCCGTGTAGTACACCAGCTAGCATCAGAACAAAGTGATAATTGGCTCTTTTTATTTTTAATTCGAAGTCTGTAGTTTTTAGTGCCTTGAATGTACCGCAAAACTCTCTTCACTGCCTGTAAATGAATTTCTCTAGGATCTTTTGCATATTGAGACAAATTACTTAAAGTGAAAGCTAAATCTGGCCTTGTTCCTCTTACTAGATATCCTATACTTCCAAGCATTTCTAGATATAATGTTACATCAATTTTATTTTCACTTTCATATTCATCTAATTTTATTCCAGAAACACCAGGGGTTTTCACACTTCTACAATTTTCCATATCAAATCTTTCTAAGATCTTTTCTGCATACTTAGCTTGCCCTAGCAAAAATTCTCCATTATTTTCTTCAATATCAATACCAAGGAATTTAATGTTTTTCTTCAGCTCTTTAATTTTTGCTTCTTTATTCAATTTTTATATCAGTTTATTTATTAATTCTTCGGATTCACTAACGATTATTCCATCATCGACATACATCCCAACTGTAATAAATTTATTATTATTTTTATTAAAAAACACACATGGATCTGCTTTGCATGGCATGGCTGTAACCCAATTTTATCAAATATATTAACTAATTTTTCATACCAGCATCTTCCTGCTTCTGGCAACCCATATAAATTTCCTGTTACTAATAATATTTTCCCTCCTTCAATTTGTAGACCTTCAGGCGGATTCATATAAACAGCAGTTTCTAAATCTGCATTCAGATATGCTGTTTCTACGTCGAAAAATCTAGTTTTCTAACCTTTCATTGCTGCGACTGCCAACAAAGTTCTAAATGATTCCGTTTTCATTACAGAACTATACGATTCTTGATAATTTGTCCCAAATTTAAGTCTTGATCCGTCGGCTACTAATCTCGCTTTATATTTTACATCTTCGCCGTTTTCTTTTACAGTAAAGATCCATTTGCTTCTCAGTGCCTTCACATCTTTTGGTTTGTCAACAACTTTCCACGTTTTGTGTTCTTCTAACGAGTGTAATTCCTTTTTGATTGCTTCTATCCATTTATCCTTATCTTTAGAATTTAATACATCTTTGTAATTCTTTGGAACTTCCTCGTGCACTAGATTTGCTAAATACTTTGGATTCGGTTTCTTAATTCGTGATGATCTTCTAGGTTCTTCAAACAGCTTATTCTCATTAGTTTCTTTTACTTTCTGTTCCTCATTTTCATTAATTATATCATTTACTTCATATTCTTCTGTCACAGAATCATTCAAATCATTTGACAACGCAATTGTTTCCTTTTTCTGATTTATTCTTCTTCATTTTCATCGGAATTATTCTCTTCTTGTTCATCTATTACATTTTTATTATTGGTAATGTTGATGTATTCAAATTCATCAGTCATTTCTTCTTTGTTAGCTATATCTTCATATCCCATTTTTTCTTCTATAAATTCTACATCTCTGCTTTCACATATTCTCTTTTCCTTTAAATCGTACAATCTGTATGCTCGCCGATCTCTTGAATATCCGATAAACACTGCTGGTTTTGCTCTAACATCAAATTTCTTTTTACTGATATCATCGTTGCGATAAAAAGCTTTACATCCAAATATTCTCATATCTGTTGGTTTAGTATTTGACCATACTTGTAATGGCGTTTTCTTTCTCGTAACTGTTGGAGTAACATTATGTATATAAGCAGCTGTTGATACTGCTTCGACCTAAAAGGATAAAGGTAGTTTTGCTTCGATCAGCAATGTTCTTGCAGCACTAATAACAGTCCGATTAGCTCTTTCTGCGATCCCGTTACTTTGTGGACTATGAATTGTGGTTCTTTCATTCTTTATACCCTTCCTTTTATAATAATTCAAGCACGAGTTCTTCGTTAGTAAATTCACCACCATTATCTGATCTAACCGCTTTTACTTTCTTGCCGGTTTCATTTTCTCTTCTCTCTATTATATTTATAATTCTTTCTTTTGCTTCATCTTTACTTCTTAAAAAATCTACAAAATATCTTCTACTATATTCATCTACTACCATTAGCATGTATTTACTCCCTCCCAATGAGTGTACTTTCATTGATCCACATAAATCAAAATGTAATCTTTCTAAAATGCGTGTTGTTCCTTCTATCACAGGATTAAATGGTGTTCTTGTTAATTTCCATTGAATACATATTTCACAATTTGTTTCTTCACCATTCATCTTTTCTAATCCCCTTACAAGATTTTCTCTCGACATTCTTTGTAAGTATACATAATTTATATGCCCAAGTCTTCTATGCCATAATTCTTTCTTTGATTCATTTGTTCTTAAACAAGATTCGTTTCTAACTTCATCTGTTTCTTGTACAGCTAAGTTTATTTTAAATGTATTATCTTCAAATGTTCCTTTAGCTATTAATTCACCTGTATTCTTTTCATAAATGGCTGCTCCTTCATTATCAAATGTTACATACTTTCCTTCTCTGACTAAACTTGGAACTGACATTAAATTTTCTCTTAAATTAGGTACGCAAAGAACCTCTGTAAGTTTTATTTTTGTTTCGCCAATTTTCTTATCGTAAGTCGTAACATGAACATTTCCACAATATTTCGCTTGTATTGATCGCTCACTGTCAGCAGTTGCAATTGCTACATCTTCAGGTTTTCTTTCTACAACAATATTTTCTTTATGCGTCATATGCGAAGTGCAAGCTGAATCTAACATCCAGATTGTTTCCCTATTATTTTCAGATTCTTTACTCTCATTTCTATTCAATTCATTTGACTGCAGTGCATGTTCATTTGTAAAACATGTATATTCTTTTGTTTTCTTGTTTGAAACATTATTATTCTTGTTATAATTCTTATTATTGCGTGAGTATTCTCTTACATCTTGTCGAAGAGCCGAGCTCAGTTTTTTTTTCTAGGGCTCAAAATATACATGATAAGGAATTTCTGAAAGCGTGGAATTTCAAGGAGTGTGTGCCTACCACTCACCGATACTATCTTTGTAACTATTATTCCTTTTTCTTTTCCTCTCTTTCAAAAATTCCTTATCATGTATATTTTGAGCCCTAGAAAAAAAAACTGAGCTCGGCTCTTGGACATTGAGAACTCTAAAATTTCTGCTGCTATTCCCAAGAGCATCACTTTTCTCCAAATCCCCTCTTCTCTCCTGCTTACCTCTTTTTTTTTTCTCTCGCCCCCCTCTTAATTTTAATCTGTTTCCCCTTTTTCAATCCAATCCTGTTGAACTCTGGATTTTATTGGATGTTCTCGTACAATATATTTTTTTCTATTCGCCTAAGCTCCCCTTTCCTTTCTATTCCTAAATTTCTTCATTTAATTATTTTCTCCGCCTTGAGAGGGGCGCATACATTTACGCACCTGTGAATTTTCTTTTCCCGCCTAAATTCCTGAAGACTAACCCATACACATCTGGGCATATCCATATGCATTATGCCCATTTTCTTTTTCTAAAAACGTTAACATCTCTGCTGACCGCTATATAGATGTCAGAACAGTTGCAATTTATTGCGTGCGTATTCTGCTTTCCCGTTCTCTCCCTT
Organism: Maratus speciosus; assembly: GCA_963932465.1. NCBI lineage: Eukaryota > Metazoa > Arthropoda > Arachnida > Araneae > Salticidae > Maratus > Maratus speciosus. Next base: position 360,731,431 of record OZ010795.1, read on the forward strand.
CTATCTTATTCCTATAAATTTGGACTACTATAACGCCCGTTCGTTACTTATATCTTATAGAAATGCATCTCTTTCCGTGACTTTCCTGTGATTTCTCTAAAGCACGCAGGTGTCGCGTTGTACATTTCTGAAAGCGTGGAATTTCAAGGAGTGTGTGCCTACCACTCACCGATACTATCTTTGTAACTATTATTCCTTTTTCTTTTCCTCTCTTTCAAAAATTCCTTATCATGTATATTTTGAGCCCTAGAAAAAAAAACTGAGCTCGGCTCTTCGACAATCTTGAACTTTATTACTATAATAATTTTGAAAATTTTTCTTAGGTGAATATTCCCTATTGTTTCGCGAGTGTGTCATATCCGATTTACTATAACAATTCCGCGCTATATGATTTGGCTTTCCGCAAGCAAAACATAGAACATTTTTCTTTTCATTAGCCCTAAATGCTTTAGACTCGTTTTCGCGAAATCTATCATATTTTCTTTCATATCTCAACAAAGTTTCTCTCATTACTTCATAAGTTATATTTGGGTTTGATGATATCGCAGTTGTTACTTCGCTATATTTCTTTGGAAGCCCTTCTATAATAAATCCTATTAATTCGCATTCATCAATTTCTGTACCCAGTTCTAATATTTCATTAGCTATCCCTTGAGCTCTTATCAAATATACTTCAATCATTTATCTCTCATTTTTCTCTATTCTCGCAAGTTTAATTTTTAATTGAATTCTTCTCTGATTTTCAATTCCCGCATAACGCTTTTTTAGTAATTGCCATAAATCCATAGCTTTTTTAATCCCTCTAACAGCCATCATTTGTTCTGCCGACAACGTCAATATAATTATACCGTAAACTTCATCATTCTTTTCTAACCATACTTTATGCGCTTTTAAACTATCGGGATCACCTTCATTTTTCACCGGTTCATCATTTTCGATAACATCAAATAAATGTTTTGATTTAATTAAAGATTCAACTCGCATACTCCATAATGTATAGTTTTTAATTATTAACGGTTCTATTGTAGGAATTCCAAACATATTGGATTCACACATAGTTAAAGTACTTTATCTTTCAAACTATTTTTAAATGCATATAAATTTCTTACCTCTTAAATTTTTCCTATTGGCGGTTAGTCCAATGGAACAAATTCTTATCTTGTATTAGGCCTATTTTCGATACAATTCGTATTTATTTACTCTTCTTATTTGTGCAATCAAAATACAAAATTCGCTTTTTAAAACCACTGCGCCGCTACCAAATTGTTATTTATTTTTAACATTTTAGTTAAAGTAATGATAATTATTTTACTATAAATATAAGTAGTGGGGAAAAGGGTGTTCGATTCGCAGAGTGGGTGGTGTGTGGTGGGTGGAACTGAATATCGTACTACTATAGTACGAGAGGGTTTGAGAGATATGTGTGTTAAGTTCTTATCAGTCGGAAAGGAGATAAGATAGGATAATCTGTTAAGATAATCTGATAGTGAAATAAGAGTAAAGTGTGGAAAGATCATGTTATAGTAGGATAGTATTAGTTTAGAAGAAAATTATAGATAGTTTTCGAACGTAAGGAGTCGATTAGGATCATACTATAGTATGATAGGGTAGGTGGGGGCTAAATTTTAGACGGGGCTTAATTTTTCGTGGCATCTTAGAGTTTAAACGAATATCCATATAAGGTAATGTTATACTGTAACATAAGAGTTTAGGTCTTTTTGAGAGGAAGCTTATTTATTTTTTGAATCGACTTAGGGTTTGAACATGAAACGGAACTGAAAGTGATAGGTGGCGCCCTCTATCGGCAGGAATTGGAAAGTATTGCAATTAGGTTTTTTTGTAAAAATTTCACTTGGAATCGAACCTATGACAAAATAGTCTCTTGACTTGATAATTTGAAGTAGGTTTAACTGATCAAGCCAAGAAACTATACCTGTGAGTCGAGATTTTAGATATTTCAAGGCAAAAATTGTGGCTCTCGCATTCATGTGCGTTGGTTTGTCGGTTACTTAGGATAAGTTACAGTACCTATTTTAACTACTACTACACTTTGAGAATTACTTTAATGTATAAGTTTTTATCGACTTTGCATGCGAGAGTAGGTTCATTCTACCATACCTTAGTTTCGAACTTCGTAACAAATTTCATTTTTTTTTTTTTGTAACTGATATGCTATGCACTATTTGAGAATTACTTTAATGTATACGATTTTCATTTTTAGTTTTAACATATTTTATCGATTCTGCACGTGAGAGTAGGTTCATTTTACCAAACCCTGATTTCGAACCTATGAACTATGAGTCAAATTTCATTTTTTGTGGGTGATACGCTATCCACTGGGCAAACCGTGCCCCAACATTTACTAACATACATTTGAACACTATCTTTTCTAAATACTTATCATTTTATTATGCTTTCGTTTAATATTAATTTAACTTAACGGGAGTTATAATTGCATCACAACATTTAACATTCTGACAGTTTTTTAATTTTCTATTTTAATGTCCTTGTAGCGCAATTGGATAGCGCATATGGCTGTTAACCATGGGGTTACCGGTTCGAGTCCGGTCAAGGACGAACTATTATTTTTTCTTAATAAGTTTAGAGATTTCAAGGGCCCATTTTGAGAGAAAGTTATACAATAAGCAATTATTATAAATTAAATCAGCTCCTAGTTCGTTATTGCAATAGATAATTATTTAATGATTCTACATTACTTCTAATGAATTTTAAAACTACTGCTACACTTCCACTCATTCTTTTGTAGAGTTTAATAAAATTTAGTACTAGTTTAAACATTGGTTTAACATATATTTCACTGAAATAATAAAATTAACTTGTAAAACGTTAGAACGATGAATTCAAACTCGTAATTCGAATAATCATATCCTTTCTAGACATTTCAAAAGTATCTTTCAATATCTGATTGATCCACTTCCCGTGAACTTTATACTTTATGTCACGTGTTATTCTCACATTTATGCACCAATCATTAAATTTTTTTTAACATGTGCCCCCTATGATTATATGAAATTGAATGGAACGATACTTTTTTCATTAGTGTTTGCTTTTCTTTGAATATGTGAAGACGTTTTTACACTTAAGATAATATGGCTGGTTCTCAAGATGGATATTCTACTATGTTAAACGATGATGTATCAAGATTAAATGATCAAGACATGATATTAACAGTACAACTTAAAGTAGAACCCGTTTCAGATAATGAAGTGGAATCCTCTGTATCAAAACTGAAGTCACCTTTTATATGTACTGTTTGCAGCAAGTCTTTTTTACGAAAAGGTAATTTAAACCAACATTTGATCATACATTCAGGAGAAAGACCATTTGTATGTGACATCTGTCAAAAACATTCTCTAGAAAGACTGTTTTGAATCGTCATAAATTATCTCATTTAAAGATACCTTCGCAACATAAATATGATTCATGTGATGAAGCCTTCTCAAGAAAGTCTGACTTATTAAAACACAAGAAGATCCACAAGTCCTCCAAGCAGGATAAATGTAGCGATATGAAACCAGTTTTATACGAACATGAGACACATGTTTCGGATATTGGAATACCTCCTTTAAAGATAAAGTCCTTTGAATGTGGAATTTGTCATAAAACATTCATGCAAAGAACTGATTTAAAACGTCATAGTATAACTCATTCCAAGACAGCCACTGCATATAAATGTGATCAATGTGGAAAAGACTATTTCAGCAAGTTTTTGTTAAAAAGTCATACGTTAATCGCACATCAAACACCCCATTTGAAGAAAAAGTCCTCTGAATGTGAAATTTGTCATAAAACATTCATGCAAAAAACTTATTTAAAACAGCATAGTATAACTCATTCTAAGACAACCACTTCATATAAATGTGAACAGTGTGGAAAAGACTATTTAAGCAGGTTTTTGTTAAAAATTCATATGAAGTCTCACGAAAAGACTCTCAACACATACAATTGTGATAAATGTTCCAATTCATTTTCATCAGACTCTATTTTAACTAAACATAAAAAAATTCATTCTAAGAAATATAAATGTAATCACTGTAACATTATCTTTTATCTCGATTTTGAGTTTATACATCATCTTATCAAAATGCATAAATGAAAACTTTGTCTAAACATATAAATTGATTTGAATATCTACACCTTTCTAAAATTAATTGTCTTTCTATAACTATTGAAAATGATTAATAAATATTATGTAAGTGAAAGATATTTTGTCTTTTTATTTTTTTTGTTCTAAAACCATTTCAAATTTTATCTAAGAAATTATATTCAATTAAGAAATTAGTTACTATATATTCATATAATATTTTACTAAATAGAAAATACTCATGGGTTTTTAAACAACATTTTATGCATACCCATACTAAAAAGAGGGTTGCAACCAAAATTAGTCAGCGAAAGTGACGCCAACTTGGCGATATCTCTAATATTTTGCCAAATTCCTGTAGACATTCATTGTGAACCAATAGGGATTACTTGCTTACTAGGTAATTATTTAATAAGTATTCATATAATATTATATTAGAAAGAAAAAATAAATATCATATTTCAAATTTTGTTTAAGTAATTACAAAACATTTAATAATATTTTTACATAATATTTACTAAGTATTCGACTAATATTTCACTAAAAAATATTCAACTAATATTATACTAAAAAGAAAAAATAAATATAATATTTCAAAATTTTGTTTAAGTAATTGTATTCAATTAAGTAAATATTTATTAAGTATTCATATAATACTATACTAAAAAGAAAAAAATATATAATATTTCAAATTTTCTCTAAGTAATTGTGTTCAATTAAATAATATTTACTAAGTATTCACATAACATTTCACTAAAAATTATATCCAATTAAATAAACAGTTACTAAGTATTCATATAATATTATACTAAAAAGAAAAAAAATACAATATTTCAAATTTTGTCTAAGAAATTGTATTCAATTAAATAAATATTTATTAAGTATTCATATAATATTATACTAAAAATATATATATATATAATATTTCGAATTTTGTCTAAGTAATTGTGTTCAATTAAATAATATTTACTAAGTATTCACATAACTTTTACTAAAAATTTTATTCAATTAAATAAATAGTTACTAAGTATTCATATAATATTATACTAAAAAAAAAAAAATACAATATTTCAAATTTTGTCTAAGAAATTGTATTCAATTAAGTAAATAGTTACTAAGTATTCATATAATATTATACTAAAAAGAAAAAATAAATATCATATTTCAAATTTTGTTTAAGTAATTGTATCCAATTAAATAATATTTACTAAGTATTCGTATAACATTTTACTAAAAATTGTATTCAATTAAATAAATAGTTACTAAGTATTCATATAATATTATACTAAAAAGAAAAAAATAAATACAATATTTCAAATTTTGTCTAAGAAATTGTATTCAATTAAGTAAATAGTTACTAAGTATTCATATAATATTATATTAAAAAGAAAAAATAAATATCATATTTCAAATTTTGTGTAAGTAATTATGTTCAATTAAATAATATTTACTAAATATTCAAGTAATATTACACTAAAAAGAAAAAATAAATACAATATTTCAAATTTTGTCTAAGTAATTGTATTCAATTAAGTAAATAATTACTAAGTATTCAGCTAATATTATACTAAAAAGAAAAAATATATAATATTTCAAATTTTGTTCAAGTAATTGCAAAATATTTAAAAAAAATATTTAATAATGTGGGATCCCATTTCCCGAAACCCCACAGAGCTGGCTTAGATCCAAAACCCTACAAAACTAGCTTACTAAGCACCGCCAGGAGTCTGTCTCACAACTCCGAATTGAAGGACTCTAGTGATGCTGACGCATGCGCGCAGCAAGTGGCTGTCGGCGGCAGGCATGCTGCGAGTTTGAAAGGAACTGAAGTGACGGGAAAAAACGAGAGAACAGAATTCGATGGTTGGTGCTGATATGAGGGTGTGGACGCAAGAAGGTAGTAGTAAAAAGACGTAGCTCGAATTAAAATGTATTAAATGTTTTTTTGTGAGTGCTTGTCATCATGTATTCGCCCTGTAAATATAGCTTTTTCCAATATAACTATTTTTTCAAGAGAAGTCGTCTTTATTTCGGTTTTAAGTGTCAATTTTATTTGTGATCAAAAGATGTTCCATAAATTTTGGTGCCAGAAGTGTTACGAATGATTTAATATTCTGACGTTGTCGCCCACAAGTCTGACGAATGAGTTTGAAATCGCCGATGGAAAAATAAAAGTACGGAATTCTGTGTTCAAGTGATATTGTTCTTACTGGTGAGTACTGTATACAATTCTTTTTTTTATTTCATGATGAAATTGATCGATATTCCTGAACTGGAACTTGCCATTAAAAGTGAAAAAACTAGTAAAATTAAGATTTTGCATAAATTTCTTTTCGATGCTGAAGGTGATAGATCAAATAGAAAAAGAATCAGAGAATTTTCTGGTTTTGGTTATCAAACCGATAGTCCCGAATTTAAAAGCAAAATAACAAAAAGTCAAGCTGATTTTTCTCTGAATGATTTGATTACAATTTGTAATGTACTTTGCATCTCGAATGAAGGATCTTTAGTCGATCTTACGACGCGATTAGTTACTTATTTATCGGATTTAAGCTTGCTACAAGCAAATGTTCAGAACGACAGTGATACAGATTCAGAACAGGAAGTACCTTTAAATAATAGTTTGGCAAGTAATGACATAGAATCATCAAATTTGGATCAGATCAAGCAATTTCCAGTTCAAAGTTTTGTGCCATCAACTGTTAATTTTAGTGACATTGAAAATGTTGTACCTCCGTTTGATGGTAGTGCATGTCAGGATATAAAAATATGGCTGAATAATTTTGATGATGTCGCTAGTATATTTAATCTGTCCGAGTTACATAAGTATATTTTTGTAAAAAGATCCTTAAGAGGCAAAGCTAAATTGTTGGTTCAGACCGAATTACATATAAATTCATATGAGAAATTGAAGCAACTTTTGATTGCTGAATTTAGCACTACTTATAATTCTGCGGAGTTGCATCATTTGTTAAATAAAAGAAAGTTACATGAAAATGAAACACTTGAAGAGTATTTTTTAATAATGAAGCAGTTAGGTGCTCGTGGTAATATAGAGGATTCGGCGTTGATGCAGTATGTTATAAATGGAATACCCGACCCTGTTTTTAGGAAATCAATATTGTATGGATGTCAATCAATTTTAGAATTTAAACAAAAATTAAAAGTCTATGAGAAGTTACGGTCGGAATATGAAAATACAAAATCTAATAAACATGAAGGAGCTAAGCCTAAAATTAAATCCGAAGTTGAAGTTAAGAACAGATTTAGGCCTGTAAAGCCAAATATACGCTATTATAATTGTGGCGGGAATAATCATAAAAGCATTAACTGCGTTAATAAAGATAAAGGGCCCCTTTGTTTCTCTTGTAACGGTTATGGTCACAAATCATTTCAGTGTAGTAATAAATCGAAAGATACAAATGTTAAAAATGCTCAGCCACAAGTTAACAATATTACATCCCAAGATTTAATTCTAAAAGAGGTAAAGCTTTATTCTTTACATTTAATCTCCTTGATAGATACTGGTAGTCAAAAGACTCTGTTAAAGAAAAGTGTTTATGATAATTTGAAGAACTTTGTGGAATTAAAACCTACAGGTATCAGTCTGACCGGTTTAGGGAAAATCTCAGTTAAGCCAGAAGGTTATTTCGATTCAGAAATTGAAGTTGATAATTCGAAATTTAAAGTTGACATTTTTGTCGTTAATGACAGTTGCATTAATTTCGATTTAATTATTGGCACTGATGTTATTCATCAAGGTACATTAACTATTTCTGCTAATGAAGTGAAATTGGATAAAACGGAAGTTCAGTCTAATGACTTTTTAGTTAACATTGTAAATGTTCTAGATGAGCCTAAAATTGATTTAAGTCACATTGCTGACAGAAATTTACGTTCGGAATTATCCTCTTTAATTGAGAATTATGTGCCAATTAAAACTAAAACTATAGATGTTAAAATGAAAATTAATTTAATGGATGAAATCCCAGTTTGTTCTTCCCCTCGAAGATTACCGCCATGTGAGAAAAAAATAGTTGAAGACCAAATTGAGGAGTGGCTAGCGCAGGGAATCATTAGGAAGAGTTCTTCTAATTTTTCGTCGCCGGTAGTGTTAGTTAAGAAAAAAGATAACACAATAAGACTTTGTATTGATTACAGACGTCTTAACAAGAAGACAGTGCGAGAACATTTTCCATTACCAGTAATAGATGATGTTATAGATCAATTACACTCTGCTGAGGTATTTACAACCATAGATTTAAAAAACGGTTTTTTTCATGTTGAGGTTGAAGAAGGCTCACAGAAATATACCTCTTTTGTCACTCATGAAGGACAGTACGAATTTTTAAAGTGTCCATTCGGGTTGTCCAATAGCCCTAGTGTTTTTCAAAGATATATTTATAATGTATTTCGAAACTTGTTAAAAGATCACACTGTAGTCATTTATATGGATGACCTAATAATACCCGCCAAAAACGAAGCTGAAGGTCTAGAAAAATTAAAACTTGTTCTTGAAACTGCATCGGAATACGGGTTGGAACTAAATCTTAAAAAATGCAATTTTTTGAAGCGTGAGATTGATTTTTGGGGGTATAGAATCATAAATGGTAAATTGTGTCCCTCCCCACTGAAAACAAAAGCAGTAATAAATTTTCCCGAACCAAAGTGTACCAAAGATATTCAAAGTTATTTAGGATTAACAGGATACTTTCGAAAGTTTATAAGAAATTATTCAGTCATAGCTAAACCGTTGAGTGACCTGTTAAGAAAAGATTCTAAATTTAAGTTTGGTGTAGAAGAACAGAAAGCTTTTAACGAACTCAAGCGCATTTTGTCGTCTGAACCAGTACTTTCAATTTACAATCCCAAAAGCGCGACCGAAATCCATTGTGATGCCAGTATAGATGGCTATGGAGCTGTGTTAATGCAACAATCGCCAGTAGACAATCAGTTTCATCCAGTTTATTTCGCCAGTAAAAAAACAACCGAAGCTGAACGAAAGTATACTAGCTATGAATTAGAAGTCTTAGCTGTAATTGAAGCCTTGAAAAAGTTTAGAGTATATGTGCTAGGTATTTCATTTAAAATAGTAACCGACTGTGATGCATTTAAAATGACTATGGATAAAAAAGAAATGAGTACAAAAATAGCTAGATGGGCAATTATGTTATCAGATTTCGATTATACTATTGAGCATAGACACGGTACTAGCATGAGGCATGTTGATGCATTAAGCAGATATCCTATTTGTATGGTAATCCAAGATAGCTTAACTTTTAAAATTATCCAAGCTCAAGAAACTGACGAGCATATTAAAACCATAAAAGAAATTCTAAAAGTAAAATCTTATGATGATTATTTAGTTAAAAATGATGTTCTTTATAAATGTGTTAATGGTAATGATTTATTAGTTGTACCAGATGAGATGCAAATGAATATAATTAAGGCCGCTCACGAAAAAGGTCATTACGCAGTCGCACGAACAGAAAAAAATTTAGAGAATGATTTTTACATCCCCAAAGTTAAACAAAAAATCGAGAAATGTATATTAAATTGTGTTCCCTGTATTTTAATAAATCGAAAATCCGGTAAACAAGAAGGTTTGCTACACCCGATAGAAAAAGAAGAAACTCCGTTACATACGTACCATGTTGATCACTTAGGTCCATTGGAGAGCACGAATAAAAATTGCAAACATATTTTTTCAGTCATTGACGCATTCACAAAATTTGTTTGGTTGTATCCCACAAAATCTACCGACACTGCAGAAGTACTTTCTAAATTAGAAATCCAAAAAACTGTTTTTGGAAGTCCATTTCGCATAATCTCACATAAAGGTCTTGCCTTTACCTCCAAAGCTTTTGAAGATTATTGCGTCAGAGAAAATATTAAACATGTCCCGATTACCACAGGGTTACCAAGAGCTAACGGCCAAGTCGAACGTCTTGTGGTGAGTCGCTCGTATAATATAATCACTCACTTAAAAACTCTTTACTACCTTTATTCGTAGAACATTGATAAACGTCGATTCTGACACTCATCGTATTCGAACACACAAAAACGCAATGTAAACATTTTCGTCTGCGCTGCTATGACAACGGCTCTGGCCAGCTGCCATTCCGAACGAAGAATTTTATCCCTTGCCCGTCTGCGGCTGCCACAGAGTATCCCCCCAGTGACGTAGGGTACCGAAGAAACGATATACAAGTGTATACTATTTTTTTTTTTGACTATCTGTGTCAGAATCCACGCTTGTGGAGAAAAATTACAAGGATATTTACATGAAATAAAATTGCAATATATAACAAAATATAGGCATAATGTGTAGTATGCAAAATGAACAATTTATCAACAATTTCAGTAAGTAATATAAGATGCCAGTTTTTTAGGAAAATGGACATGTCTGCCCGAACGTGTGACAGTTTTTGTTTGGTCAGGGTTACTGTCCGCTTTAAGAGAGAGTTTTAATTTAGAGTTCTCTGGAACAGTTTTCGTGGACAAGTCTGAAGTAGAAATCAAATGAGCTGGCTTCACTCGATCTATTGATACCGTAGACTTACGACCATTAAGCTCGATTGTTATAGTTTTCCCAGTTCTACTTAGGACTTTGTGAGGACCAGTATATGGTTGACACAATGGAGGTTGTACATGATCCACTCTTAGAAAGATGTGTGAACAAGATGTCAAGGAAGGGTGTATATAGAACTTCTCTTGGCAGTGAGATGATGTAGCAACTGGACTTAACTGCCGCATGGTGTTTCGTAGTTGCGTGACGAAGTTATCGTTGAAAGGTCGGATCTTGTATTCATCCAGCATATCACAGGGCAGTCTCAACGTAGTGCCGTAGACAAGCTCAGCGCAAGAAGCTTGTATATCTTCCTTCACTGCTGTGCGAATGCCTAGTAAAACTATCGGTAATATTTCAGTCCACCTACTGGTTTCGTGAGCTTTGATGGATGACTTTAAATGTCGATGAAATCTTTCGATAATGCCATTCGATATCGGATGATATGCCGTTGTGCGGATCTTCTGTGTTCCCATCATTTTCGTAAATTCATCAAATATTGCTGATCGCATTTGTGGGCCTTGATCCGTGGTTATGAGCGAAGGGCAACCAAATCTTGATATCCAATGCTTTAATATGGCACTACAAATTGTTTTAGCTTGTGTATCAGATATAGGTACGGCTTCTGGCCATCTGCTAAATCGGTCAATCATCGTTAAAAGATAGCTGAAACCGTCAGATGGAGGCAAGGGACCTACGATATCTATATGTATTTGGGAAAAACGTGCATCAGGAAGAGAGAACGTGCCAAGAGGTGCTTTGGTGTGCCTCTGTATTTTTGATCTTTGACACTTCTCACAGCCACGAACCCAGTTTTTGATGTCTCGTTTCATATTTGGCCATACGTATCTGGAACAAATTAGTTTTGTGGTAGCTGCTATGCCTGGATGGGCTAGGTTGTGCAAATGTTCATATATCAGCCGACGAAAGAAACTAGGAACTAAGGGTCGAGGCGTACCTGTTGAAGTATCACATAGTAGGCTACAATCAGAAATGAGGCAAGGTTTCAATTCCAATTTGAGCGATGTACTATTATGCAGGTTCTGTAGCTCTGAATCATTTTCCTGAGCTTTTGCGAATTCCTCAAAATTTAAGATTGGAGATTTTGAAATAGAATCAATTTCAATTCTTGAGAGGCAATCTGCAACAATGTTTTCGGAACCTGGTACATGTCTAATGTCAGTGGAATATTGGGAAATGTAATCTAAATGGCGTGATTGCCGCGGCGAACATTTATGGGGATTTTGCTTAAATGCATAAATTAGCGGTTTTTGATCAGTATAAATTTGAAAAATTCTCCCCTCTAGCATGTGCCGAAATTTTTTTATTGCCGAATAAATAGAAAATAATTCCCGGTCATATGTTGACCAATTCCGCTGACTGTTGTTTAATTTCATGGAAAAAAATGCTAAAGGTTCATAACGTTCCTGATAAAACTGCATAAGGGTGCCGCCGATCGCGACATCTGAGGCGTCAACCCATATACTCAACTGAGCGCCTGGAATAGGGTGCCGTAAAAGAGCAGCCTGAGATATTGCATTTTTGGCAGCTACGAAAGCTTTTTCAGCATCTTCGTTCCAATTAAGGGGTTCTGTTTTAGGAACACGGGAACGAGATTTCTTTTTGTTTGTATGGCCTTCTAACAATTTCACTAAAGGCGCAAGTATGTGTGCAGCTTGATATATGAAAGACCTATAAAAATTAAACATACCCAAAAATCTTCGAAGTTGAGATAAGGTTGTGGGCTGCGGAAAATCGATTATGCATTTAACTTTATCTGGAAGTGGTTGAATACCATGTTCAGATATTCGAAATCCTAAGAAATCAATGGTAGGTTTACCAAATGTGCACTTGGATACATTTATGCACAAACCATATTCTGCTAATTTGGAAAATAGTGCTTTTAAATGATGATAATGCTCCTCGGCATTTTTAGAGGCTATGAGTATATCATCGACGAAAGCATAGACGCCTGGTAAATCACGTATTACCTCATCTATGAATCTCTGAAATGTTGCAGACGCATTGCATAAGCCAAATTGCATGCGTGTGCTTTCGAACAATCCAAAAGGTGTGCATATCGCTGTTTTGGGAATATCATCAGGATTGATTGGTATTTGATGATATGCTTTGATGAGGTCAAGTCGACTAAAAATTTTAGTGTCACGTAAATTAGCAGTAAAATCAGCTATACATGGTATCGGGTATCTGTCTTTTTTTGGTTTGCGCATTCAAGGCACGATAATCACCTACAGGTCTCCATTCCAAAGTTCCCTTTTTTGGAACCATGTGCAAAGGTGATGCATAGTTGCTACGTGAAGGTCTTAAATGTCCGAGTTGTATCATATTTTGAAATTCTGTTTTAGCAATTTTCAGGCGATCCGGAGCCAACCTGCGGGGTTTTGCCACAACTGGAGGTCCTTTTGTTGAAATAAAATGCATTGTGTTGTGTTTGACAGGCTGATTGGGATCTGGTAATTTTGTAATAGATGGGAATTGTTTAAGAAGTTCATTATATATATTATCAATATTGATTGTTTTTACTGAATGAATTAATGCACATTTCATGTGACCTGTTGTTTCAAATTTTGTTTTTAAATCTCTTAGACATTTGTGGCGGAGATCTGGAACCAATTCGAAATTATGGAGAAAATCTGCTCCCAAAATTGGTGTACTAACATTTGCCACTAGAAAAGTCCAATTAAATTTTCGTCTTAACTTAAAATCTAGAGAAAGGGTTTGTTGACCATAAACATTTATAGGGGAAGAATTAGCAGCCAAAAGCGTTTGTACGGGTGGATTCCGTTTTTGTACATTGTTGGCAGGAAGGATTGACACGTCCGAACCGGTGTCGACCAGAAAAGAAACATTTGTAGTCCGGTCTCTAATGAACAGGCGACGTGACTGTTGAGGCAAAGAATAAGTCGCCTCTACTCTTTGCTGGTTTCGTTTCCCGCCCAAGAACACGGCTTTATGCATTTTTCTTCCCTACATTTTTTTCCAAATCGTCTATGATACCAACAGATACTTGAATCCCGATTATCACTATTACTTCGCCCTCGAGGTTTACTCCAGTTTCTGCGGTATGGGGACCGACCACGTGAAACAGCAAGCTGATCAATGCGCTTATTTAATTTTTCGATTTCTTTCAATAATTTACCCTCTATCGCCTGTTCATTCGAGCAGGACACGGCAATTGCAGAAGCTGGGGAAGGGGTAACTTCTGAAATACGATCTGAAATTTCCGCTGCTTTATCAAGGGTTAATTCAGAAACAGCCGCTAAAATTGTCTGAACAGAATTTGGTAATCGTTGCAAAAACAATTCTAACATTAAATTGTCTGGAACATTTAGGGATTCCGCGCGACGTTTCATACTACGTAATAAATCTGAAGGTTTCCGATTTCCTAGTTCTTCTCCAGACAAGAGCTGTCGTATCTCTTGCTGGGATGATTCACCTGAGCGCGCAATTAATTCCTTTTTTAAGACACCATAAGGGTCAGTAGCATCTGGTTGCATTAAAATATCACGAATGATTGATGCAACATCGGGTGGAAGATGCGAAACTATATAATTATATTTTGTAACAGATTCTGATATTGCTTTGGGGGTAGCTAAAGCAAATGTGCTTTCGCACATCACAAACCATAGCGCAGGATCTGATCTGTTATATAATGGAATTTGAACAGCATCGACACTAGACATGATTTATGGTAATAAATATATAAAATAGTACAATCAAACCAAAATAAATTCGCGAGTTAAATTTTTCTAATAAAATAACAGAAAAAATATCAGGAAAATGACTCAGAAGAACTTATCTGCTTTCCATCGAGCCGCTGTAGAACGATGTATTCTTTGAAAGATGAAGATGATCGGATAACATTCCAACTCATCTAGGAAGGCTGACGCTCTATATAAGAACAGTCCATGGTCACCATTGTGGTGAGTCGCTCGTATAATATAATCACTCACTTAAAAACTCTTTACTACCTTTATTCGTAGAACATTGATAAACGTCGATTCTGACACTCATCGTATTCGAACACACAAAAACGCAATGTAAACATTTTCGTCTGCGCTGCTATGACAACGGCTCTGGCCAGCTGCCATTCCGAACGAAGAATTTTATCCCTTGCCTTTCTGCGGCTGCCACAGTCTAAATTCGGTCATAATATCTGTTCTGTCTAAATTATCTGTAGATAACCCTACGAAGTGGTATACACATGTAAGCGATGTCCAACAAGTAATAAATTCGACGTTTCAGAGAAGTATTAATACAACCCCTTTTGAGTTGATGTTTGGTACTAAAATGAAGCTAAAAAATAACATCGAGATTACTAGCCTTTTGAACGCTGAAATACAATCAGATTTTATTAATAATCGTGAAGAATTGAGAAAAGACGCTAAAAAACAAATTTTAAAAGTCCGAGAAGAGAACCGTAAAACTTATAATCTCAGACGAAAAAATCCTAACAAATTCAAGCTTAATGATATGGTCGCTATAAAACGTACACAACAAGGTCCAGGTTTGAAGTTAAAATCAAAATATTTAGGTCCTTACAAAGTCATAAAAGTAAAAAATAACGACACCTACGATGTAAAGAAAGTTGGATTTAATGAAGGTCCAATGGTCACTAGTACTTGCGCCGAGTACATGAAGCCGTGGACGGATGAAGCTTGACATAAAAAAAAAGATGAAGAATTTCACCGATTATGACACTACCCCGACTACGACACACCACCGGACTGACTTTAACTGATTTTGACAAAATCAATCCCGAAGGAACGAAAAAAAAAGACGTAAGAAAAAGGAAGACGAAAAGACGTAAAAAAAGGAAAGGCGAAAAGACGTATAGAAAAGGAAGACGAAAAGATGTTAGGTAAAAGAAGACGAAAGACGTGAGAAATAGCAAGACGAATAAGACGTAAGAAGAAAGAACGACGAAGAGATTTAAAACAGAATAAGAAGAATTTTTTAAGGATTGTAATAATGATGACTTTTTTCTAGAATAGAACTTTGGTTGCTGCTGTTTTTTTCTTTATCTTTCCAGGTGATCCAGCTGCTGCTTCCAGCGGTCCAAGATGCATTCGAGGACGACTGATTAGAAGGATGGCCGAGCTGTGGGATCCCATTTCCCGAAACCCCACAGAGCTGGCTTAGATCCAAAACCCTACAAAACTAGCTTACTAAGCACCGCCAGGAGTCTGTCTCACAACTCCGAATTGAAGGACTCTAGTGATGCTGACGCATGCGCGCAGCAAGTGGCTGTCGGCGGCAGGCGTGCTGCGAGTTTGAAAGGAACTGAAGTGACGGGAAAAAACGAGAGAACAGAATTCGATGGTTGGTGCTGATATGAGGGTGTGGACGCAAGAAGGTAGTAGTAAAAAGACGTAGCTCGAATTAAGATGTATTAAATGTTTTTTTGTGAGTGCTTGTCATCATGTATTCGCCCTGTAAATATAGCTTTTTCCAATATAACTATTTTTTTAAGAGAAGTCGTCTGTATTTCGGTTTTAAGTGTCAATTTTATTTGTGGTCAAAAGATGTTCCATAATAATATTACTATATAATATCTACTAAGTATTCATAAAATATTTTACTAAAAAGAAAAATAAATATCATATTTCAAATTTTGTCTAAGTAATTATATGCAATTAAATAATAGTTACTAAGTATTCAACAAATATTGTCTAAGCATTCAACTAATATTGTACTAAAAAGAAAAATATATAATATTTCAAATTTTATCTAAGTAATGGTGTTCAATTAAATAATATTTACTAAGTATTCATATTTTACTAAAAGAAATCATACAATAGTGAAGACATCAGTCAAAGTGTTTAAACACGTAGTTTAATTAAATTACTCTTGAATCAACTTCACTTACATTTAATTTTTCTTCAATTTCTTATCAAATGAATCCTGAGTTAACTTTATTTTATTAATTTCATATTAAATTCCTGAAGTTATCGATTAAATAATTAATTTTCAATACTTTTAATATATTAGAACGTTTAATATATCACCCACCGTTTGTATAAACAACTGTCATTCCCTTATTAATAATGAATATTATCATATGTTACCATACAATTCTTTAAAAAAGGATAAAACCATTAACGTAATATATATCATTCACCCTGTATATAAAAACTATTACCTTGTGTTACCATACTATTCTTCAAAAAAGGATAAAACCATTCACATAATATATATCATTCACCCTGTATATAAAAAACTGTTACTACACAATTCTTCAAAAATGATAAAACGACCATCCAAAATGAATTGTTTAAAACAAAACGTATTCCTATCCTCTTTAATCTGTGTGTTTATTTTTTCAAAGTGTTCGAGTATGGTACTCCTATTATAACTTTTAAAGGAATGTTATAATTTGTACATGTATAACTAAAGAAATAAACAATCCCATAACAATTAAAAATGTATAACATATCTATAAAATATCCTACTAAAAACCTTAATACTATGATTCATACCTTTCAAGAATTAAAAAAGTTAATACTATTCTTCGAAAAAGAATAAAACCGTTAACATAATACATATCATATCAATCAATTAATCAATCAGTCATATCAATCAATTAATCAATCAATCATATCATTACTAATATGTATGTTTATTTTGCTATACCTTTTAGAACTTTTAATAGAGTGTTAGAGTATAATTTGCATATGTATAACTTAAGAAAACAACAATTCTGTAATAAATAAAACATATAACGTAAGTTTAAAACATTAAACTAATAATCTTAATATTATAGTTTATACTTTTTAAAATTAAAAAGTTTAAAAAAACTTTATAAAATTTAAAAATTAAAACTTTGAAAGAAAAAAACTTTTATAAAATTTAAAAATTAAAACTTTGAAAAAAAAACTTTATAAAATTTAAAAAATTAAAACTTTGGAAAAAAACTTTATAAAATTTAAAATTAAAACTTTAAAAAAAAACTCTATAAAATTAAAAAAATTAAAACTTTCAAAATTTACAATTAAAACTTTGAAAAAATTATAGAGTTTACAAAATTAAAAAAATTAAAACTTTGAAAAAGTTTAAAAAATTAAGTTATCAAAATTAAAATAATATTTAAAAACTTCATAAATTAAGTTTGCAAAAGCGAGTTTAGCTGCCTGTACATGTACATGACTTTCAACATGTTATAATTTAATATATATCTTCTTTTTTATCGTATAGAAGCAATAGATTAATATATATATATATATATATATATATATATATACATATATATACACACACACACATACATATATATACTTAATAAAAATATTTTTCAGTAAAAAGAAAAAAGTTATAATAATTAAAATTAAAAAATAAATAAAGAAGTTTTCCAAAATTTAAAAAATAAAAATCTAGTTTTAAAAAAATTCAAAAATGTTTTTAAAAAGTTCAATTAGATTTAAATTAAAAGTATTCAATCATATCAATCAATCAATCAACCAATCAAGATTTCAAATACAAGTAATCAATCATATCAATCAATCAATCAACCAATCAAGATTTCAAATACAAGTAATCAATCAATCATATTAATTCAAATTCAAGTCAATTCAAGTATTATAAGTTAGCAGAAAAAAATTACAATTTATCAAAAGTGAGTTTGCGTGCAAACAAAATCCTATTAAATAACTTTCTTACTCTAGTGAACAAAGATTGATTTTTATACTGCTAAAGTATGATCATTCATTGTTTAACTGGATAATAATATAGTTAGAAGTAACTTAAATTTACTATAAAAGCGAAGTTTTTTATTACATCATTCATAGAATTCAAGTATGAGTATTAACCAAGTTTTATATATTATAATACGCTATACCAACATTGCAAAACTTTAAAAAACAACTATACTTAAACATTCATATAAAAAGCAACAAATTATATATTCATACAACATATTATTATTCGATACGTACATATCGAAAAATAGTGGGACTTACCGCACTTCGAGTCAGAAAAGAAATACTCAGTTTATCAGATTGCAGATCATGACGTAATCAATAAGATATCACATGCTTCCATTATGCCTTCTGGAATGTTCAATGTACAATCAGACTATGTTATTAAGTCACGAAGTCTAACTGATATGAGTTGTTAACACGACGTCAGCCATTTTCAATTTAGTTCTTGAATATGTAGGTTGGATATTTTCTTCAGTCTTATGTTGTGAAATCTTAAGTACTAGGATATCACGTATTTGCAAACAAAAATCCTATTAAAAACTTTCTCACTATTGTGAACAAAGATTGATTTTCATAGTATTAAAGTATAATCATTGATAATATTTGATTGATTACTTAACCGTTATTAATATTATTATTAATATTATTATTAATATTATTAATATTATTATTAATATTATTAATATTAAATATAAAAACGGAAGCTTTTATTGCATCATTCATAGAATTCAAGTTTGAATATTAACCAAGTTTTATATACTTATAAAAACTATTTATACTAGAATATATACTAGTATACTAGTATATACATAGTATAAATTGTATTACTTAGACATATAATTACTTAGACAAAATTTGAAATATGATATTTATTTTTCTTTTTGGTAAATATTATTTAATTGAACACCATTACTTAGATAAAATTTGAAATATTATATATTTTTCTTTTTAGTACAATATTAGTTGAATGCTTAGACAATATTTGTTGTATACTTAGTAACTATTATTTAATTGCATATAATTACTTAGACAAAATTTGAAATATGATATTTATTTTTCTTTTTAGTAAAATATTTTATGAATACTTAGTAGATATTATATAGTAATATTATTAAATATTTTTTTTAATATTTTGCAATTACTTAAACAAAATTTGAAATATTATATATATTTTTTCTTTTTAGTATATTATTAGCTGAATACTTAGTAATTATTTACTTAATTGAATACAATTACTTAAACAAAATTTTGAAATATTATATTTATTTTTTCTTTTTAGTGTAATATTAGTTGATTATTTAATAAATATTATTTAATTGGACATAATTACTTACACAAAATTTGAAATATGATATTCATTTTTTCTTTTTAATATAATATTATATGAATACTTAGTAACTATTTACTTAATTGAATACAATTTCTTAGACAAAAATTGAAATATTGTATTTATTTTTTTCTTTTTAGTATAATATTATATGAATACTTGGTAACTATTTATTTAATTGAATACAATTTTTAGTAAAATGTTATACGAATACTTAGTAAATATTATTTAATTGGATACAATTACTTAAACAAAATTTGAAATATGATATTTATTTTTTCTTTTTAGTATAATATTATATGAATACTTAATAAATATTTATTTAATTGAATACAATTTCTTAGACAAAATTTGAAATATTGTATTTATTTTTTTTTTCTTTTTAGTATAATATTATATGAATACTTAGTAACTATTTATTTAATTGAATACAATTTTTAGTAAAATGTTATGTGAATACTTAGTAAATATTATTTAATTGAACACAATTAGACATTTGAAATATTATATACTTTTTTTCTTTTTAGTATAATATTATATGAATACTTAATAAATATTTATTTAATTGAATACAATTTCTTAAACAAAATTTGAAATATTGTATTTATTTTTTTCTTTTTAGTATAATATTATATGAACTAGAAAGGTAGCCCGTCAAAAATGACGGAAATTTAGATATAAAGATATATACAACTCATGTGCAAGAATATGAGTTTTCTCGCTTGTTCCGCAGTGATAGATGAAAATAACACATTTTAAGAACGAAACACATTTATGAAAAACTGTGTACAGTAATCTGCACAGTTTGGTTCCAAGTGTTATGCAGATTTGAGGCTTTTTGCGGTCATGTCTATTCAATCTTTGTTTACATTTTTTAAAATTCGTATATTGGACAATTTAGATTGCTGAGCCTTAAAAATAAACAAATAACACACTTGAAGTAAGGTTAAAAACTATTAAATTATCGTATTCGATTTTATGAAATGGTATTATATGGTATTATATGTGTGTGCTTCACGATCTTGGTTACGACGTTGGCGAAATTGGCTGCAACTTGTCATAATCCTAATAGTGTGGGCCGCTATAACAAAAAAGTAACCAGTTTTTAGTAAAATTTCTGATATAAAGTAGCTTTCAAAAACTTGTGTAAAATTGCAGGCCGTTCTCGTGTTATGTCAGTCCTAGCAATAATATTTCTAACACTGAAGATTTTCCATGTATATATGTAATTTAGAAAAGCTTCTCCAAAAGAAAGGTCCCGAAATGACATTGTAATTCCTCTAACTTCAAAGTTTAATCGGGCCGTGATGTAGAGTACTGAAATCTAATAAATACAGTTATTTTGAATATTACAACAGAATTAAACAGTTAAACTTATTTAACTTAAACCCGCTGTTACTTCCCGATGTTATTTTTAGTATTAAGAAAGAAAATTATTTAAAATTTTCAAATCATGCATTTATGATTTTTTTCCGTCTTTAATAACTAAATAAGGAAAAAATAGGCTTTTGTTCTGAGCTCATAAATATGACAATAAAATAATTAACTAAGAGAGATTGCAAAATTAAATCTTTGTGATTATAAACCATAAACAAACGATACCGCCACCACTTTACCTACTATGACGTCATTAGATTATTGCCCATTGATTGTTGGAGAACTTACTTTGTGAATGATTACCTCAATGATTTCATATTTTTGACGTTTCACGATGAATGAATCACTTGTGTTTGTTTAGGTATATGGAATGAGATATTAAGCTGTGAAACTAATTTCAATTCAAGTTATCCAAGGATATATGTATTTTTAATTGAAATTAAAAACAATGCTTTGATCTCGAAATAGAAAGTTTTAGTTTGTATAATTTGTTATTTCTGTTAATTATTTATTTAAGTGCTTTTCCATTATAGCGCATTTTTAAAAAAAGCTTGGCGCGATTCGAGCATCAGAAAGTGAGATATGTTGCGAAAATATATAAATAGCTATGAAAACAAATCTAATGAACTTTTATCTTTGTTTATATATGTTTATAATTTTTTTATATACAAATCACGGCACAAATTTCAGATATCAAACGGTACAGATGTCATATTCGTCCCATATTTTCGCGATTTTTTTCGGTTGCCAATTTGGCAAAAACATCAACAGCATAAACAACATAATCCGGGTTACCACATCAAGCAAAATAACGACACTTTGGCGGAAGTTAAGTACCCGTTGCCTATATGATATTGGCGACAGAAAAAAATCGCGCCAATATGGGGAGAATATGACATCTGTGCCGAACCGGGATACCTAACTGGCGCCAAAATGGTGTTATTTTGCCTGCTATGGTAACCCGGCTATTGTTTTTAATTTATTAATAAAAATTTTATTTACTTTTTTTCTGTTTTTTAATTATATGAACTGCTTTGTTCTATAGTTATTATTCAAACTTTTATTTATTTATAGTTATTTCCTTTTCAAAATGATAGCAAACAATTGAAAAATATATGAGTAACTGGTATTCGAAAGCGAGATTTCTGCCAAATTGGCGTCATAGAAAAATCACGCCAACCCCCATGCGTATATGACATCTGTGCAAAAACTACTTCTGTTTCTTTATAAAAATGGGTAAATAGCTTTTTTTATATTAAATTGTCGACACAGATGTCATATACGCCCATATTGGCGCGATTTTTTTTTTTTTTTTTTTTTTGACGCCGATGTCATATACGCATTGGGTACTTAACTGACGCCAAAGTGTCGTTATTTTGCTTGTAATGGTAACCCGAATGTTGTTTATGCTGTTGATGTTTTCGCCATATTGGCGTCGGAAAAAAATCGTGCCAATATGGGGCGTATATGACATCTGTGCCAAATTGCATGCATATGGAAAAAATTGTTTGTGAGTATGAAGCAGTAAATAGGTTGTCAGAAAATACGTTGGCAAACTTCTTTCGGTACAGATGTCATATTCGCCCCATATTGGCGCGATTTTTTTCGGTTGCCAATTTGGCGAAAACATCAACAGCATAAACAACATAATCCGGGTTACCACATCAAGCACTTTGGCGCAAGTTAAGTACCTGTTGCCTATATGATATTGGCGACAGAAAAAAATCGCGCCAATATGGGGCGAATATGACATCTGTTCCCTTCTTTCTTGCCAAGAAACTTTTATCCGAAGTATTGTACATAAGCAATGATTGCTATAATGCATTTTTAATTATGATATGCGCTTTTATGTTTCACTACATTTATGCATATTATACTGTGTGTACAAATGCTACAGTTCATATGCAGGGCTACACAAAAGAATTCGTAAGAGTTACTGAGTATGAGAGTAAATTGCTTAAAGGTGGTTTTTAAAGGAGTTATGCATTTTTACGCTGAACTGCATTTAGTTTCCTAAGAAATGTTTGTAGAATATAGATAAAATGATATACAGGGTCACGCAAAGAATTGGATACATAACCGTCTATGTATGATAATATCTGGAAATGTGATTTCAGTAGTTTTAAGAGTAGTTTAAATTAAATTTTAGCTAAATAGTTGCATGTAATAACGGTACTATTGGCTATGGACGGTAACTGCTGAATTCAATTTTTTAAATTTTTTATGCGTTTTCTAAAATGTTTACTTAGTTATCTTGGTACTTCTTACCCTTCAACCAAATTACTGTCGCCAAATTGTAAGATTAATTGCCAATAATGGTTGCCATTAATTAATTAATTAAATGCCAATAATGGCCAATAAAACCATTAATTCAACGTTTTATTTGTATTTTTATTTATATTTTACTATTGATTTGGCGATTTATATAATTTGGCGAAATTGGTCGACAGGATATCTAAGAAGTAACGTTATCTTATTTACCTTATTTCACTAAATAACGAAGTTTTGTTAAAGCATTCAGGGTGTGTTGGAAAGTGTTTCATATTCTATGCTTAACGCATGATTTTTCTTTCTTCTTTAGTCTTATTTTGCATTTATTTTATTCTTAATTATATTGCTTATACTGCTTTATAGAAACTTATAGAAACTTTGGCACAGTCGTCATATACGTTATCATATATTGGCGCGATTTTTTTCCGACGCCAATTTGGCGAAAACATCAACAGCATAAACAACAACATCCGGATTACCATATCATACAAAATTACGACACTTTGGCGCCAGTTAAGTACCCGTTGTGTATATGACATTGGCGTCAGAAAAAAATCGCGCCAATATATGACATCTGTGCCGAAACTTTAATATCTAATGTTTAAACTCTTCGCTCCACTCCCCTTGCATATAGTACAAACTATAACACGGATAGCGCAAAATAATAGACAGTTTGGTACTTTTCCACTGTAGGGGCTTTGGCATTTTTTTTTTTTTTAAAGCTTGGTGTTATTTGGGCATCAAAAAGTGAGATTTGGGTACTTTTCTGCTATGCGGACACCATTGTCGCCAAGCGTAATAGTTGGCGCAAAATCGTGAATTGAAGCATTTGAAAAATAAAAGAAAAACCATTGTCGATACTAAAGTGAGCATTTAAAAAATATAACATTTGAAAATTCCAGACTTTTACGAACTATTTCATCAAATCACAAATATATACTTAAAATAAGTGAACAAATAACTGCTATAAAATAAAGCAATAAAATAAAACTCATATTAAACTGCTGGCATAAAATTACAAATATCTTTTAGCATTTTGAAATAATTGGCGCATTAGCATACATTGTTCGTATAACTGAAAAATATCTAGATTTGTTGTCAAATCATATAAACAGCTATGAAAACAAATTTGATGAGCGTTTTTGTGTGTTTTATATGTATATTATTGAGGTTTTTATGTACAAATTGCATCTGTTTCTGTATAAAATTAGAGAAACGGCTTTTTTATGTTAAATAAATCGTATAAATATCGAAAAAAAAATGCGTGTGTATATAAAATGAAACAGTGAATAGGTTCCCGGAAAATATCTTACCAAATTTCCATTTTCGCCAAGGCACCTATACTGGAAAAGTACCTAAAGCACATTAAAATCGCGCAGTTAGGAGCTCACACAGTACACCGTTGTCTATTGGCGGTTATTTTATTAGTAGCATCGAGAGGAAGATGTAAAGATGTACTTTAAATTCTCACCCATAGATTTCAAAAAAATATCTTAAAAGAGTGCAGTTTAAATTAAATTTCGGTGACCTCCATTATGGAAGATTAATGGTTTTAAATGGGAATTTCGCCAAATTAGTCAGCTATCGCCAAGTTGGCTAACATTTGGCGCTACTGTGGTAACCCTGCATTAATATTTTTCAACAATTACTCATTTCAATGAGGCGGTCCTACCGGAATAGTGAGGGACACACAGAGACTTGGATTTTATATAAATAGATACTTAATAAACATTTACTTAATTGAATACAATTACTTAAACAAAATTTTGAAATATTATATTTTTTTTTTCTTTTTAGTGTAATATTAGTTGATTATTTAATAAATATTATTTAATTGGACATAATTACTTACACAAAATTTGAAATATGATATTCATTTTTTCTTTTTAATATAATACTATATGAATACTTAGTAACTATTTATTTAATTGAATACAATTTCTTAGACAAAATTTGAAATATTGTATTTATTTTTTTCTTTTTAGTATAATATTATATTAATACTTGGTAACTATTTATTTAATTGAATACAATTTTTAGTAAAATGTTATACGAATACTTAGTAAATATTATTTAATTGGATACAATTACTTAAACAAAATTTGAAATATGATATTTATTTTTTCTTTTTAGTATAATATTATATGAATACTTAATAAATATTTATTTAATTGAATACAATTTCTTAGACAAAATTTGAAATATTGTATTTATTTTTTTTTTCCTTTTAGTATAATATTATATGAATACTTAGTAACTATTTATTTAATTGAATACAATTTTTAGTAAAATGTTATGTGAATACTTAGTAAATATTATTTAATTGAACACAATTAGACAAAATTTGAAATATTATATATTTTTTTTCTTTTTAGTATAATATTATATGAATACTTAATAAATATTTATTTAATTGAATACAATTTCTTAGACAAAATTTGAAATATTGTACTTATTATTTCTTTTTAGTATAATATTATATGAATACTTAATAAATATTTACTTAATTGAATACAATTACTTAAACAAAATTTTGAAATATTATATTTATTTTTTCTTTTTAGTATAATGTTAGTTGAATATTTTTTAATGAAATATTAGTCGAATACTTAGTAAATATTATGTAGAAATATTATTAAATGTTTTGCAATTACTTAAACAAAATTTGAAATATGATATTTATTTTTTCTTTTTAGTATAATATTATATGAATACTTATTAAATAATTACCTAGTAAGCAAGTAATCCCTATTGGTTAATAATGAATGTCTACAGGAATTTGGCAAAATATTAGAGATATCGCCAAGTTGGCGTCACTTTCGCTGACTAATTTTGGTTGCAACCCTCTTTTTAGTATGGATATGCATAAAATGCTGTTTAATAACCCATGAGTATTTTCTATTTAGTAAAATATTATATGAATATATAGTAACTAATTTCTTAATTGAATACTATTTCTTAGATAAAATTTGAAATGGTTTTAGAACAAAAAAAAAATAAAAAGACAAAATATGTTTCACTTACATAATATTTATTAATCATTTTCAATAGTTATAGAAAGACAATTAATTTTAGAAAGGTGTAGATATTCAAATCAATTTATATGTTTAGGTTACAAAGTTTTCATTTATGCATTTTGATAAGAGAGAATTTCTAGAGAATGTTTTTTGACAGATGTCACATACAAATGGTCTTTCTCCTGAATGTATGATCAAATGTTGGTTTAATTTACCTTTTCCTAAAAAAGACTTGCTGCAAATAGTACATAAAAAAGGTGACTCCAGTTTTGATACAGAGGATTCCACTTCATTATCTGAAACGGGTTCTACTTTAGGTTGTACTGTTAATATCATGTCTTGATCATTTAATCTTGATACATCATCGTTTAACAAAGTAGAATTTCCATCTTGAGAACCAGCCATATTATCTTAAGTGTAAAAACGTCTTCACACATTCAAAGAAAAGCAAACACTAATGAAAAAAGTCTCGTTCCATTCAATTTCATATAATCATAGGGGGCACATGTTAAAAAAAATTTAATGATTGGTGCATAAATGTGAGAATAACACGTGACATAAAGTATAAAGTTCACGGGAAGT
This sequence comes from Maratus speciosus, assembly GCA_963932465.1. NCBI lineage: Eukaryota > Metazoa > Arthropoda > Arachnida > Araneae > Salticidae > Maratus > Maratus speciosus. Next base: position 360,758,396 of record OZ010795.1, read on the forward strand.
GGATCAATCAGATATTGAAAGATACTTTTGAAATGTCCAGAAAGTATGTGATTATTCGAATTACGAGTTTGAATTCATCGTTATAACGTTTTACAAGTTAATTTTATTATTTCAGTGAAATATATGTTAAACCAATATTTAAACTAGTACTAAATTTTATTAAACTCTACAAAAGAATGAGTGGAAGTGTAGCAGTAGTTTTAAAATTCATTAGAAGTAATGTAGAATCATTAAATAATTATCTATTGCAATAACGAACTAGGAGCTGATTTAATTTATAATAATTGCTTATTTTATAACTTTTTCTCAAAATGGGACCTTGAAATCTCTAAATTTATTAAGAAAAAATAATAGTTCGTCCTTGACCGGACTCGAACCGGTAACCCCATGGTTAACAGCCATATGCGCTATCCAATTGCGCTACAAGGACATTAAAATAGAAAATTAAAAAACTGTCAGAATGTTAAATGTGTTGATGCAATTATAACTCCGATTAAGTTAAATTAATATTAAACGAAAGCATAATAAAATGATAAGCATTTAGAAAAGATAGTGTTCAAATGTATGTTAGTAAATGTTGGGGCACGGTTTGCCCAGTGGATAGCGTATCACCCACAAAAAATGAAAATTGACTCATAGTTCATAGGTTCGAAACCAGGGTTTGGTAAAATGAACCTACTCTCACGCGCAGAATCGATAAAATATGTTAAAACTAAAAATGAAAATCGTATACATTAAAGTAATTCTTAAATAGTGCATAGCATATCAGTTACAAAAAAAAAAAAAAATGAAATTTGTTACGAAGTTCGAAACTAAGGTATGGTAGAATGAGCCTACTCTCGCATGCAAAATCGATAAAAACGTATACATTAAAGTAATTATCAAAGTGTAGTAGTAGTTAAAATAGATACTGTTGACTTATCCTAAGTAATCGACAAACCAACGCACATAAATGAGAGGGCCACAATTTTTGCCTTGAAACATCTAAAATTTCGACTCACAGGTATAGTTTCTTGGCTTGATCTGTTAAACCTACTTCAAATTATCAAGTCAAGAGACTATTTTGTCATAGGTTCGGTTCCAAGTGAAATTTTTACAAAAAAACCTAATTACAATACTTTCCAATTCCTTCCGATAGAGGGCGCCACCTAACACTTTCAGTTCCGTTTCATGTTCAAACCCTAAGTCGATTCAAAAAATAAATAAGCTTCCTCTCAAAAAGACCTAAACTCTTATGTTACAGTATAACATTACCTTATATGGACATTCGTTTAAACTCTAAGATGCCACGAAAAATTAAGCCCTGTCTAAAATTTAGCCCCCACCTACCCTATCATACTATAGTATGATCTAGATCGATTCCTTACGTTCGAAAACTATCTATAATTTTCATTTAAACTAATACTCTCCTACTATAGCATGATCTTCCCACACTTTACTCTTATCTCACTATCAGATTATCTTATCTAACTATCAGATTATCCTATCTTATCTCCTTTCCTAACACTCTTCTCAAACCCTCTCGTACTATAGTACGATTTCCAGTTCCACCCACCCTGCGAATCGAACACCCTTTTCCCTACTACTAATATAACTTCTTTAAATACACAAAACATTTATTTAGACAAACACATCACAGCAAATACGAATACATATATCCAAAACCATACTAACAACATAAATCTCATCCTCTCGAACATTTCACGTTTTTCGTCTGAATAAAAATAAATTAAATACATGGAGTAAAGAAAAAATTGTCTATTGTCCAAGAGTTCATCTTCTGAAAAAAATAATTTAAATATTGCCATGCGACTTTACTTACAATATTGTGATATGAGAATTAAGATTAAAAATCAGGAAAATATCGAAAGTTACGTCATAAAAACTATGGTTACACATGAATTTTAAAAATTTTCAATAATAAATTCATTATTATGCATTAAAAATCGCGCGTTATGCGCAAACAGGGGAAATTTACGTCATATTTAAAAAGACCAAATAATTGACAGTTTGCAAAACAGTTTAAATTAAAAAATATATTTGAGCGAGACATTTATTTCATATTTTGAGATAATCTTTTCAAATATTATCGTGAATTCTAAAACAGCGCAAATAATATTTACTTTCTAACAACAAAAGTATTTTCATGTGAATGTTAAAATGAGAAAGAAAACTTTGGTGAAAATTACGTCATATATAAAACGATACATTTCAAATGTGTTATTTAAGGGTGCATTCGCAAAAATATTTTTCCGCCCTCAACAGCTCGAAATTTTCTGAGACATTTTCAGACTAATTTTTAAGAGTAAAAACATGAAACTTGCTGAGGCGATTTTTGAAGAGAAGTATAAGAGGCCGTGTAATTTCATTTTTCACTCAATTAATTAGAATTTGATTTTTAAACAATTATTTTCTCAGTATGACCACTTTTTTCATTTCCAGATCTCCCACTTCGAAAAATTCAGTTCAAAACGCCCACTTTGACAGCATTTTTTTTCAATATTTTCTGCATTTATCAAAACATCGACAAGCACGGCACGTTATGTAGTTTCTAAATAAGAGAATTTGCCAGTTTGATGCGTTTGAGAGCAAAAATGAATCTAAAAATAAATCAGAAAATAAGCAGTTTGGATTGGAATACACCCTTAAAAGAACTTTCTTATAGAGCTGTTAAAAAACCGAGAGACAAAGACTCTGTTTACTTAATTCATTTTACATTAGCTTATTTTCAAATTTTTAACTAATTTTTTTAATCAAATGCGAAAACAGCTATTGTATCCCTTAATAAACGGTAATTTTGCCTTAAAAATCTCCAATCAAAAGAATATGAATGAAAACCCGTTTACAGGGGGCCCCACCAGTGGCTGAGAAGTTCTGATCTCGAAGCTGGTAGACGGGAGGTGCTGGGTTCGAACCCAATCGCGCCCATCAGCCTAACCGTTTCGGAGTTTTCGTGGTTTTCTTCGAAACCTTGGATTTTTCATGCGTAAATACGGGTTAGGTTCCCTTAGAAAGACCCCCACGGAGGACACTCCTCCTAGGGCCTATATCCCACGAGTAGATAATCGGCCGTCAAAAATCAGCCCAACCCGTTTACAGGGAGATCGCCACTGTTTTTTTAAAATATAATTCAATCTTTTTAAAGCCGATGCAATTAGCCTGCTTTTAGAATCTGGGGTGTCGGAACGGGGGTTGGCGAGCGTAGCTAGTAGGGGGCAGAGCCCCCTAGTATCTTAAAAGTTAAATTTGATACTAGAGGTATAATTGTAGATTATTTTTACACATTTGCATTACAGTAGGGATATATATATATATATATATATATATACATATATGTGTGTATATTTTTTTCATCATTGGGGTTTGGTTGAGGTTGGAGTATTTCAGGTTGGTTCAAGTCGAAATGTGGAGGATGAAATTCTTTTGTCGGGCTCAGATCGCGTTTCTGGTAGAGTCTTGTGCATCGGGTTGGGCAAACTAAATTCTACCCGACAGGTGGTTTGAGTCGGATCCAACTAAAGTGAATATTTTTTCAGAGAGGTTCTGATTGACTTTTATTTTTCATGTTGGGTTAACTTTAAACGTTTCTAGCGGATGTGTTCGACTCTACCCGATTTCTCAAAAGATTCTCCAAAATATATTTTAAAAGAAAAAACTATATTATTTGAATATCAACGAGTACGTATATAGGTTTTTCTACATAAAAAATATAATTGATACTAGAGATATAATTTGTAGGCTACTTTTGCATTATTCCATTACAATTTGGATTCTTTTTTCTTTCATTTTGGGGTGGGATTTGGGTTCGAATTGAAGCCTGTCTTTTTGGGGTCGAAGTCTGTTGGGTTCGGATCAACTTATTTTTTTAAACTGGTTCAGGCTGAATGGAGATAGAATTTCCAGTTTCGGGTCGAGTATAACCCAAACCGCGCAGTACTCTACGCTCTCAAAATAATCCGTGATTTTTCCTCGATTATATTTCGTTAAAACATGAAAATTTGTGCTTTGATTTCCCACTTTCGCCCCCTCCCCAAACACCCCAAATACAGAAGACACACCAACTACTTGAAATACTCGTACCTAAAGCAGCATGTTCGTCGAATTGCACAGGTGTTCCGGGAGCTGTGCTGCCTAATACTTTGTGGTATTAGAAATGGAATTTATAAATCCCTTTTATCTAAAAATAAGTAAAAATCACCAACCTAAGCCCAAAATTTCCTAAAATTCTTCGATCAAAAGACAGAAATTTCTTAAAATAAGAAAAAAAATCTCTTCAAATCACTGGGATATTCCGGCATGCGCTCGGTCCTGGAAATTTTGGCCCATGCAGACCTCACTAGAATCCTGCATCAGGTTGGGTTATCCGCTTATACCCGCACCGCACCCGACCCGATCCTCGTGTCGGGTCGGGTTGGCGATATATTCTTGTTGTGGGTCGAGTTGACTTATAGTTAGTTTTTTTGCTTGTCGGGTTGGCTTTCATTGTTTCAGGTTCGGGCTGGGTCTTTATTCTTGCGCTTCGGATTCTGATTGACTCGATAATTCGAAAGAAAGTCCGAAATATTTTTCAGGTTAAAAATCTATGTACAATAAGACAGACCTCCATAATGGATACTCCTGAAAAACGTACATCTCTATTTTGTGAACTTTTTTCAATTCCTAATACTTAAGTATTTCTACGCTTATACCTCTTTGAATAGTGGATATCTCCCTATCACCACACATGTAACATGTAGGTGTATACATAAACTATCAGAAATACGATGTATGTGTTATTGTGTGCATTAAAAACGAAAAGTTGGAAATATTTTACATATTTCAAAAGAAGAAAAAATGGTTCTTAAAGAAATGATAATCTATTATCACATTTCTTACCATATATTATTTCTCATGCAGTTAATTGAATATATACTCATTCACATTCAAATAATGCATTTATTTTCATTTGATACATACTTGTGGCCAAACTTTTTGAGAAAATCCCGGCAACCCGAATTGCAAAAAACCTATCAACCGTATAAATTATTGTAGTGTGAATTAAGTGTTGCCAGGTGCTCCGTTTTATGCGGAATGTCCCGATTTTCAGAGATCTGAGACTCGTCCCGCGAATCCCCATACACGGGACGCTGAATGTTTCGCTTTTCACCATACCTAAGTTACATCAAATTTTTACGAGTTTACTCAGTCATCCCGACTCGAAAAAAGAAAATTAAGAACAATCCGACTCGATGCAAGACTCTATTCAGCAAGGTGTATGCTATACAGAGGTTTTACTATATTCGAATGTTAAAGAATACAGATTTGTCCATTTTTGTACATAAAACATAAAATTGATATTAGAGATGTAATTGTAGGTTACTTTTCATAATTGCATTAAAAGCTTATTTACTTTCCTTTCATTCCGGGTTCGTGTCGGGTTGCGGGTTGAATTTAAATGTAATTTTCGGATTTGGGTCGGGTTGGTGCCCAGCAAGGAATATTCTAGGGTGAACCCGACCAGCAAAAAAAGTTAGTCATCCCCACTCGAAAAAAGAAAATTAAGGACAATCCGATCCGATGTGCAGGGACTCTATTCCGCAATGTGTCTGCTATTTAGATGTTTTACTATATTCGAATATTAAAGAATATAGATTTGTCCATTTTTCTATATAAAACATAAAATTGGTATTAGAGTTTGTTATTAATTGTAGGTTACTTTTCATAATTGCATTAAAACCTTATTTACTTTCCTTTCATTTCGAGTTCGGGTCGAGTGCGGATTGAAATATATTGGGTTCGGTCGGGTTGCGGGTCGACTTTAATTATAATTTTCGGGTTCGGGTCGGGTTGATGACCAGCAAGAAATATTCTAGGGTGAACCCGACCAGCAAAAAAAAAGTTAGTCATCCCGACTCGAAAAAAAGAAAATTAAGGGGAATCCGACCCGAAGCAGGACTCTATTCAGCAACGTGTCTGCTATTTAGAGGTTTTACTATATTCGAATAGTAAAGAATATAGATTTGTCCATTTTTCTATATAAAACATAAAAATGGTATTAGAGATATAATTGTAGGTTACTTTTCATAATTGCATAACTTTATTTTCTTTCCTTTCATTTCGGGTTCGGATCAGGTGCGGATTGAAATATGTCGGGCTCGGGTCGGGTTGCGGGTTGCGGGTTGCCTTTAAATGTAATTTTTGATTCGGACCCGCGTAGGACTCTAATTCGTCTCCCCCTTTTGGGGATACACCCCCCCCCCCTTGTCGTGGAAGTTCAGGCGCCGCCCCTGCGTTTAGCGACACTCAAAAGAATTCCGTTACATTATGGTCTAAAGGAAAAAAACCTTTGCAGTGCATTTTAATAATGTTACACTATTTCAAACATATTGAAGATGATATATATCATTGAGGTGCATTACAAGTTACTTACTATAGAATAGGGTGTGCATAGCATTCATCGTTCATTTAGAGGGACACACAAAATAATTTTCTTACAGTACTGTCTGATAACAATCATTGCTGGAACTGCGTTTTGCGTTGTGGGTTAAATGAAACTAATTTTTAACACTTTCCAACAAAGTTGAAAAGTGTTTATGCATTCGGTTTGTCTGGTCGTCTGTCCATGCTCTAACTCCCATAAATATACTCGGATTTTCATGCAATCGATGAAGGTTATTTAGGGTAGGGTCACCAAAGCATGTTTGGTACCTTTGGTGAAGTATGTATGGATTAATAGTTCATTTACAGGGGCACTCAAAAGTATTCCGTTAGATTACGGTATATGGGGAAAAATCGTTTGCAGAGTATTTTAATGACATTATGCTATTTCAAATGTATTGAAACTGATATAAATCACTGAATTTCACTACTATCACGTTAGAACAGGGCATTAATAGCATTTTTATTCATTTACAGGGACACACAAAATAAATCGATTATAGTAATAATTGCTGGAGTGTACGGTTTAAAATTCGGTATGCGCTTTTAAATTAAATTAATTTTTTACATGTTACTCGTTATATATAAATCCTATACCTCATATACAGGGCTACACAAAAGTATTCACGTATACCATTCTCCTTATCAGATAAAATTGCTGAAGGGGAATTTTCAATTGAAGTACATGTATTTCTTAAGTGAACTAAATATTTGCATACATGTAGTTAATAGATACAAATCTATATAACATAATACAGGGCTGCTGAAAAAATTCGGATAGCTTTACGATTGTGGATGGGAACAGCTGAAAATGGGTTTTGAAATGTGTTATGCGTTTCCATATGTTTGAATTAGACGTAATATTTTAATTTTTTAAACAGTACAGTTTTGTTACATAATTCTGAATGTGTTGGAAAGTGTTTCATAATCTATATTTGACATATGACTTTTTCTTTCTTGTTTACCTATTTCTTTGTGTATATAAATTCTACAGATGATATACATATGACAGCACGAATGGTCTCGTGTGCCTTTCTGTTTATTGACGGAAATTGCTAGAGGGGAATTTACAACAGTGATAGCCGTTTCCTAACTGAACTAAACTTTAGCATACTATGTAGTATATACACAGATCTATAGATCATATACAGGGGTGCACGAAAAAATTCGGATATTTTTTTCACTATTGATGGTAATTCCTGAAATTAGGGTATTCAAATGTGTTACACATTTTCCAAATTGTTTACATACACCTTTACATACACCCTTACATACAATCTTTCACCTTATTAAACGGTGAAGTTCTGTTAAAGTATTCTGGAGGTCTTGGAAAGTCTTTCATAATCTATGTTTGAAGCATGATTTTCTTTTCTCTTTTTCTGTCATTAAACGCAATAGGATCATCCACAATATCAGCCATCAGACTAAAGGTATCGTGATAATAATAAGGCATTCAAATTAGTTATAGTAATGGAGAATTCAGATCAGTTAACCCTTAAATGACGTGTGTTGCCTTTAGGCAACATACCTAATTTAACCTTCTAAAATACTATTAGAATAATATTGATGCTCTAATGCCTAATGTTGCCAATAAAATACATACTCAAAATAATATTAAATCAATTTTCAACATGTAGATGGCAGCATTAGTGCTGTTTAAGACTAAAGATAGATTTATTTCTTCAATTGTTGCTACATGTGCTTTTTGCTCTGTTTGGAAGGTTGCGAAATACCGTATTTTGTTCTGCAGTGAGCAAGTAAAATTTATTCCTTATCATAGTTCTTAAAATTCATGTGTGTTTAATATTATTAAATTTTATCAAGGAAAATTATTTTTTCAATTAAAGCCCATTATTGCTGATTGGTAACAAACTGTTTTTTAGCCGCAAATCATGCTTAAAACAAAATATGATTTTTTAAAGTATTTTACCCATGATTTATTTAAGAAATGAAAGCAGAAAACATTTTTAAATTGATTTTAGAAAAATCAGGCATTTAAGGGTTAATTCAAATTTTATAACAACGGTATTTGTAAATAATGTAACTTATCTCGGGAAAAAGATGCAAATTTTTTTCAGAGAACAAGTGATGATGATCAGTGGACTTTTAAAAATGCATCTAATTTGTTATGATTCACCAGAAAAAACAAAAATAGTGATAACCAGAAACCTCGATGTGAAGTTAGTTTGTTCTAGTTATATTGTGTTGTGGTATAAAAGAATTGTGGATGCTGTTTTAGTCATTTCAATTGAAAACATATCCAACATTCTCCTCCAATACCGTATTTTAACCATCTGTTTACTTGGCTATCTCAGCATTTTAATTAAATTAAAACGTACGCGAGAGGAAAAAAAACAGGCAACCAACTAGATAAGAAAATAGATGCCATAAATACCTTTAATCCTTTTTAAAAAGTATTGTAAATTATATTTCACTTTTGAATGACTCACTACTTGAATTCATTTTCAATATTTCTGATTAGCAACTAAAGATTTCAATATTTTTTTTTATTGCTGTTGTTGTTTACTACATTCATCATTAATTTATCATATATCATTAATAAAATTTTTAAATGATATTAAAAGTTCCTGCACATAGTTTTAGCGGGGTTATTTGATCAGATTAACCGCCCCCGAATCATAATTTTTTCCCGTAATAGCCCGTATTGCATCTCTGGCGCCTGCTCCTATTTCCAGACTCTAGTTGCTCACAGCCCCTTGACCCTTGGAGGTGAAAGATTAACAAGATCAAAAAACAGCATACAGTGCTAAAAACGAAATACTACACTGAAATTCGATACAGTTGAAAAAAATTCACCAGAAACTTGCGACTGGGTAAAATTGTTAATAACTCAAAATTAATGATATAAAAACTCATATGCGAAAAAAAATAGCATACATTTGTCCTAAAACTATATGAAAAAATCAAAGAAAAAACTCTTAAATTCCTTGTAAAAAGTTATATTTAATACTATTACTAAATTTGTGAAGCGGCTTTTGTTTACAGTGATCCCTCTCTCTTGAGACTTTATACAACCACGGCCAAACTCGATTCCCTTTATAAGGCAGAGTTGGGCCGTGATACAACACTCACATTTGAAGAGCTGAGTGAAAGAACATGTTATGCTACATTTTCTTAAAAATTATTTTATCTTTTGGATAAAGGCGTTATGAGGTATTCTATCACACGGCAAAGCAAATTGCCAAAGTTCTATTTAGCCTTGAAGATTTAAGACATTCTTCATTAATATTTAATATTTTAATATTTAATAATGCAAATAATATTAATATTTTTTAATATTTAAAAATTAAATATGAATAAGTTTTTTTTTTGATAGAGCTTAGTACCAGACCTGCTAATATTTTAAACACATGGTATCAAACAGAAAATAAATCATTAAAATTGCCAACAAAAACTTTCACATCAAATTTCTTCAAATGTAATTTTTGTCACTTAACATGCTCTTCCACTTAGCTCTTTATTTATGCACATATGACATCATGAAGCAGCTGCACCCAAGTAAAGACATGCTTCTCAACTCGGTTTAAGCGAAAAATAACAATTCTTGCAGAGCTATTAATTTATAATATGTTATATCCAATACATAATACGACGTATTATAACTAAGCGAAAATTACGTACAATTTAGGGAAAACTACGAGCAATTTAGCTCTGAAGTTTTGCTTACATGAAGTTGAATAGACAAGCCAGGGCCGAAACTAAGGGGGGGCAGAGGGGCATGTGCCCCGGGAGCCAGAACGAAGGGGCGCCAAATGAAGATTATACCTTTGAAAAGGATCATTTTCTTCTGATGGACTGATGGCTTCCATTATTATGAAACAGCCATTATAAATGAAGTGTTAGGTGAAGATGAAAGAGCAGACGTAAAAAGTTAGAACTCTGATTTTCTGGTCCGAATGGGGAAAAAAAATGGCCATAATTTTTTTTGCAAAAAAAAAAAATTATGGCCATTTTTTTTAACGCAAAATTGTGTGACAAAATTACAAATGATGCATTCAGGGTAAGCATGAGGAGATGGATTTCTGTTCAAAATAATAAATATATTTATTATATAGAACCTCCGTTTTTTTTTTTTTTACAGTGCACTATTACAGAGTGTCCCCAAAAAAATTGAAACGCACTTTAATTTTTTACATATTGTAGATACGTAAGCACTGTAAATTTCAAAAATGGTCAGTATGAGGTAGGATTTAAGATCATGTTGATGAAATAGTCCAGCCATTAATTTTCAAAAAGTACACTTTTTAAATTTTTATATGGTTTTTGGGATCGTATAAGTTGCAGTTAGAAAATTTTTAACCATGTTTAGCAAGTAAAACAGTAAAAATTCCATTCTTCTGTGACTAAAACTCACTGAGATATTACAAATTGAATTATGAAATTCCGTAGCTTTCCGACACTAAAAACGGGAAGATGATTTTAGGTAGATTTCGTATATATATATATATATATGTATGTATGTATGTATGTGTATGTATGTATGTATGTACTAAATTTTGTCCGCGCGATAAAAGTCGCAATTATGCACGGATCGTCTTCAAACTCGCCAAACACATTGAGATGGCTGATATCTCGGCGGGGATTGCAAATGAGCAAAATCGGCCCAGGCAGTAGAAATGGGGAGGGGGGGGGGGGGGGGGTTAAAAATTTTGAATACCGTCTTAAGGCTGTTCTTAATTGCTCTGCTCAAGAAGCGCAAAACGTACTGACACATTTACAAATTCATTTTTTAGCGGAAAGATATAAAATTGGAAAGCTTGGCCATGGAAGCGATTTGGAATCGAACTGTTTTTTCTATTTTTTGATCAATCAATTACCTATTGAGTTATAAGCGATTTTGATCATGTGACACGGCATTTTTCTCCCCCTTACTGACTGGATTTTCTTCTTTCGCTCGGAAGCTCAGTTCAAAATGCCAACTTTGACAGTATTTTCTGAAAGATCTATTGCGTTTACAAGAAAACGGAAAAAACAACTCTATTACATAGTTTCTGAATAACAACACCTTTTAGTTTCATGCGTTTTCGAACAAAAATGAATTAAAACTTATGTCAGAAAGTTGAATCTTCGTATTTGAGAACAGCCTTAACATGATTCTGATAAAGCCAGGTACACAACAATGACAGGAAAAAATAAACATTTTTCATTAGAGCAGTTGCCAACAATTAAAAAATAAAACAATAAAATTATCAGCATAACAATTACTTTTCTATTGCAAGATTTTCACGTGAAAAATTAAATTAAGTAAATAGTTTGACGAATTGAAAACAAATTGAATATTACGTCGCAAGATTTCCGCATGAAAACTCAAAATGAAATAAATAGTTTGACGAATTAAGAAAAAAAAAATATTGCGTCATAATGGAAATATAATGGACCTCCTCAGCAGGTGAATATGTAACGCCATGTGAGTTTGAAGAAATGTATTAAAACATGATAAAAACCCGACTACGGAAATACTATTAACATATTTTAACACTTTGAAGTTCTCTGAATTTGCTTTAGCCATTTTTAAACCTATTCCATATACATGCGTATGTGTATTAGTGTATATTGGAATTTTCACAAAAAGTTTAGCTCCCTAGAGATCATTCTTAGTGAAGAAACTGGCTTTATCTCTAATCTTGATGGTTTTGTTGGTGAATTTAGTACTTAGCTTCGAAATCTACCTCCGCCTCTAGGTCGAGCCGGCAGGGATTTTTTTAAATAGAGGTTTTCGCCGCCGCGTTCAGCTAATTATGGTAGAAGGGATGGTATAGAAGTACATTTGTATCTTTTTAATTCGACTTTTATTAGAAATGTAAGAAATTCTGAAAGCGGCACGAAATTATAAGTTATGTTTTCCTGCTACGGTATTAGCTATTAGTTAAAAGGATCCAGATTCGAATCCTCCCCCCACTTCCGCAAAAAAAGAAAATAATAATAATGATAATAATAATAATAATATAAAGAAAAGAAAAATAAAAAAAAAAAACATCATCAAAAAATGACAATACGAAACTTTGGAATTTTACCATGTAATTAATAATTTAAGTTGCTGGTAAGAAATGATCATGTAATACACTGCATAAAAAACGGACTAAAAACGGAAATACTACTAGCAATCTAGACGCCAGTACTATTTCCGTTTTTTTACGGACATTTTTACCCATAAATTACAGAAAATTTTCCGTTTTTCTGATTAAAAACGGAATTTATTCTGTAATTTATGGGTAAAAATTCCCGTAAAAAACGGAAATAGTACTGGCGTCTAGATTGCCAGTAGTATTTCCGTTTTTTAGTCCGTTTTTTAGCATTATTTAAAAAATAATGTTCGTAAAAATGTTTCAGTTGCTTGAAGACAAAACCTAATTAGATTTTCAAAAAACTTGATTTTCCGATCTTGCACGGAAACTTAAATTCGTTATATATATTTAGAGAACCTATTATTATTATTATTATTATTACTATTATCATTTCATAATGAAAAATTTGGTCTGTTTCTCTAAGCATTCCATCAAGACATGATTAAAATTTTAGAATTTGGTCATACACCAACACAAACAAAAACGAAACTGTAAAGCATTTGCGTTCGCGATCGTCAGCAACTTTAATAGTGCTTATAAATCAGCATTCAACCACTTTTAATGCTTTTGCGTCTATGGTGACACGTTCCAAAAAAAACTCTCGCAAATAAAAACTATGATTTACGTGAAAGAGCAGCAATGACTATTTTCAGTGACCTCGTAAAGTTTTCTGTTTTTTATTATTTCCCTGGAATCAAGAAGCACTACACCAGTAGTAAATTTTAGAAAAGAAACCTAAGATTACTTAGACCTAAAAAAAATGTTCACGTTTTTTGATTTAAAGCTGCCACTGTAACACCTTCTGCAGATTTAGATTTTTTAATGCCTCGCAAATATTTAGGATGGTTCTTCAGCCACCTCGTAAATTCTTATCTATCTTTTAACGCCACCTTTCAAATACTGAGTGTGGTTTGAACATCTATAGTTCTTTTTATAGCATTTCGAAGTCTTTAAGAAGTATTTTTATTATTTTTGGATAACAGCTTGTGAAATTTCTGAACCGCAAAAATTGATATTGATTGCACTGTGTGACAAAATTACAAATGATGCATTCAGGGTAAGCATGAGGAGATGGATCTCTGTTCAAAATAGTAAATATATTTATTGTCTCATAACTTATAAGTCTAATATCATCTATTTATAATGCAGTGAGACTTGGATAATTCTAACTTGTTTAATTCGAAATTCTGGATAATTCGAAATTTTTGCTCGGTTCCTAGAATTCGGTATTCAAATAATGTTAAAAACTCGTAGATATTTCGAATTTTATTTTGGATAATGCGAATTATTCGACGATTGCCCTTAAAATTTTGCGGTAAAAATTGTTCCTTAGACTTATTTTAGCTAAGGTTCAAAATATTTTAACAGTTTATTTTAACGGTATTTCTGAAGAAATAAAAGTCGATGGTTTGGAATGTCACTATGTGGAGATTTCCAAGGAATTTCCTGACCCAAGCTAAATCCCAAGACTTGGCCACACTCCTACTCCCAAGATGTAAAATCTGATCCATTAATCTTGTATGAGGATATGTCAACGTGGACCAAAATGTGGTGAGGCAATTGATGTGGACATTATTACTCAACTGGCGAGAAACAACCAATAGTCCAAGAGCCGACAGCACAAATACCTATGCTATCAAGCACAAGAAAAAAACCTTTATTTTAAGGAAGAGTACAAGTAGGGGATTCTAATGATCCATGTCTGCCAGAAGTGAAGTGGTGGATAAGCCAAAAATTAATACCACCAGTGGTTCAGTCGTGGGTTTATCATTGTGTTTTCCCTACAAATAATGGTATGAAAATATGGAGGGCGGAGAGTAGGAAAACACAACGATAAACCTACGAGTGAACCACTGGTGGTATTAATTTTTAGCTTATGCACCACTTCACTTCCGGCAGACATGGATCATTAAATTCCCCTACTTCTACTTTCCCATAAAAGAAAGCTTTTTTTCGTGTGCTTGATACCATAGGTTTTTGCGCTGTCGGCTCTTGGACTACAAGCTGAGGACGGACTATCTGGGTATGAAGAGAACAAGGAAATACAAGAGAAGCCCCTGCCTATAGTTCGACATAAACTATGGTGCTTGTATATGAACTTCGACGCAGTTTCACGGCGAATCCCAATGTAGGAGATTGTATTTTTGTATCAATTGATAGGTTGGAAGGAATCATATCTGTGACTCAAAGATTGCATTCAAAGGAGCAATCAAAAATATCTGACTTTTTTCTTAAAAGTGATAACTAATTAAGCTAGTAAGTTCGAAATTTTCTCTGGTCTCATCAACTTCGAATCTTCGAAATTTAACTGTTTATATAAAAGTGTTTGTTCTGACTGACTCATAATCAACGCACAGCCCAAACTACTGAACCTAAAAGCATGAAAATTAGTGTGTGTGTGAGGGGGGTGGGGGATACTTCTTATGACATAGGCGCGGACTAAGAAGGATGTTTGAAAATTCCCCCCTAAGGGGGTTAAAGGGGAGGGGGTAGAAAGTTTTAGAACATTTGGCCATATGCCAGTAGTAGTTTTAAGTAGGAGCGTGAAATTCAAGATAACAAACCTATTAAAAAATAATTAAACATGTATTTCAGCGATTTTAGAAATCCCCTCCCCCCCTTAAGAGGATTAAAGGGGGGGGTTTCGAAACTTTTAGGTCATTTTGCCATATCTCAGCAGCAGTTTTAGATAGGCCATGAATTTCATGATAACTAATCTACTAAAACACACTTAAACATGTATTTTATCGATTTTAGAAATTCCCACCAAAGGGGGTTTAATGGGGTGGTCGCAAGTTTTATATCATTTCGCCATATCTCAGCAGCAGTTTTAGGTAGAAGCAAAAAATTGAAAGCAAAAAAAAATAATTAAAAAAATAATTAAACACATATTTCAGCGATTTTAGAAATCCCCCTCCGCTAAGGGGATTAAAAAGGGTGGTCGAAAATTTTAGGACATTTCGCCATATCTCAGCTGCAGTTTTAGGTAGAAGCGGGAAATTCAAGATAACAAACCTACTAAAAAAATAGCTACACAAGTAATTCAGTGTTTTTAGAGCTATTTTGCTATTATGCCGCCAACATGGACTTTGAACTGGATAATGTAAGGCTATATGAATAAGGCAACAATCTATATTTAAGTATTGCGCGGCAACGCAATACTTATTTATTTACAGTGTCACTTCTCAATGTTAATTTAACATGGAAAAGCCTATGGAGATCATAATTTTTTCATTTTTTCTTCCCACCTTTTTGTCCCTGATGCCACTCATTTTTTATTCTTTACCAATTCTAATGATATTATAAATTTAAACTCTAAAAACGTTTGCCTGACGTCAGGGTCAAAACGAATGGTAAAATCCCTTTGTATAAGGGTGAATTATAACCAAGAGAGAAACATGGGCCATTTTTTTTTTTTTTTTTTTTTTTTTTTTTTTTTTTTTTTTTTTGCATTATTCAAATATTTTTCTTAATAATTCCAATTTTCGCTTATTTCATTGAAAATCAACGGATATTTTTCATAGAAAATATAACATTTTTACTTCATTGTTGCAAAACTTTCAAAAGCCGTAATAATAATTTATTTCTTTTTAGTTGAAAGATTTTCACGTGAAATATTAAATTGAGCTAGTTTTGTTTTGTTTGTTTTTTTTGTTTTGTTTTGTTTTGTTTTTCAAAAATTAAAAAGGTGAAAATGGCGTCATAGTGAAAATAAAAAGGATATTTTCAGAATAAGTTTTTATTTTGATCAAGTTTATATTTTAGTAAAAATTTTCTAATGGATAGCTATTTTTACGCAGGTAGCGAATTTAGTGGGGAATTACATAACTTAAATTTTAAAATGTATTTTTTTTTCCCGAGATGAGAACTATTTATACCCCAAGTGAAACTTAGGTAATAATTTTCTGATGTGTTTACATCACACCTTGGGAGAGAATAAGGTTTAAAAATTTAAGTTAAACTTTTATTTTTTATTTTTTACTGTATCACAGCTATAAAATTGTTAAATATTAACAGTAAGGATTCAACACAATTTACATTTATATTCATAGCGTTTCTGAGTGGGAAATATGGTATCTAAATTTAAGTGAAGTTAATTTTTTATGTTTTGATTGTAGATTTTTTACGTTCAGATTGGAAGTTTTTGTCCAAACAACCGCAACCTGCATTACTACAGTGGTGAAACATTTTGAATTACACATTGGTAAACTGCATCCCACATTGTGATGCAATACCGCATATATCAAAGCCTGATGATGATACTCTCTATTAATTTGGAAATACGTTCGTCTGAATGCTGTAGTTATTTAAAAACTTGACATATTAAACAAAAACATAATTTGAAGAACAAATTAAAAAAACAAAATTTATTTCCTACATTGTTTAAGCCCGAGAAGGGACCGATATTAAGTTATTTCATTCAATTAGTTCTTTCATTTAATGTTAAATTTTTGTAACAAACTAGGGGGCTCTGCCCCCTACGAGCTACGCTCGCCAACCCCCCGTTCAGACACCGCAGATTCTAAAAGCATGCTAATTTCATCGGCCTTAAAAAGATTGAATTATAATTTTAAAAAACAGTGACGGTCTCCCTGTAAACGGGTTTTCATTCATTTTTGATTGGAGATTTTTAAGACGAAATCAGCTGCTAAGAGATACAATGGCTGTTTTCATCTTTGATTAAAAACAAGAAAAATCATGCGTACGGCATAGATTATGAAACACTTTTCAACACTCCCTGAAAGCTTTAACAAAACTTCGTTATTTAGGGAAATAAGGTAAATAAGATAACTAACTAAAGATTTAAAAAACTGATATCAGCAGTTACCATCCATAGCCAAATATTTATTCCAATTCTTCTGAAGAGCCCTGTGTTTTATTTGTAGGCTCATATATATTCTATATAATAGAAAATTTATTTTAGCAAGAAAACGTATAACAGGTTGAAATTTCTCTTTCAGCAATTTATACTAATAGATGTAAACATACTTGAATACTTTTGTTCAGCCCTGTTGTTTACCTTGTACCTTTATTACACGCCACTATTTATCTAATCTTGAATTCAAACTAAATCACCCTTAAAACTACTGAAATCGCATTTCCAGAATTTATCGTCTATAGGCGGCCATGTATCCAATTCCTTGCGTGGCCCTCTATATCATTTTATCTATATTCTACAAACATTTCATAGAAAACTACATGCAGTTCAGCATAACACATTTTAAACCCCCCTTTCAGCAATTTACGGCCATACTCAGTAACTTTTACGAATTCTTTTGCGTATCCCTGTGTATCAACTATAACATTTACATACACCATATAGTATGCACATATATAGTGAAACTTAAAAGCGCATATCACAATTAAAAATGCATTCCCTGCCATCGCCTCTAATATACAGTACTTCGGATAGAAAATACTTGTCTGAAATGTTTTGTATGTTCCTGTAAATGCTATGCACTTTGTATTATACATGAAATAACTTAAGTAAGCCTCACCGACGTATATCAGTTTTATTATATATGAATTTGTATAATTAAAATACGCCGCAAACAATTTCCCCTAATACCATTTGTAATGGAATTCTTTTGTGTAGCCCTGTAAATGAATACTAACTATTCGTTGCACCGCATATGCTATAATATTCTGCATATTTTAGTGCACTTCGTAGATGCATATATTTTTTTATTATGTTTGAAAGGGTGTAACATCTTTAAAATTCATTTGAAATGATTTTTTCCCATTGGCCGTAAAGTAACGGAATACTTTTGACTGTCCCTGTAAAGAACTAAACATGCTACAAACTTCATTTGAAATAGGGTTCGTGCTAGGCTAAACATCAATAACCAAAAATTTCAGTGCGATCCGAGTATATTTACGAGAGTTAGAGCGCGAACAGACAAACCGAAATCAATAACACTTTTCAACTTTCTTGGAAAGTGTTAAAAATTAGTTAAAAATTTGAAAGTAAGCTAATGTAAAATGAATTAAGTACACAGAGTCTTTGGCTCTCGGTACTTTTTAACAACGCTATGAGAAAGTTCTTTTAAATGTATCGTTTTAAATCTGACCGAATTTTCACCAAAGTTTCCTTTCTCTTTTTAACATTCACATGAAAATACTTTTGTTGTTAGAAAGGAAATATTATTTGCGCTGTCTTAAAATTCACGATAATAGTTGAAAAGATAATCTCAAAATATGAAATAAATGTCTCGTGCAAATATATTTTTTAATTTAAAGTATTTTGCCAACTTTTATTTATTTGGCCTTTTTAAATATGAGGTAATTTCCTTCATTTGTGACTTTTAACGCATAATAATGAATTTGGTATTCAAAAATTTTCTTTCCCTTTTAAAATTCACGTGTAACTGTAGTTTTTATGATGTAATTTTCAATATTTTCCTGATTTTTAACACGTAATCACTTATTTCTAATTTGAATTTTTTTTTCTGTTTATAATAGCCACGTGTAAATAAATTTTTTATTTGAATTAAATATTATTCTTTGCGCTGTTTTTAAAATTGGCAACAGTTTAAAATAATTGCCCTTTTCTAAAATGTGTAAAAAATATCTCTCGAAATGCGGAAAATTTGAATTTAAAATGGAAATAAATCCTCAAAAAATTAGTCAAATTAAAAAGATAATTGCAGTCTGCACATCGGGAACTTCCAATGTATAAAATGATCTAAAAATGTTTAAACTCCTATGTATAGTTTTTCTCCTATAAAACTTCTTTAATGGAATGATTTTGACCATCTTTAACATTAAATATCTCTTAAAATAATTATTCGATTTAAAAGCTGTCTGCATCAGCGTGTTTATCAAACATGTCTCAATAATACCACCGATTTTCATATTTTTGTATGAAACAGTTTTCTTAATATTAACGAAGAAAGACCCCCTGTCATAAAAAATATGGATGCCGATCTAGTAGGAGTATACCCGGATGATCTACGCAGATTTTCATTGGTCCATTTCCAAATCAAAACTTTTTTTTTATATATAGAAGGATTAGTTAAGCCAATTGAAGATAAAAAAATAAAAATAAAATTCATACAATATGATACTTAAAACACCCTAAAGAATTAGATTCCGTTCAAATGAAATCGAAATAAATCTTAGACTTTTTTTAAGTTTTGTATTTTGCATGCATCTTATCATTTTATGCACAATTGTCATAAACATAATACAAAATCTGCAATACAAATATTTTCAATTAAAAATGGAAGAAGTCTAAGATTTATTTCGATTTGATTTGAACGGAATCTAATTTTTTAGGGTATTTTAAGTATAATTTTGTATGAATTTTATTTTTATTTTTTAATCTTCGATTGGCTTAACTAATTTGTTACAAAAATTTAACATTAAATGTAGAACTAATTGAATGAAATAACTTAATATCTGTCCCTTCTCGGGCTTAAACAATGTAGGAAATAAATTTTGTTTTTTTAATTTGTTCTTCAAATTATGTTTTTGTTTAATATATATTACACTATCGTGCGTGGCACAGAAACCGCGATTATTTGTTAATTGTTTAATGGCAACTCCCGAATGAAACGCATTTCATTGTTTTTTGAACAGCATTTAATGCATCTCCATACCTATAAGGGGGGTTACCTGTTCTGTCGCCAGGTGCCACCCAGTTTATCGCCAGCTTGGCGATATATCGCCAAAAGTGACGCCAAGGTCACGGAAGCAAATCTATGCTGAATTTAATATTTTATGCGTTAAAAGCTGACAGGCTGCGAGTAAGATTTTAACACTTCATATAAAATTAAGTATGTATTTTAGGAATGCCTTGAGAACTAAGGAAAACAGAGACATCCTTTAAGAAGAGTAAACAGAAAAAAGAAAGTAAATGTATTAATTTCCCGAGGAGATATTTTAAATATACGAATGCATCCCACGCCCGTAGACTTAGCATTATTGAGGAGAATTCGGAAGCTGGGTGACTAGCAACCTTAACATGAAATTGATATGTGTTATCGACGCTTGCGATGGTATGTTTGCTATTAAAAACGGAGTATGCAGCATTTATAGTTCGTTTACAGTGACACTATAACGAATTAGGATACATTATGGCCTATGGGCAATAACTATTTGAACTGAACTTTCATGATATTACACAACCTCAAAAATTACGTATTTGATATGCATCACTGATACGCACTACAACATATTTCTTACAGAAATGGTGTGTGTAATATTTATTATTTACCAGACACACAAAATAACTGAATTCCATTAATGTCAATTAGACAGTAATTATGCGAAATGCGCTTCATGAAATTAATATGCGTTATTGAGGCGCGCAATAACATCTCCCGTATTAAAAAAGAAAAAAAAAGCGTGTATGTAACATATAATGTTGTTTTACAGGGTCATACGAAACAATTGAGGTACAGTCGGGGAAAAAAAGAGAACATCTTATACCTTTTAAACACCGATGAGTAAAAAAAAAAAAAAACTAAAATATCCATTCTATTGAAAATTACATTTCCTTTCAATTTATGTTTTAAAAAAAGATTTGGGGGACCGTCTTCATAAAGAAATTGTACCAAAGTATGAAATTTTCAATATGAAGATCCAATTCGACATCATATTCGGATTTTTCGGAAAATTTTGCCGTAGGATACAAAACGAAAGTTACTCAGTGAAGTAATTTATTAATTATGCAGATTTAAAGTTTTGAACTTCTAACGTTACACTTACTTTATGGTTTAATTTAATAATTAGTATATTAATAATTTAATAAAAAAAAGCAATTTAACAAATTACAACGGCCATTTGGAAAATGATTTTTTCAAAGACTAAAATTTAAAACATAAAAAATCGCACGGAGTTGATCATACATTACGTACGCCATGAATTAAACATTAATAGTGTTATTACACGTAAAAATTCCAAGCGACAAAAATCGCCTGCGACTCGTATTTGGTGTGAGATATTTATATGTATTCATTCCTGTCCTATTTATCTTTTTTTTTTTTTTTTTTTTTTTGCCTTATTCCATTTTTCTTTTGCACGTGAAAATCTTACAAATTAAAATTAACTCCTTGGCAGAAATTATTATTCATTTTCTTTCATTTTCATTAGTTATTATCCACCTGAAACTTACGTATTATCCAAGCATTTCATTGGCTGTTCGGGAAAAGGTTTTTCCATCGTCAGATTTCCAAGAAATCTGACGGCCAATTTTAAATGAAATTTTATTCTTAAACTTCTAAACATTCGACAATATTACTTTTTACACCGTCGGATAGAGAAAAAAATGTACTTTTAAATGCAATTTGTTTGAAAGCTGTATCTCAATTTGTTTCTGAGTTGTTAAATTTTTTTGTAGTTTTTATTACTTTTTTGTCATAGTGGCAACAGAAGGTATCCATTTCTGTTGAAAGTAAAGGGAAATACATATTACTTACTGTATAGACCAATCAGAATACGAATAAAATGCGGATTAAACCATTAAAAACCTTCAGATATGCTTTTGATTTCCTACCCTGGCGAGAACAATAACCATTTTTCCAAATGGTTAATAAAAGTTCTAAAACAAACTGCAATGAGGGTAGTTTTTAAGCATATAAATCAAAAACTACGTGGTAAAATGAGCATTAATTTCGGATTCAAATACTTTAAGCTTCTAAAAATAGATTTCTGTTAAAAATTGTATAGGTTACAATACTACATATATATATTTTTTAATTAATAAGGGAGGTGTGCGGGGGAGGGGGGTTAATAAAGCCAATGACCGCATACTATAGAAATCCAGTACTATGTAAACTATTAATTTAAATGTTGGGAGTAAACGGAATTTCTGTGCCGTAAAATATAAGATTCTTCCAATAAAATTTCGTCATTAATTATTTATATTTTTACATTTCTAGCAAAAGATAGTATTACTATGCTACAAGAAATTTTTCTAGAAAGAATATACATTTTGTTTCAATAAAATGAAGCACTCTTGATGAAAGTTATTTCTATTATGACGGTGAAAATTATATTTCAAAATGGAAATACAATTTTTATATTTTAATTGGACTTTCTCTGAATAATAATAATTTGCGTTATAATACACAACAAACTATACAGTACGTGTACATTTGCACACAAATAATAAATGCAAAAACATTAAAATCGAATTGAATTTTTTAAGACTACCCTATCACATTTTGTTCTCTATCAAATCCCTAATAGTCCAAGAGCTGTTAAACATTTTAGGGAAGGTATTTGAGGCACCCTGAAAATTTGTGCAACACTTCTTTTGTAATGTCTGAATACAAAATCGAATGTCTGGCTGAAGGATCGTGGCCCAAAACCTGTGCCAGACAAAAAATGGCACTTGACACGTGTCTGGCACAGTGTTTGTGCCGACTAAAGTGTCTGTCATTTTCAAAATATTTTTTTCTAAGCATAAATATTATTGTGTCTCAATCTCATCGTGCCTCAAACACCTTTTTTGGGTAGTCAAAAAATGGCACTTGACACGTGTCTGGCACAGTTTTTGGGCCGACTAAAGTGTCTGTCATTTTCAAAATATTTTTTTCTAAGTATAAACATTATTCTGTTTCAATCTCAGCGTGCCTCAAATGCTTTTTGGGGGTAGTGTCAAAAAATGGCACTTGACACGTGTCTGGCACAGGTTTTGGGCCACGATCCTTCAGCCAGACATTCGATTTTGTATTCAGGCATTACAAAAGAAGTGCTGCACAAATTTTCAGGGTGCCTCAAATACCTACTCAAAAATGTTCAACAGCTCTCCTACAATAATATCTGCATTCGCGGTGTTTTATAAAATAGCATTTAGTAGGTATTTTCTTTTCTTATCTAAAACAACAATATGGAAAATTTTAAAATCAACACCTTGTAAAATGTTTATTATAGCTTTGACAGACAATGTACAAACGTAAGTACAGACGAAAAGATAAAGTACAGCCGCTGAACTACTAAAACGTATAATACAGTCGAGCCCGGTTAATACGCTCGTGATTAATACCCGCTTGCACGGATTTTTCCGGTCCTTTGACAATCGCCCATAAGACTAAAGGCAGATATATCACGTTTAATACGCAAACGGTTATTACGCGATCCCGTGCATTGAGCAAATCATGTTTAACACGTGATCTGCTTAATACGCGACTTTTGCCAATCTCTTGAAACGCGTCTTAACTGTGTTCGGCTGTATAAAAGATTTTTAAATAAAAAAAAAAAAATACCTTCCGTATAAATTTTGTAGAAATATAGATTTTCGCTTAAAGTTTAGATGTTAAAGAATAAATTGTCACATGGAATTAAAAAAGTTTTCTACAGTAATTGCCAACCTAAAAATTCTCCTTCCTTATGATATTTATGCTTCTTTCGTGATATTTATGCTATTGCCTGTTTGTGATTTTAGTATGCGCAACAAATTGAATAAGAGTAGGGTACACAAATGTACGTAACTAATATAACTTTTTTTTTACTGTATGCCTGTCAAACAAGCATTATCTGATATGTAAACAACCGCGCGCGCATTCTTTTAATTCTGTTCAGAGATGTAAATCAAAAATGATATTTGATACTCAAGGAGGATATTTTTTTCTGTCTTTCCAAGCGGAACTCTTATTTAAGTCGACCTCTAACCTGCTATTCCCATCATAGAAGAAAGAAACGGCGCCAAGAAGAAATGACCAAGAAATTCTGTCGTCAGAAAATTCTGTCTTATCCATTCTAAAACTAAAAAAATATATTTAGACATTCAAACGATAAAGCTGTACTGTTGAAAATTGCAGGCATAATAAATTACAGTAGGTAAACATTATTTATCTCTAGCTTATAATGTCGAGATCATGAATGGATTTCGCCTTACAATAAAATTATTATATATTCAAAGTTTTATACTATTTATTTACATTGTACATTTTAATTACCTTCATGCTGAGAATTCAGCACGATTGTACTTTATATATACACAGGGGCGTCGCGATGGGGGGTTGTGGGGGGGAGCCTCCCTCCCCCCAATAAATACAAACTTGGGAAATTTGAGCTTAGTGTCGGGAAATTATAGATTTTTGAAACACTTTTTCTTTTTTTTTTTTTTTATAAAATGTTTAAGGGTGTATTCGCAAAAATATTTTTCCGCCCTCAACAGCTCGAAATTTTCTGAGACATTTTCAGACTCATTTTTAAGAGTAAAAACATGAAACTTGCTGAGGCGATTTTTGAAGAGAAGTATAAGAGGCCGTGTAATTTCATTTTTCGCTCAATTAATTAGAATTTGATTTTTAAACAATTATTTTCTCAGTATGACCATTTTTTTCCTTTCCAGATCTCCCACTTCGAAAAATTCAGTTCAAAACGCCCACTATTGCATTTTTTGCAATATTTTCTGCATTTATCGAAACATCGACAAGCACGGCACGTTATGTAGTTTCTAAATAAGAGAATTTGCCAGTTTGATGCGTTTGAGAGCAAAAATGAATCTAAAAATAAGCAGTTTGGATTGGAATACACCCTTAAAGAAAAAAAAGATTTTTTTATTGTTTTGCTGACTATCTTTCTGAGTTCTGTAATAGTAAAATAGTTTTAAACTTTCAAAAGAAATACAAAAAGCTCAATTTCTCATTCTGTTTCTCTGTGCTACGAAAATATACATCTACCAGACCTGAATTTCTTTACTGTTGTCCATCAACAGGGTCTCTAATACATTTCCTCCAAAACTTTGTTCCTTATTCAAAAATCTAAAAATATGAGGCTATTTTCTATGAAGTACGATTATGACACAATTGAAGACAAAAACTTTCCTTAATTGAACCAATAATTACAATTTTCTGTTTTTAGTTTCAATATTTTTCATTGAAAAGAATTTTTTTTTTTTTCGTATAAGTATCATTATCATTAAACACACATTGAACATATCATTTTAGTTGGAAAATAGAGCAATTTGTTTCACGTTGGGAAATTTTCGAATTATAAGTTGGGAGAATTTTGAACTCCCCCCAACCCCGAAAAAATGTTGTAGCTACGCCCCTGGATATACATCTTATATATTTACATTATTATGCGCTTACATACATATTTACGTACATTAAGTTTGAATAAAAAGTTGTTATATATAAGTAAGTATGTATATACAGGGTGGTTCAAAACTATATGCCAAAAATATAGAGGCAGGTAGAGGGGATCTAAATGGGCAGATTTCGTATAGGAATGTGGGTGCGCAAATGCAGTGTTAAGGCAGTAGAGGGGCTGTTGAATGCGGCGGATGAATGCTCTTCCTTGGGTTGAATCGTCATTTCCCGCAAGCATTTTGAGCAACACGGATTATTACACCAATGCGGAGCTCGCCGACATGCATTTAATGTATGCGATTGCGCAAGGAAATGGATTGGCTGCTCAAAGGATTTAGATTGTACGATTCCCGGGTAGGATTCTGCCAGATCCCCGAACATTTGAGAGTCTTCATTAGGAGTTGTGCGCGTGTGGATCGTTTTATGCTTCCAGGCATCATGATAAGGGCACTACAGGGTATCGCAGAATTCCTGCAGTGGAAGAAGCAGTGTTACGCACAGTAGAGGATAGTCCTTCGAGAAGCTCAAGAGCTGTTGGACGTGCGTTGGGTGTGAACCGTTTCCTTGCTTAGCCCCACATAAAATGCATGTCGGAAAGCTCCGCATTGGTGTAACGATGCATGTTGCTCGAAATTCGTGAGGGAATGACGGTTAAAGCTAGCGAAGTGTTCTCACCCACCGAACTTAACAGCGCCTTCTACTGCCTCAACGCTGCATTTCTGCACCCACATTCCTATACGAAATCTGCTTATTTAGATACCCTCTACCTGCCTTTACATTTTTGACCTGTAGTTCTGAACCACCCTGTATACACAGAAAAAAATAAGACCTAAAATAGGTAAAAAAAAAACCCAATTTGGGTTGAAAGATTCTTAGGTTGAGGTTACCCAATTTGGGTTTATACCAAATTGGGTCATGATCCATGCCTGTTTTGGTTATCACTATGTATCCATTTTAGACACCGTTAAATACCCATTTTGGGTATCCTAAGCCACATTTTAGACACCACTCAGAATCCATTTTAGGCAGTGTTTAATATCCAATTTGGATATCTTAACACCCAGTCTGAATATTACTAAGCACCCATTTTGGAGAATACTTAACACCCTATTTGGTCATGCTAACATCTATTTTGCACAATCCTAAATATATATTTTAGGACACATTAATACTCAATTTGGGTGCCTTTAAATACCTGTTTTAGGATAAATTCAACATCAAATTTGGATAAATTGAAATATTTTTCTTGGCATATTTAGTACCTATTATTTTGAACACACCCCAAATGATTGATACAATGTATAAGAATTTATTTTAAATGTTAATTAACATACAACTCCATAGACTTTAGTGCTTTTATTAAGGGATAAGATTAAAATTTCAAAGTTAAAATAATACACCTCCACCCCCCCCCCCCCAAAAAAAAAGAAAATATTGATATTTAAAATATAAAACAATTAGCTGAATTTCGATTTTTGATGAGATTCCAATCATAAATAATTAAATAATTTTCTCGGCAACTTTGGAATTTTTTTCTATCATATTTAGAATCTTTCTGCTGAAGATCTTGATTTGAAACAAAATTACGACTTTCTTATGAGATAACTTATCAAATTAAATGTGTTATGCCACCAGCTTTTATAATTTCTTTAATTTGTCACATTAAAAGAAAATTGAAACACTAATTTGTATTTTTTTTTCTTTTTTCTTTTCTTTTTTTTTTTTTTTTTTTTTTTTTTTTTCATTTTAAAAGTTAAAAAATTTCTTTGATAGAATATAATTATCACCACAAGCAATAAATTTACTTTTAACATTAGAAAGACCAATTGGGGTGATTTTGACCGCTATATCGAATGCCGAAAGCATAATTGTTATTTATCTCATGCATGGTTTTGTGGCATTTTATATGTGAATTATAATATTTAGATATTCTGTCATTATCCATGCTTAACCCTTAAATGCGCGATTTTTTATTTTGCTTCGAAAAAATTATATATGATTCTCTGAAAGGTTTATAATACGGGAAAAATAATGAAAAAAATCAGAGATACATTTTTCATATAATACGTCAATCTTTTCTTCTGTTGCACTTCTGATAAAATTACTGTCGTGTGGCTGTTTTACGCTAAAATATTGCAAATTAGTAAATATTTTAATAAGTATATCTCCAAATACGTTATTTTATATAATTATATATTTTATAAAACTTAACCTTTAACCCTTTAATTCCCATGATATAATACGTTCTAGAAATTACGTAGTTCAGAGAATCTGACTTTACACCAGAAAGTTTCAATGGTTAATTTCACTTTATTTAAATAGGGAATGTTTGTTATTAATTAAAATAAATTTTGCTACTTTAATTTTCTGGTGTGAATTAGGTGTATACGAATAAAAAAAATGTATTAAATTCAAAATACTGTTGTTTGCATATATGTAAAGCTGCATACTAAAGGGTTAAAATGGAACCGAGTTACAGTTAATCATACCTTAAAAAACTGTGGAGTTCTATAGTTTATTCTAGTCTTATTTTCATATAATTATACGTTTTAATCTTTTATGACATTTGCATGTAATCTTCAAATCTTTGTCTAAAAAACAGATTTTAATGATTTAATTATTATTCTTTAAAAATATGAAACAAAAATACATTCAAAACAATGTCAAATATATCATTTGGGTCCTTTTTTGCTCTATAAAAAAAGAAAGAAAAAAAAACACCACAAAATATGTTACAAATTATGAAAATTTATATATAGAACAGCATTAAAACATTCATTTTTAATATTTTATGGAGCAGGCAACTTTTTTTCGCCTGTCTAAATTAAAAACTTCATAAAAAAGAAAGAAAAATCTGTAGCCAGTAAATTATAAGAAAATATACAATTTAGTAAACCAAAAATTTTTCATGATCAATCACAAAGAAAGAAGTCTTTGAGTTTTGTTATTCCTCTGTGCTATGTCACTTAAAGCAAAAATAAGAGTACACAGTTAATAAAAAATAAAAATATTTTTTTGAGATTATATTAGACTTTTTAATACTGTTTTATATTGTAAATGTTATATAATGTATCCCATCTGCCCCCCTCCCCTTTAGTTTCGGCCCTGCTGACAATCAATAATGTTGCAGTGAACTCATAAAATCCACTTTCATTTATAGTGGAACGCGTGTAAATGGGAATGTAACAAAACAAATTTGTTAGGTCAACATTTATACAAATAACATTACAATAATATAAAGTAACAAACAATTCAATAAATACCCGAATAAATCCAGTAATGGTACAGCGAGGGTTCTGTAAATATCCAAAGAATTCGAACTCGTAAACACGACGCCACACAAACACAACACAGACGAAATGAAGAAATCAAACATGGCGCGCAGTGACGCTGCTATTTATCCGAATCAAGATAAATGGGCAGTAGTCGTTACCCAAATCAGTGCCCGCTGCTCATACCAGCAGAGCTGTAATCCAATTTGGGTGTTCACTGTCCCCATACTGGGTATCGCAAAGCTGTGTCTATGAATATGTAACCGTTTTCACCCAATTTGGAGAGATCTAAGACCTGTTACGGGTCTCATACCCTTAAATAGGTATATTACAGCCCATATTGGAGTTTCGAAAGCTAATATGGGTGTTGTTTCATTTTGGGTGACATTCTAAAATAGGTTTAATTTTTTACTGTGAAGGTGTATGTATCTCATACACATACTGGTGCGAAGGGGAGAACCAAATATATCTTTCACAAAAAAAAAAATTAGAAAATGTTTTGATGTATTAGAAAAATATCATTTCTTCCACTTAGATATTTAAATATGGACAATATTTTAATGCTATATGATGATATAAGTCTTTGGTTGTTTGTTTCTCAAATGTTCATTGATTTTTTTTTCCGATAAAAGCATGAATTAAAAAATTGAAAGAAAAAAATTACTTACAACATGCACAAAAACATTTGTATGAAACAGATCAAAAGTTATTTTAATTGCATGAATTTTTGCGGTGCAAAATGTTTAGCCTACAGAGTGAAACGTGTCAAAGCCGGGACTCGAATTTTTGCATTGCTAACTGAGCGTTCAGCCAACAGAGTGAAAAAAGTGTCCAAATCAGGACTCAAATTTTTGAGTTGCAAACTAAGCATTTAACCAACAGAATAAAAAAGTGTCCAAATCAGGATTCAAATTTTTGCATCGCCAACTAAGCGTTTAGCCAACAGAGTGAAAAAAATGTCCAAATCAGGACTCAAATTTTTGCATTGCAAACTAAGCATTTAACCAACAGAATGAAAAAGTGTCCAAATCAGGACTCAAATTTTTGCATCGCCAACTAAGCGTTTAGCCAACAGAGTGAAAAAAATGTCCAAATCAGGACTCAAATTTTTGCATTGCTAAGGAAGCGTTTAGCCAACAGAGTGAAAAAAGTATCCAAGCTGGGATTTGAACCCGGAGACAACGGCTTGAACACTTTTTTTTCACTCTGTTGGCTAAACGCTTAGTTGGCTATGCAAAAATGTATACAACTAAAATATTCAATATTTCGGCCGTAATTCATACTACAAAATTATATATATAGATAAAAAGTTGTTTACAGTAGAAAAATCATATAGCAAATAAAATGGTAGGATATTAACTCCTGGCGAACTGATTGCATATCCCACTTCTGTGATGGTTTCGAGTGGGATATCGTCAGATGCAAAACTCTAGTTTTTGTGGAAACTGCCGTTAAAGTCAATCAAAATATTATGAATAGAATATTCTTCAACAAACTGTAAAGCCATAGGTTCAAAAGTTTCTTCTACAAATAAGAATAATAATAATAAATAAATAAATAAATAAATAAATAAATTAGCAAGAGCCTGTATCAGCCTATCGTTCTATCAGATGCGGCAAGCGCCAAAACTTTTTATGTATCCTGTACTTGAAACGAAAAGCTATATATTTTTAAACGTGTCTGCATTTTGTATTTAAATTACAGATATGTTACATTCAAGTCAGAAAAAGAAAAAGTGACAAATAACTGTTTTCTGAGGAGTGTCACGCGCGGCGTTTCTTTACGCATAGCACAGAGGAAACGACAAGATTTATGTTATAGAAAAACAAAATCTACATCCGGACACTTATGTACACATTACGACTAAGAATGAGACAGAGAGCCCTCTCAACGGAAGCCACATTCTTTTTTAGCTATTCTTGATGCCACAATAAAAAATACAAATAAAAAGTAGGGACCCGTAGTTTTTCCTGAAACGAAAATCCTCGCTCTTTCAACCTCCATATTCTTTTTTGTTTATCGGTGATGCTAAGTAAAAAAGATACCCAAAATACCGTCCATGTTGGATACACCATATGTTACAGTGACGTTCAACGCTGATGCTATAAATGTTATTTTTTGGCGGAATTTGGAGGTTATAAGGCATTGTATAAACATTGTTTCAGCCAGGCGCCCCAGTAGACGTCTATAATTAAATGAAATGTATACGGTTGTTGAGTAACAACTAATATATGTGTAATAACAAAGAAAACCGTTTTTATAGATGTATACATGTCAAAAAATGTAACGCAGACGACTTACGCCAGATATTTTTTTCGCTAAATTACAGGAGACTAGTATACAGGGATAGACTCAGGTGTGTAGTCGAAGGTGTACGGAGATATACGCCGTATACCTTCTGAAATCTATTAAGACGCTCCGTATACACTCTGTTTCTCAAATAACGATATAGCATATACTCTAGCCATGAACGTTCATGACTCTTAACGTATAAAGTCTGGTATTTTTATGACAACAACACTGGATACACTTCTAAATTTTTCAGTATCGGAACATTTAATTTTGCAGTATAGCAGGCTAGAATCCTGCCCTACTCGAATCCCGAAAATTCTGCTTAAAGTCAACTCGTAACTCGACCCAAACCAGAGAAAAAAAAATTAATCAGTATTTATAACAATTATGGAAAAGTAGTCTACAATTTTTTTCTAACATCAATTTTATTTTATTTTATTTTATTTTATTTTATTTGTATAAAAAGGAACACACATATATATACACTTATTAATATTATACTAGACGGAACTCGTCAAAATTTGAGGGGAAAAAATTACTGTAACAATATTAGGAAAATAAACTTATTTATTGTTTAAGAGGGGGAGAGTATAAAACAACGTTTCAAAAACTTTATTTTAAACGTTTTTTCCTCCAGTGGAGTACAGTACTATTTTCGATATAAACTCCAAACAAACAATCCGTGAACAACTGTGTAATGCAAATCAATTCGATTCGACATTACCGTCATATGCACCACTACAAGAAAGAAAATTTCATGAACCTATTAAGTATCATACAAATTGGCGGTGTGGTCATAGGTAAATATCATATTCAGTAAATAAAGGTTGGTTGTATTTATGTAGGCCAATTATCTGCACGTGGGATATAGGCCCTAAGGGGGGGAGTGCCTTCCGTGGAGGTCTTTCTAAGGGAGCCTAACCCGTATTAACGCTTGGAGAACCAAGGTTCGAAGAAAACCACGAAAACTCCGAACGATTAAGCCGACGGGCGCGATTGGGATCGAACCCAGCACCTCCCGTCTACCAGCTTCGAGAGCAGAACCTCTCGGCCACTGGTGGGGCCAGTAAATAAAGAATATAGTAAATAAAGCACACATCTCTCCACCCGTGATAATGCAACCGAGTAAGCTCCTATGCGCATGTGCATTATATCTGCCGAAAGGCACAGATTTTTACATATACGTTGCGCATGCTCAGAAGTAAAATTTTAGTTGAAAATTTCTAATTAATAAAAATTTCGAACAGACAAATTCACGCAATAATAAATCTGCGTCACATATCTTTCATTTAAAATAACAATCATGTAATTTGATAAAGTAAATTTTTTTTTCTCACGAACTGTCGAAAGAAAACGCTTAGCGTGTTAAATATATGGATAGTTTTTCAACATATAGTTTATATTATTCAATATTTAGAAAATACAGTTTTTTAATTGAAAAGTATTCAAGATTTTCTTTTGAAAATCCGTTCGGGAATGCCCATCCCATAGGAATGGTGCTTCTTTTAAAAGTTTATACAGAAAACTGTTCGAGTTCAACCGACTCCAAAGAATCAAAACTCAACCCGAAACAAACTGAAACCGAAAATATTTAAAATCAATCCGACCCGACCCGGAGGCAAAATCAGGTTACCCGATCCGATGCAAGATTTTATAGCAGACCGCAAACGCAAAGATAGAAAGACGTACTCGCCGATTTCCCTGTATGGATAAGCAAGGACCATCTTCGTATACGGTCTGATTTTTAAAATTTAGATTAATTTTATCGGCTCATAATTAGTTGATAAAGTAAGAATAAAAGTAAAACGAAGGTTAGAATAAAACCAAATAAGTTTAATATCCACAGACACATTTAATAGTTAAAACATCCAGTCTAAATATAATATTTATCATGGAATTGCAATAAAACATTTAAGGCTGTTCTTAACTGCTCTGCTCAAAAAGCGCAAAACCTTTTGACACATTTACAAATTAATTTTTTAACGTAAAGATATAAAATTGGAAGACGTCATTACGGAAGCGATTTGAAATCGAACTGTGTTTTCCATTTTTTTATCAATAAATTACCTATTGAGTTATAAGCAATTTTGATCACGTGACAAAGACGTTTTTCACCCTTTCTTGAGTGCTTATTCTTCTTTCGCGCGGAAATTCGGTTCAAAACGACCACTTTCACACTATTTTCTGAAAGATCTTTGCGTTTGCAAAAAAAACGGAAAAAACAGTACGATTACACAAGTTTCTGAACATCAACACTTGCTAGTTTCAACCATTTCCGAACAAAAATAAATTAAAACTTACCTCATAAAGTTGCCCTTTTGGATTTGAGGACAGCCTTAAGGAAGAGATACCTTTCATCTATTCTTCTTCTTATGTAAAATTCGAGTGACTGTCTGGGATTTTCAGAAAAATAACTGTATAGGAGTATTTTATTCAAAAAAGTGCCCCCAAAAGGAATTTAAAAAAAATCTGAAAAAATCCAATGACTCAATGTTTAAGGGACCCAAAACAACTTTTTATTTATTATCTACTTTTAAAAAAATAAATAAATAAATAAATATTATTCTATAAATGTTAATTAAAAATAATTTTATACAAAAAAACTTAAAAAATTAAAATTACTTTTTCAGAAAATGTAATTAGTTTTTTTAATTTTCGCCTGATTTTTTTTTATTATACAGTAATGGTGTTTTGAACAGATTTAAGGATCGGACTTTTTTTAATAGCAACAGTTTTAGGGAAGAAATATATAGGAACAAATACAACTGGAAACAAGTCGGAAATTGTAAGTCAAATGTGGCAAATCAGGTGCGTTCGTACTATAATTAGTTTTATAAATATTCAGATCTTGGTGCAATAGCTGTTGCACTCCTATACAAAAATGCATGAATACAAAATGTATTACGATTATATATATTACATTCAGTAATACGGAAATAACAGGACTCCATCATCTTAAATAAGAAGTCATCACCATGGCAACCTAGAATCATTACCTATCATGGGATGTCATTGAATTAATTACGTATGATGGGATTTAATAGAATGAAGAAAACTTTTATTAATATCTTCTTAAGTTTTGATTCGATTTTCATAAAATTTGAAATGACTAATGACTCTAGAAAATTCTGCAGCGATTATATATATTAAATTTCAAACCAGTGGGTTGGGTAGTTTTTGCGCTGTTACATGCAGACAGGCGGACAGACCAGAATACGACTATAGGTGCTACATATTTATATAATTACGAACGCACATAAAAAAACAGAGAAAATAACTACTTTGCGTACATATTATTATTTTTTTAACAAAAGTTAGCAAAATATTAAAAATCCTATCCTTAACTCTCTTAATATAGGGTAGAGTATAATGCTCATCTAGAAAAAAATCTAAATCCATTCATTCTTATCTACAAAAGCCTTAGAGTTTTGAAGACATGAAAAATGCGTTGTTAAAATATCATGGATTAAACTTTTTCAACACTTTCCAACAAAGTTGAAAAGTGTTTATGAATTCTGTTTGTCTGTTTGTCCATCCGTGCTCCAACTCGCATAAATATATAGTCCGATTGCCGTAAAATTGATAGATGTTATTGGATATCACTACAATGTAAAAAAAAAAAAACGGACTAAAACACGGAAATACTACTGGCTATTTCCGTATTTTAACGGAATTTTTTCCTGGTAAATTACAGGAAAATTTCCGTTATATTCCAAAAAACGGAAATTTTTCTGCAATTTACCGGGAAAAAGTCACATTAAAATAAGGAAATAGTACTGGCGTCTAGATTGCTAGTAATATTTCCGTATTTTAGTCCGTTTATGGCATGTTTGGTATTGCAGATGAAGTGTATAGCATTTACGATTTATTTACAGAGACACTCAAAAGAATTTTGTTACATTACGGTCTATAAGGAAAAATCTTTTGCGGTGTATTTTAATAATATTACAGTATTTTAAACATACTGAAATTTATACATATACTAGCTGTTTAATCCGTTCTACACACGGGAGTTCATGTTGAATAACTATTCGATTTAGAAAAATATTTTTCTACTACTGTACATTGTTTAAGATAAAATTAATAATTTATCATGTTGCTATGGCAGCAGACGATAAAACGATATCTTTGGAATAAGGTAATAAATAGAATAAAAAGTTTTGTTGATGTTTGTGAAAAATATGTTTTTTTTTTTTTTTTTTTTCTTTAAGGTAATAATTAAGCGCAGTTAAATAATCTCTAATTATTTGCATGCGAGGTAAAAGAATTACCGTAATATCCGCTACAGCTTTTTTGTATTGCTGCGTGGCGTACGTAATATGTATATCCCACATTGCAATAAACATTTAACACTGGTTAGAACTCCCGCAATTACGGGTTCAACATTAAAAAAAAAAAAAAAAAAAAAGCAAAAGTTCGACAAAAACATAAAATAACAAAAAATATATTTAAATTTTTTTAATTTTTTGCCCCAATCATTCATGGGCCTCGTACCAGAAACCTGTGTGCCAAATTTAATAGCCCTGGGTCCTGTGGTATCCGAATTTTTGTGGTTACATAGAGGCTCGCACGTAGATATATATACTAAGGTGAACTAAGACGGAGCTTACTGTATAATAGGGTGTGCATAGAATATATCGTTCATTTACAGGGACACACAAAGGAATTTCGCTACAGAAGAATCTGAACTATTGAAACCTATGAACAATAATTGCCTGAAGTGCGTTGTCAGTTGTGGTACGCTATTTTAAATTGAACTATTTTTTTAAATATTACTTGGTGTAGATAAATTCTATAGATCCTATACAGGTCTGCACAAAATTTCTCAAGTACATTTCCGATTATTCACGGAAATTGCTGAATGGAAATGTTCAACTGTGCTATTCGTTTCAATGAACTAACTTATAGCATACTATATCACTCACCCGCAAGAAAATGGACACATATCGCAAAAATTAATTTTGCGTTTTATCCCACTATACACTGTTAAATATTTGCAGCATTCTGTCCAGTCATTTGACCGTTTTTATCGAAAACGGTTACACAACTGTAATTTAACACTATTCTGACCATATTATTGGCCATTTTATCGACAGAATGTAGTTAAATTACAGCTATAAAACCGTTTTTGCAAAAAAAAACGGTCGAATGACTGGACAGATTGATGCAAATTTTTAACAGTGTACACAAATGTGCACACAGCAAATATGCACACAGCAAATGTGCAAACAGTGTACACAGTGTTAACAAATTTTTAACAGAGTTTTGTATAGCAAAACTCATCTAGGACAGACCTATAGGTTTGTCCTAGATGAGTTTTGCTATACAAAAAGTTTCATAAGCGTAGTTAAACGGAAAATCACTTTATTACGCTATATGTCCATTCGTGACCACAGTAGAGGGGTGGATTGTGTGGGGAGGTAAAATTATCTAACCCTCCCAACATCATCCTACCTCTTCATTCTTAACAGTTTTATGCTTTTACGCACTTTTTTACTCCTGCGTGCAGAACTGTGCTATAGCTTCATGTGACAGTAAAATCATGGAAATTTTGTTTTGCCTCTCCTGTGAAATTTACTTTTGTCGAGATGTGTCACTTTTCTTGCGGGTGAGCGATATGTAGTATTGTAGTATACATACAAAGCCATAGACCGTATACAAGTCTGCACAAAATAAACGGATATTTTTTCAACTATTGATTGTAATAGCAAAAATTGGGTTTCAAATGCGTTACGAGTTTTTCAGATTGTTTATTTATGCATCATATTTCACATTAATATACTGTGAAGTTTTGTTACTGTATTCTGAATGTGTTGGAAAATGTTGCATAATCTATGCTGGAAGCATGATTTTTCTATAGCGTTTCGTTTGATGTAAAAAACTAATTTTACTATGGCTTACTTCAGATCCAAAGTATGTGCTTCATTTCCCCATCATTTTTAATTACGCTTATTCTAAAAAAAAAAAGAAAGAAGCTTATAACCTTTTTTTTTTAGCCCCCGGTACGGTATGCTATTTCTTTCTCCCAGCCACATCTCCAAAAAATAACGTTACCTTACAGAAACCAGCCGTTAAACAAAGCAGTATGATTAAATAATAGCAATTTTTTAAACTTCTAAGTATCGCACATTTTCAATTTTTATCCCGTCGTATTGGAAAAAAAAAAGTACTTTTAAATGCAATTTGTTTGAAAACAGCATCTTCATTTATTTTTGAAATATTAATTTTTTTTTTGTAGTTTTTGGAGCCATTTGCTTAATATAGAGGTCTGCACGGGCCCGGGCCGGCGGAATGAAGGCAAATTTTCAAACGGGCCGGGTCCGGCCGGCAGAATTAGGACAATTTTTTCAACGGGCCGGCCCGATAAAAAAATTAATCGGGCCTATCGGCCCGATATAAGATTTCAAGTGAAGCAGATAAAATACGAGCCATTTTCAATGAATAAGATTTTCTCGAGAAGTATAAATGTGCGTCAAAGCCGATGCAAGTTTAACAACATCAATACAGAAATGTAACATGTCCATCGTAGAGATCGGCATCGTACAGTTACAAGATGTATGATTCGAGTTTAATTTTTTTCAGCAGACTCGTGCCTGGACGGAACTGTTCGGGTTTAATCAATCTCAGGATGTGTACGACAGTCATTTTGTTTTGCAGTATTAATAGTGATAATGAAATGAACTTCTGTTAACAGTATCTTTGGAAATATATCTTAAGGTGGTTCTCATATTCACTGCTCAACAATGCGAAACTTTCAGACACATTTTCTCACTCATTTTTAACTATAAAGGCATAAAATTGACAGGCCTGACTAATGAAGGCATTTGGAAACGAATAGCTTTTTCCATATTTGATAAATTACCGCGATAACAGAGATTCTTGTCACGTGACTGTACGTTTTTCTCCTTTCCTGTGCTATCGCTTCCGGAAATTCGATTCAAAACGCTAACTTTGTCAGTATTTTCAGAAAGATATATTGCTTTTATCTATGAAAAAAAACGACATTTACATAGCTTCTAAATAAGAATACCTGCCAATCTTACGCGTTTCCGAAAAGAAATGAATTCATAAATGTGTCAAAATGTAGCTCCTTTGGATTTGAGAAAAGCCTTAAAAATGAGAGAAATATTTTCACAAATCTACTTTTTATTATACAGCTTCAAAAGTTATCATGTTTTTAATCCTTTATTCTGAACTACATTAAACTTTTAAACAATCCTTATTTGAATTTTGAAATGTCTTTAGACACGATGACTAAAACACTGTAAGTAATCGTTAATGTTTACTGTTGTGTGTTTTCTGTTTTGCGAACATCATAGTAATCTAAAATATAGTGTAAAATGTTCCCATAAATATGTATGTAGTATTTATTAAAATAATCTTAATTGTATGTTGAGAAAAAACGGATTTTTTTTTTTTTTTTTTTTTTTTTTTTTTTTTTTTTTTTTGTAGAAATTGTGTCGGGCCGGGCCTGTTTTCACTGATTTTTGTGCAGGCCGGGCCGAGAACTGTAAAAATGCAAACGGGCCGGGCCGGGCCCGGGCCTGGAAATTCCGGCCCGTGCAGACCTCTAGCTTAATATTGGCAACGGAAGTACTTCATTTCGGTAGAAAGTAAAGGAAAAATAGTTATAAAATGTTAATTATATATTTTTTTTTTGCCATTTTTTCATAACAGTCGAAAGAAAATGTAATTAAAATACGTGCTATTTTAAATAAATATAAACGAATAATTTCTGTTAAAACATGGAGCTATTAATATAAACTATATTTAATTGTAAGTGTCTATATTAATGTTACAAACAAACGAAGGCCTATGAATCATTAGACAGCCTTTTTTTTTCTCGAGATCCTTTATGATGGCTTCCAAAATAGTGGCATCTTTTTGCTGCATTTGTGTATTATTTCGCGATAGTGACGTCCTATGCATACTTTACTGTAAATGTTTAAAAGTGGATCGTATGTGGAATGCTTAAGTTGATGCGAATGACGTCATTTTACATAAAATAAAAGCGTGTGCTGTAAGTCTTAAAATTGAAATATGTTTTGTACTATTTATATATACATATATATTTTTTTTCATCGGGGCCGACACTCAATTCTGAAAAAGCAGAATTTCTGTTTTCTAGTTTATTTAATGTCTAATTTTATGCAGAATTAGAGAAACTTCTTAATTTTAAAGAGCTCTTCTGTTACACTTTTAAGTTAGTATTACGTATAGAACAGTTTTTTTTTATTAGAAAATTTGCTTATCATAGATTGTGTTTAAAAAAATCGTGCCACAAAGTGCCTTTTAATAATTTACGAGCTTTTTTTTTTCGTGAATCCCATTTTATAAATAGTTATGGGATACTTAATGCTATCCCCAAGTTCCCTGCTCAACAACGCGAAACTTTCTGACACAAAATTAGCAGGGTTGACAATTGAAGCAATTTGGAATCGAAATGAGTTTTCCATTGATTGATAAATAAATTATCGAATTATAAGCGATTTTAGGTTACTTGACGACCGGTTTTTTCTCCTTTAGCACGTTGAAAAATTCGGTTCAAAACGCCCACTTTGACAGCATTTTCAGAACGATCTTTTGATTTACCAAAACATGGAAAACGTCTTTCGATTAAACAGTTTTCAAATAATAACACCTTCCAATTTCATGGACAAAAATGAATCAAAGAATATGTCAGAATGTAACCCCTTTGGATTTGAGAACAACCTTAACTTTTTTTTCCGACTTCAGGGCATTTGTGAATTGTAAAAGTCTCTACTTAGAGCAGAGAGTATGCAGAAAGTATATACCTGAGAGCATATGCTTTATAACTACGAAGGGTATACGGAGTTATCCAGAAGGTATCTGGCGTATACCACCGGATACCCTCCACTACATCCCTGTTTATACCAACAATGCTAATAATAAATTTTCAGTTACAGGGATAGTCGAATTATCAATATGCCGGGTAATCGCGGATCCATAATATTATTTCGTAAGAAATTACTACTGTTGCTCTATTTGTTACCCTTTTTACTTGCGAATAAGACTTTATTAGGTCTTTCCCCAAAACCCAATATTCTTATTTTATATAAGAGTATAAATCCAGAAATATTTCAATGAAAAGAAAAAGAAAAAAAAAAACTCAAAGCACCTTCAATTACCTCCATATAGTTGTCGTCACAATAGAAAAGAGGGGCGTGTGTAGTTTTTTATTTTATTTGTTTTATTTCGGAGCGTAGCTCTTGGTTGTAGTTTTTTTTTCCTGCATGACCCTGCCCTCATCTCTTGTATTCTCTGTCTGCGAGTGTCTGTCTGTCTGCGGGGTGCCGTCGGTTCGGGGTCACGTCTGCTACTGTTATTTTATTTTATTTTTTATTTTTTGTTTTATTATTATTTTATTTTCCTACAACTTGTCGAGGCGGGGTCCAAACGTGGTTGTGATAAGTTCGGAACTTTTGACAGCGTAACCCTGGCTTCCGAATAAGGTTTTCGTTGTCGGAGGGTCTTCTTTGATCGGGTTCGATTATATCGGATGTTTAAAAGGTCGGAAAAGTGGGAGAAAGAGTATACTCACGAGTATGTCTGTGTGTGACATGTTCTAGGAGAATGAGTAGGTGGGTTATTTTAATGCCACTGGCGCAACGAAAAGAAGGATTTAACATTTAAGGCTGTTCTCAACTGCTCTGCTCCAGAAGCGCAAAACGTTTTGACATATTTACAAATTCATTTTTTTAACGGGAAGATATAAAATT
Source organism: Maratus speciosus (assembly GCA_963932465.1). Lineage (NCBI taxonomy): Eukaryota > Metazoa > Arthropoda > Arachnida > Araneae > Salticidae > Maratus > Maratus speciosus. The sequence continues at coordinate 360,799,249 of OZ010795.1, forward strand.
GGAAGACTGTGAAAGCGATTTGGAGTCAAACTGTGCTTTCTATTTTTTGATAAATAAATTACCTATTGAGTAATAAGCGATTTTGATCAAGTGACAAAGGCGTTTTTCACCCTTCCTTGAGTGGTTATTCTTCTTTCGCGCGGATATTCGTTTCAAAACGCCCACTTTGGCACTATTTTCTAAAATATCTATTGCGTTTGCAAAAAAACACGAAAAAACAGTTCGATTATATTAGTTTCTGAACAACACCTGCTAGTTTCCTGCATTTTCAAACAAAAATAAATTAAAACTTATGTCATAAAGTTGCCCTTTTGGATTTGAGAACAACCTTAAGACTGTTCTCAAATCCAAAGGAGCTACTTTCTGACGCATTTCTGAATTCATTTTTGTTCGGAAGCGCAGGAAAATGCCAGATGTTCTTATTCATAAACTGTGTAATTGAATGGCATTTTCCATTTTCAGATAAAGATCTTTGAGAAAATATTTCAGAAGAACTTTCAGAAGATCTTTGAGAAAATATTCTCAAAGTGGACGTTTTGAATCGAATTTCCAACACGGCAGCAACGCCAGAAAGAGGAAAAACTTGTCACGTGACAAAAATCGCTTATAACTCGTTAAGTAATTTACTTATCGAAAATGGAAAACGCTATTCAATTTCAAATCGCTACAATATTCAGGCCTGCCAGTTTTGTGCCTTTACTTTTAAAAAATGAGTCAGAAAATGTATACGAAAGTTTCGCGCTGTTGATCAGGGAGTTCGAGAATCCCTCAAAAGTTTAAAAACATATCCTTTTGATCTCGTGGTTCACAAATATATACATCTTCTACATTAGATGGGTCGCAACAGTATATTGTACTTGTATTACTATAAACAAAATATCAATTAAAATAGATAACAAAAGTAGTATAACAAAGCAAAACTAGGCTGAATTATGTATTTGTTACTAAAACACAGCAGGTATGCTTGTGTCTATGAAATTGAGAGAACTTACTGTGCCACAGCTCAAAGTATAACTCTTGAGAGAATATCGAAATTTAAAAAAAATAAATAAATACTTCATAAAAATAAAATGTAGAAATATAAATACTACACTTAAATCTCATTGATAAATCATTCATCTCACCGTAAATAATGACCAATGCAATGCCTAGCCCACCGCGCATTGCCTGGCTCAACTGGAAGAGTCCACTGAAAAAATTGCAAAGTATCTTCAACGAGCGTCTCTCGACGGATTCAAACGTTTAATGAACAAACGGCTGAGGTGTCCTCGAGCTTATTTATTGCTCTCGGTGGTGTTCGGTGGAGGGTAGGAGAGCCGACCGACGCCTATGTTACATCGTGACAATGAACAGATCGATTATGGAATATTGTCGCACGTAGAGTCTGCATTTAGATCTTTGAACCATTCAGACCACAGATCGAATTTTAAACTATCCTGGACAAATTTGGTAGGCACAGTTCACTCAGACAATCTTATTGATAATGACATCGGATATGTTATCTGAAACAGCACAACAGAATAAACCGCAGGTAATGAAACGCCAAGGAAACGTAATTACACTTTATTAATTTAACACAAATATAACATATTTTCAACTCATACATAGTTGATTAGATTAATTACGTTAGTGAATTTCGACGCGTAACTCCTTTGTAGCTCGGAGAATGTCAATCACTCACCTCAGGCCAGTCACTTTTTGGAAGGTCACCAACACTACCAGTTTCTTTAAACTTTTCATAACATTGTTTTATGCTCCTGATATCTGCAGGACAACAACATCTAAACCGTCGGTGAACAGAAATTGGACGATCTAAATTCATGGGACCACAAAACATATTGCGTTTGTTTTGTTTTTTTACCTCATCGAATCTATTGCATTAAAAATTAACTTTTAATTCCCTGTTTATGTTTATGCACTAGTTGCCATCTATACCATAATGTAAAAAAAATAATTTCTTTAACGGTTGTTTCGTGCTAACGTTTTGTAAAAGGGGAAAGATTTTGTTCTCACCTTATTATATATTACAGTGGACAATAAAGGTTTTAAAGTTGTGTTTCTTTTCACAATACCTTCACCATTTATTATAGAGATATCTCCTCCTTCAAAAAAGTCCACATTTCATTTTATTTATAACTAGAAAGATAGCCCGTCAAAAATGACGAAATATGAGATATAAAGATATATATATGCAAGAATATAAGTTTTCCTCGCTTGTTCCGCAGAGATAGATAAAAATAACAGATTTTAAAAACGGAACTCATTTATGATAAACTTTACATCTATAACTAATTGCGTTTTAAAAAAAAAATACACACGCATTTTAAAAAGAATGCGTGTGTATATGAAATGAAACAGCGAATAGGTTGTTAGAAAATAGGTTGTCAATTTTACTTTTTCGCCAAGGACCCTAAAGTGGAAAAGTATCGAGAATTTAACTTTTGTATCCGACTATATAAAGCGCGGTACTTTTTTAGTATAGGGGCCTTGGCGAAGAAGGAAAATTGGAACATATTTTCTGACAAGTTTGGCATAATTTTGGCTTCAGAAGTGAGATTTTTTGCCAAATGATATAAACAGCTATAAAAACAAAATTAATGAACTTTTAAGTTTATTTATATAATATATAAACATTTTATTTATATCTATATTATTGTTGGTTTTTTATATACAATTTACTTCTGTTTGTATACAAAAATAGTTAAACGGTTTCTTTATATTAAATAAATTGTATAAATATTGAAAAATTACTTATGTATATAAAACAGTGAAGAAGTTGCTAGAAAATAAATTGCCAAATTACATTTTCTATATCTCACCAAGGCCCCTATACTGGAAAAGGACCTCTAAACCACATTAAAATCGGGCAGTTAGGAGCTCAGACAGTACAGCGCCGTCTATTTTAGAGGTCTGCACGGGCCGGCAAAATTAGGACAATTTTTTCAACGGGCCGGGCCGGGCCGACAGACAAAATAAACGGGCCGGGCCGGCAAAAAAATTAATCGGGCCTATCGGCCCGATATAAGAATTTAAGCGAAGCAGATAAAATACAAGCCATTTTCAATGAATATGATTTTCTCGAGAAGTATAAATGTGCGTCACAAGCCGATGCGAGTTTAACAACATCAATACAGAAATGTAACATGTCCATCATAGAGATCGGCATCGTACAGTTGCAAGATGTCTGATTCCGAGTTTAATTTTTTTTCAGCAGACTCGTGCCAGGACGGAACTGGTCTTATCGATCTCAGGATGTGTAGAACAGTCATTGTGTTTTGTAGTTTTAATAGTGATAATGAACTTCTCTTAACAGTATCTTTGGAAATATACCTTAAGGTGGTTCTCATATTCACTGCTCAACAATGCGAAGCTTTCAGACACATTTTCTGACAAAATATTTAACTATAAAAGCATAAAATTGAGAGGCCTGCCTATTGAAGGCATTTGGAAACGAATAGCTTTTTCCATATTTGATAAATTACTTACAGAGATAAAAGAGATTCCTGTCACGTGACTGTACGTTTTTCTCCTTTCCTGTGCCATCGCTTCCGGAAATTCGATTCAAAACGCTAACTTTGACAGTATTTTCAGAAAGATATATTGCTTTTATCTATGAAAAAAAACGACATTTACATAGCTTCTGAATAAGAATGCTTGCCAATCTTACGTGTTTCCGAAAAGAAAAGAATTCATAAATGTGTCGAAATGTAGCTCCTTTGGATTTGAGAAAAGCCTTAAAAATGAGAGAAATATTTTCACAAATCTACTTTTTATTGTACAGCTTCAAAAGTTATCATGTTTTTAATCCTTTATTCTGATGAACTACATTAATCTTTTAATGAATCCTTATTTCCATTTTGAAATGTCTGTAGACACGATGACTAAAACACTGTAAGTAATCGGTAATGTTTACTATTGTGTGTTTTCTGTTTTGCGAACATCATAGTAATGTAAAATATACTGTAAAATGTTCCCATAAATATGTATGTAGTATTCATTAAAATAATCGTAATTGTATGTTGAGAAAAAACGGATTTTTTTTTTTTTTTTTTTTTTTTTTTTTTTTTTTTTGTAGAAATTCTGTCGGGCCGGGCCTGTTTTCCCTGATTTTTGTACGGGCCGGGCCGAGAACTGTAAAAATGCAAACGGGCCGGGCCGGGCTCGGGCCGAACTTCCCATTTTTACACCGGGCCGGGCCGGGCCGGGCCGGGCCAAGATAGCTTTCGTTCGGGCCGGGCCGGGCCCGGGCCTCGAAATTCCGGCCCGTGCAGACCTCTAGTCTATTTGGCTGTTATGTTATTAGTAGCATCGGGATGAAGATGTAAAGACGTACACTTTCGTATATTACACTTTAAATTTTCAGCCATAGATTTTGAAAAAACGTCTTAAAAGCGCGGAGTTTAAATTAAATTGCGATGAGCTCGATTATGAAATATTGATGATTTTAAATGGGAATTTCGCTAAATTAGCTAGCTATCGCCAAGTTGGCTTCATATATGATAACTTATTTTTGTCGCCAAATTTGGCGCTACTGTGGTAATCCTGCATTAGTAATCTTCAACAATTAGTCATTACAATGAGGCGGTCCTACCCGAATTGTGAGGGACACACAGAGACTCTGATTTTATATAAATAGATTGATTTTATATAAATAAATTGTTTAAATCTAAATTAGATATACCAATGTTTGAATAGTGACAATTTACAAATTTACATTTTAAACATTGATGCTAACCACTTGCACTTTGAGACGCATCATCAAAATGTTTCACAGTAAAATAATTCTAAAAAAATACTTTCATTTGTTGATCTATTAAATCTTTTGATTTTAATAAAATTAGATTATTTGGTTGAATATCGCAGCGTTCTATTGATTAGTCTAGTGACTGATATGTCGCAATAATTTCTCATTTATTCTCTTTTTTTGGCCAGTTTACTTCATACTTGTGGTAGCATAAGAAACGAGTCCCGATAATGTTTTGCGTGCATAGAATGGGGTCAAATTTGAATATATTGCTTTTAATACGATTTAAATTATAGCCCTATGCTAACCAATGGTCTCAAAGTCTTCATCGCCATGTCTTAATAACCGATTCATAACACTAATTTCGACTTCATTTTCTGAAATAACCTTTATGGCAAGCTAAAAAGAACTTCTTAAAAACACCATAAAATTTTTAATAAATGCGCAAGGCATTTTGAAAGAACTACCCTTTCTTCATCAGACGCAGAGAATACGTTCTACTTCTTTGAAAACAGCAGAAAGACTACAAAGTACTTCAAAGTAGGACGTGTTCTCTGCGCCTGATGAAGAAAGAATAGTTCTTTTGAAAGGCCTTGCGCAGTTATTAAAATGTTTATGGTGTTTTTAAGAAGTTCTTTTTAGCTTATCGTTTCACACCAGCTTATTTAATTTTTAAAGGTCATCATTAATTTAATTGCATCACACAAATTTCATGATTTTATTACCCCTTCCTCATGTGTCACAGATTGGTCACACTCGAATGATACCCTCCCCCCTCCTCCTCTGTTGTGAAGTGAAATTTTTTATTATTGCTTTAGAGAGAATTTTTTACAAAAAAGTTACATACACTTTATTTCATATTGTTATAAATGCTATGAAACATTAGAAACAAAGTAAAAGCAAACAAGAAACGGATGTTTTTTTACTTCAAGCAATTGAAATCCCGCATTTTCATGCATTTATGAATAAAAATGAGTGTGTGAAGTAGCCAGTTCGGATTTGGGAACAGCTTTAAGTTGTTATTATTCTTATATATAAGAACTGAATAGGTCGACCAAACTTATTTAAAACTTATCAAAGTAACTGGCGATTTTAAAAAAGAAAATACAGTTAAATAAAGTTTGTTTATTTAAAAGGAAAAAAAAATCCATATTTCTTTCAACTAGCAATTGTTTTTATTTAGGTTAAACAGAGAAAAAACAGTAGTAGTACACTTAAAATATTCAAAGAAAAACGTGTTTATATTTCACGCTCTGTCTTCTAATCTTGGTCGTCTTTCACCACCTCTTTTCGGGCGTTTATTTAACTGATATTATATACACTAGCAAAACGCAAGATAGATTTTTCAACTCAGATCGTTGTCTAGACGATTATCCGTTGATTATCAGAAAAATACGGCACAACTAAACATGTAAGATTGTTGAGCCGCCATCCTCCAAGTGTATTAAGTATGTTTTGTGGATCACTGTACTTTTAAATTTTAATTTTAATGCTCGGACAATCCACTCGGTAGCGTAATCAGGATTTAATTTGTGGGGAAAGGGTGGGGGAGTGGAGAGGGAATTGAACAGGAATGATCTTACGTAAGACTACAGAAATGGACAGAATATGCCCATGATTAAATAAAAATACTGGTTTCGGCATATAAGAAGAAATAAATTGTTTGAAATACCGGGTGTCCTACAAAGGGCTGACTGAATTTAAAATTCAGTAACTTGCAAACGGTGACAGATATTTAAAAAAAAATCTTGGAGCAGGGTTATGCATGAGATCAAAAGTTAAAGCGCTATAAGTAAGCATACAATGTTAATGCTAGAGTCTGCCGTAAATTGACATAGCTGCGCCATCTTGTGGATGGAGTGAATAACGCAAATACGCGGGTTTTTTGTATGACGTCATATATGACAGAATATCTACCATCTGCGCATCTCGTGCGCAGGTCTATTTGAAGATATTTACAATTTAAGAGTTATAGGCGAAAAAGCAGACAAAGCTATTTTAGAGAATACCTGTTAAAATTTTAATCATGAATTTCAAATATATACTCACTCATGGAAGATGAACCTTGTTTACCAGATTTATTGCAAAATATTTTTGTTACAGTTTGTTTTGATGAAAATATGTGTATTTATAAAAAAAAATCGCAATGTCATTTTAATTTCGGCAGAAAAAGCACTAATGCTACGTAAGCAGTATTGCCTTTTGCCCCGAAACTAAACTGACATTGCAACTATTTTTTAAATACATATATTTTTATCAAAACAAGCTCTAACAAAAATATTTTGCAATAAATCTGGTAAACAAGGTTAATCTTCCATGAGTGAGTAAATATTTGAAATTCACGATTAAAATTTTAACAGGTATTCTCTAAAATGGCTTTGTCTGCTTTTCCGCCTATAACTCTTAAATTGTAAATATCTTCAAATAGACCTGAATTTTATGCAAGCTATTCAGGCTAAAAGAAAACCATTTTTGTTAATAAAAGTTATAGGCGTAACTTTTAATTCCATGGTTTTTTCCAGGTTTTTTTCCACATTGGAAGAAACTTGCCCACCTTGGGTTTATGTTATTTATTTATTAGAAAAAAAATGTATTTTAAATATAATGAGCGAAAAGCATGTGTATAAATTGATGTTACCAGTATGTATGTATTTTAAATAAAGTTATGTTTTTCAAATGACGAGTATATTTTTAAATGATGATTTTATATTTTGAATGAAATGAATGCAACATAGACGCTGGTGCTGTGGGGGGGGGGGGGGGGGGGGTGACGGTTTATGAACTGCGGCCGGCTAACATAAAAGTACTTTTTTACACTGTTTATTTAATCTAACCCTGTTCATATATATGAAAAGATAAAAAATTTTAATCGATTTTTCCCTCCCAGATATGCTAGAAAAATAAAAATTATGTACATGGATGTGTTTCTAGTAACAATACAACATTTTAGTATTTTTACAACTTGATTATAAATTAGCAAATTAATTTTACGTTATCTAAAAGTAGCTGATAAATCCTTAAACATTCTTTATGGTTGTTACAACTGTATATACAAGTACAACAATTGAGTAAATTACGTAACAAACTACGATTTCTAAAATATACCAGCTGGTTGGGAAATTGCAAAAGAGAAATATTTAAAACCTTTAAGCATCTTAAACGTGATTTTCAACCCTATATTTTTTTATAAAAAAGTTAAATTATTATTTAATATATATTATTAAATGTCAGTGATTTTAATACGTTCAATTGGCCCATCCCCGTCCGCAGCCCTTTTTTCTACTACTTATTTCGACTCTTTTGCGGAAACCAAATTGAAAAAAAAAAAAAAAAATTTCAAAAATTGAAACCGGACAAAATTAAAAGGGAAATTTGAAATTATTGGCTACCGACCAACAACTGCTACGTCGAGCTTATTATTAGTCTATAATTTTCAGTTATTGACAATTGTTGTGTGCTTCATAAGCCTTTTTCTAATTTGGAGAATGTTCCGCAATTGGGTTATTTCGATAAAAGTTACTTTCATTTTCTAACCATTATTTAACTTTTATACAGTTACAATTGTATACTGTTTTCTCATTTGACGCCCATCATGGGTATCGGACTGATTACGGTAAGTTATCCATTTTACCCCTGCGAAAAACCGGTGTAAGATAATAAATGTTTAATTGAGCATACCACGTACTATTTGTAAATATTTTATATTTTATTCCAATTTTTGAAGTTTCTTCTATACTTTGTATGCTTTCTGTAATGTTATTCACCTGTGCGAAGTGCAGGTGAATCCCATGAAAACTATTTTTCCCGGATATGACACAATGACCGACATATTTCTAGATTAAAAAAAAAAAGTAATTTGTCGATTTTAGGAATTTTTTTAAAGCTGTTGTCTAAAATTCTCAAAATATTTAAAACTATAAATAATCAATTATTGCTGGTTTAATAGTACAAGAATTACTGCTTGCATTTTAAATTAAAGTGGATCCTAATGTAAAATTAAATGAGTTTTAAATGGAATGAATGAAATGCTTCTATTTTAAATATTATAAATACAATTCGATCAAGAGAATATTTGGCAATTTATCGCCTGCGCCCGGTAAATAAAAAATATGCCTTAAAATTAATTAAATAATTTATACTTAAACTCTAAGCGTAATAAAACGTTTAATTCTCATTGGAAATACACATGTTTATGTAATTTTTATGACTTTATCATATCTGGAATTGAATTAAAAACGCTGCTGTAAAATTCTATCTTAACATACATTAACTAATTTTTATATGTCCTTGTTCATTGCATTACAAAAACATAATTCAAATAGAACGTATTAAAATCACTGACATTTAATAATATATATTAAATAATATTTTAACTTTTTTTATAAATTATAATAAAACACAAAACTAACCTGTTTTTCTCTTTTGGGAAGCGAAAAAAAATGAGTTCTCTCAGATAGAGAGTTATTTTTGCAGTTTTGAAAACTGCAATAATTAGAACGCCAACGTGGCATTTTCCCAAATAATATAAGTTCTTAAAAGAACTGATTTGTTTAAATAACTAACTTCAATTAATAAATTAAATAATGGCGAATAAATAAATCGAATTATATCTATACTTCCAACAATTAAGTACTGCAGACGACAAACAAATACGGCTGCGCGTGAGCATAGTTATTTCATAGATATCGAACTTATAGATCATCCACAAAAGGGAAAGAAGTTAATAATCCTCTTGTAGTTCACTCCGTCCGCTGGGTGGCGTATGACCTTGATTGACGTGACCTCGCCTTTAATCTTGCTGTTACCTCTCGCATTTAAGATAGGACGCTTACTTATATCGCTTTGATCAAAAGTTTTTTTACAGTGATTTTCGATTTTAGTTCGAATTACAAACAATAGATGGCGCTGCGATCAATAGACGCTAAATTCAGGCTCGATTTTTGGTACTTCGGAACCCACTCAATACATTTTAATCTCCTTTTTCTGCATGGAAGAAGAGAAAGGCCAAAAAATCGAGCCTGTATTTAGCGCCTGTAGCTTACAGCGCCATCTATTGTTTGTAATTCAAACTAAAATCGAAAATCACCGTAAAAAAACTTTTGACCTTATGAATAACCCTCTTGCAAGAATTTTTTAAATATCTGTCCCCATTTGCAAGTTATTGAATTTTAAAATCAGTATCTTTTAGGACACCCGGTATTATCGGAATTATGCCTGATAAAATTGTTAAACTGGTTAAATTGACATTGGAAAACACAAATGCTAAAGTTAAAATACAGGAGAAACTTTCGAGAGAATTTACAATGAAATCAGGATTAAAACAAGGTGATGTACTCTCGACAATACTTTTTAACTTATGCCTTGAGAAAATAATTAGAAACATCTACAACAATAGAGGAAATAATATTATGGGTTGGGTTGGGTTGGATTGATTTTTGACGGCCAATTATCAACTCGAGGGATATAGGCCCTAGGGGGAGTGCCCTTCGTGTGGGTCTTTCTAAGGGAAACTAACCCGTATTTACGCATGGGAATCCACGGTTTCGAAGAAAACCACGAAAACTCCGAAACGGTTAGGCCGACGGGCGCGATTGGGTTCGAACACAGCACCTCCCGTCTACCAGCTTCGAGAGCAGAACCTTTCAGCCACTGGTGGAGCAATAATATTATGAATCGCTCCTTACAAATTCTTGCATTTGCTGATGACGTTGACATAATTGCCCTAAATAAAGAAAGCTTGATTGCAACATATAATAAACTGGAAACATAAGGGAGAAAACTAGGCTTTGACGTTGACAGAGAAAAAAAACAAAATACATGAAAATGAACAGAAAGAATTCACAGACAACAGTAACGTTAGTCATAAATAATGAATTACAATTTAATGAAGTATCAGAGTTTAAATATTTATAGGATCTATGATCACTTGTAACAATATGCTGGGAACAGAGATTAAGCTCAACTTACAGCAGGAAGTAGATGTTAGTTTTCTCTTAGAAATATTCTGAAATCACCTTTAATTTCCCCCAACAACTAAACTTAAATTTTACAACTGTTATAAAACCAATAGTAATTTATGGCAGTGAGACTTGGACCACTACACAAAAAGATGAAAAGTTACTCACTACTTGGGGAAGGAAGATCTTAAGCCACAGTGGCGTATCTATACTTATCATTTCGCAGGGGGCTGGAGATACGGTAAAAGTTTCTAAGATGGAATCGCAAGCAACCGGAAAAATACCACTTAAAATAGGTTTTTGTCACAACAGATAGCGCATATATTATGCAATCAAACCTGCTAAGATGGAATCGCATGTGACTGGAAAAATTTTCGTTTAAGCAGGTTTTCGTCTTAACAAATTTAATTCCATGGTTATACCGCATTTTTATAAACGGAATAAAAATTATCTGCTAAACGGTACGTCAATAAATAGTCGATAAAGCCGAAGTAAACGGTAAATTTAAAATTATTTAAGAGCGTTCTCACCCTACTGCATTCAAGTAAATTTAAAAAATGTTCAAGACTTTGTAGTTCATACTTAGAAGATATCTTAATCTATGCATTACTTTTACCCGGCAGGACGGGCGTGGGGTGTTTTTACACCCCAAGCCCGAAAATATTCGTCTGCTGTCGGTGAGTGCTTTTAATTTATTCTTTATTATTTTTTTTAATTAACGATAATTTAACATTTCAGCTATCATTTTTCAAGGAAAGAGTGTAATTATCATGAATTTCACTAACAGACAGAATTCTTAAGTTTTTTTTTTCGTATTTATGCCATTTAATAAGTTTGGGGTATGCTGACACCCCATGCCCGTTCTCGAGTTACATTTAACGGCGCGCGTCCTCCCAGGTTAAATCACAGACTTTCATACAATAAAACGTGTGTTAAGAGAGCCTGTGTATAACAGAAACTTGGCTGAAATGAGAAATTGGATGGTCTCTGCGAAATACCCACCCCTTGGATACGTCACTGTAAAGACAATTTTTCGGACCAATTAAGGAAGGCAATACAAGGCGAATCAGATCAAATATGGAGATTGAATAGCTATATAACGAAAAGGGCATAATAAATACCATTAAAATAAGAAGAATGCAACAAGTAGGCCACTTAATCAGAATGAGGGATGACAGAAGCACAAAAAAGATATAAAATGGAAAATTGATGGGGAAAAGGAGTGTTGGTAGACCTAGGAAGAGACGGTTAGAAGAGGCAGAGAGACTTAGCACAAAACCAAATTATAAATTAAAGGCTAGCGATCGGAAGAATTATTGGGTTGGCTCGAGCCCCATGGGCCCATGTATAAGTTAGCGCCATTGATTTTAACTTGAGTTGTAATCGATTTCTTCGCAATGACGACCTTTTCATGAATGTTGTGCCTCTAAAATCGGATTAAATCGCTCAATTTTGACATCATTTTCTGAAAGATCCTTATTTTTTACAGAAAAAAAAAAGGAAACGCTATTCGATTTCTCAGTATTGAGATTAGAATACTGGAAATTCAGTAGTTTCAGAATGAAAAGAACTTTGTGAATGAGTCGGAAATTTACGATTTGCGATTTACGAACAGCTTTAAATGAAAGAAATGCAAGTTCGCATGCATAAATATGTCTTTTCGCTCATTGCAGCTGACCGAATAAGTCCACTACACTTTTAAAGAGGTTTTTTTTTTTTTTTTTACTTATAGCTGCTTACAACGTGGTCATTATCTGGATGGAAGGTTACAGATTTTGCCCTTTTAGATCGGTTAAACGCCTATCTTTTTCACGTACATGACGATGATACAGCAGCTGATATAATTTCAGCTGAGAAAGATAAGCCAGTTGAGGACAACGCACGCTGATGGCACGCGAGTCTAAGACTGAAATCTAAAATGTGATATAAGAGTTTATTTATCCATATCTTCTATGTTATATAAAGGTTTATTTTTATTCCAGAAGCATCTGATTTGAGATCTGCCATCACTGATCACAGAAATATGAAAAAAATATCCTCTTGCATTTTCGCTTGTTTATGACTTCGATACTATCATTGTGTGGGGACAATGGGGAGGAATTCTTGCTGCCTTTAAATTTAAACTAAATAAAATTTAAAGAAATATATATTTTTTAAGCGACAGAGCAGCATACCTTTTATTTGTTAGAATATCGTCACGTCATTCATAAACGCGGATCGGCATTGGCCTGGATTAATATAATGGCCGATTCATCCTTAGTCATCTATAACTTTCATTTGTTCAAAAAAGGATTGTTATATCCAAAGCGTTTCTTCAAAAAAATAAGTCGTACTTTCAGTTTGACTCTATGCAAAAAAATCGTTTAAAAATATTCAAATTTAAACGAGAAATTCGATAACAACCTGTCCATAGGTTTAACATTACCGAGCGGCTGTCTTCAAGTGAGTGAAGAGTCCCCTTAAGGCTGTTCTCAAATCCAAAAGGGCAACTTCCTGACATATGTTTTAATTTATTTTTGTTCGAAAATGCATGAATATAGCTGGTGTTGTTGTTCAGAAACTATGTCATCCAGTTGTTTTTCCATTTTTTTTTTGCAAATGCAATAGATCTTTCAGAAAAAAATGTCAGAGTGGACCTTTTGAACCGAATTTCCGCGCGAAAGTAGAAAAATCACTCAAGAGCGGGCGAAAAACGGGTTTGTCACGTGATCGATATCGCTTATAACTCAACAGGTAATTGATTGATCAAAAATCCCTGTCGGCCCGGCCTACAGGCGGAGGTAGATTTCGAAGTAAGTATACTAATTTCACAAACAAAAACCAAATCACGATTAGAGATAAACCCATTTTAACAATTTTTCTGGCCGCTTTTGACGAGTTTTTATTTCATTTTTATATAATAACTGGTTTTATCAGAATCATGTTAGGGCGGGATTCAAAAAAATACTTTTCCATGCTCAACAACTCGAAATTTTCTGGCATAACTCCAGATTCATTTTTAATAGGAAAAACATGAAACTTCTTGACGTGATTTTTGAAGAGATTTATAAGCGACCTGTGTTTTTAATTTTCGTTCAATTAATTAAAACTTGATATATAAACAATTATTTTCTCAGTAAGACAATATTTTTCGTTTCTAACACAATCGCTTCGGGAAATTCCGTTCAAAATGCCCACTTTGACATCATTTTTTGAAATATATTCTGCTTCTGTCAAAAAATCGATCATTACGGTACATTATATAGTTTCTGAATAAGCGAATCTACCAATTGGATGCGTTTGAGAGCAAAAATGAATTTAAAAATGAGTCAGAAAATAAGCAGTTTGGATTTGAATACACCTTTAATACGATGATTTTTCCAATACAATCCGCTTCGGGAAATTCTGTTCAAAAGGCCCACTTTGACAGCATGTTTTAAAATATATTCTGCCTCTATCAAAAAATTGACCATTACGGTACATTATATAGTTTCTGAGTAAGAAAAGGTACCAATTGTAAGCCTTTGAGAGTAAAAATGAATTGTAAAATGAGTCAGAAAATAAGCAGTTTGGATTTGAATACACCCTTACTAAGATGATTTTTTTCTTCAACCGCTACGTATTTTTAATTTGTTCTTGCTGTAAGAATTGGTCCTATCCAAAACTTGTCTATATAGATGTTGTAGACAATATTAAGAAGATATATGATAAATTCATGGGGATTTTATATCTTTTCAATTGACGGAGTTATGGATTTTTTTCTTCCTCAAACACCCTTTTTGTTTGCGTTTTTATTTTTATTTATTTTTTTTTTTTTTTTTGGTACGAATTGGTCCTATCAAAAACTTGTGAATATAAAAGTTGTAGATAATGTTAAGGAGATTCATGATCAAATTAATTGGATTTGATATCTTGAGAATTGACGAAGTTATGAATTTTTTTTCTCCCAAAAACCCTATTTTTGCGCCCCTTGAGCCCATTTTTAACTTTATCAAAAATCTGTGATACATAAATTTTTGGCCCTATTTTTAGAAGTAATAAAAACTTTAAACTGATTCGATATGTACAAAATTTAAGAAATTGTGAGGTTTTTTCGGTTTTCACAAAACCCCTCCCTATTCCCATTTCCTTGGTCCGATTTTGCCCATTAACGAATTTGACCGAGATTTTATGCCCCTTGATTTTATGTATCAGTTTGGAAGAGATTGGTGCAGAATTGTGGAAGTTATCGTGTCCAAAAGAAAGTGATATATATAGATACATACATACATAGATAGATAGATAGATAGATAGATAGATAGATAGATAAAGTTTTTTACTGGCGGTGGTTTTGGGCTCTAGGGGTCATGATCGGTGTAGATCTGCAAAAATTTTTCAGAAATTCCAACATAGGAACGACGCCAATAGGTAGTATTTCATACGAAATCTACCTAAAAAATGGAAAAAACAGTTCAATTCCAAATCGCTTCCATGGCCAGGCTTTCCAATTTTATATCTTTCCGTTAAAAAATGCATTTGTAAATGTGTCAGAACGTTTTGCGCTTGTTCAGCGGAGCAGTTAAGAACAGCCTTAAGGCTGTTTGCAAATCCAAAAGGGCAACTTTATGACATAAGTTTTAATTAATTTTTGTTCGGAAATGCATGAAACTAGCAGGTGTTGTTGTTCAGAAACCGTGTAATCTAACTGTGTTTTCCGTTTTTTTTCCAAATGCAATAGATCTTTCAGAAAATAATGTTAAAACTGGGGTTTTGAACCGAATTTCCGCGAGAAAGAAGAATAACCACTCAAGGAAGTGTGAAACAGTCGTTGTCACGTGATCAAAATCGCTTATAACTCAATAGGTAATTTATTTATCAAAAAATGGAAAACACAGTTTAATTCCAAATCGCTTCTATAGTTAGGCCTTCCAATTTCATACCTTTCCGTTAAAAAATGGATTTGTAAAGGTGTCAAAACATTTCGCTTGTTTAGCAGAGCAGTTGAAAGGATATCCGACCTGCTGCCCTCAAGGACGGGGTCCGCTCTCAGAGTAAAGATAATATATGCTATATGCTATAAGGATCCTCTATGATGTGCTTTCCCCATCTATACAATAGCTTCTCGTAGCCGCTCACACAAGTGCACCTTAGGTACCCACCATCGTACCAGCAATAATCCTGCATCTTGTCTAACACAGGGGCTTCCCTCAAACCAACATGACTGTCTCTTTGGTTCCAATTATAAGTTTTAAGTCTTTGCTAAGTTTTTATTAAGTTCCAGCTTGCTAATCATATTTAATAATTTAATAACGTCACTAGGTCAGTTCTCCTTAGTCACCTCCTCCCCATCCTTAGTTAATCTATTAGCCTACCTTCGTAACACCCTTACTTTAGTTCAATTTTAATTAATAGTAAGTTAAAAAACTATTCATAGATTAACTAAATAGCGCTTATCATCATTTTGTTTTTTATTAACCAATAAGCTATCAATTTAATTAGTCCATTTCTATAATCATAATATACTCCATAAGGGATCTTAGCTATTTTCAGACCTAGTGCCTTTAGGTTGAATAGTTCATAAGTTTAATAGTAAAAGAATTGTTAACTAATGGGGGCGTTTTTTTATTTACTTTTTTTCTGACTGCCGCCTCTTTATCTAGGCATTGCCTGCATGATCTACCGGACCCTCTCAAATGGGAAGCCTACGGAGCCAGTTTTTACCCGATGGGGTGCGGTAGGTAGGCGAAGTCTCATCCCCTCCTGTGCATAAAAATTGAAAAAATCTTTAAGGCTGTTCTTAACTGCTCTGCTCAACAAGCGCAAAACGTTTTGACACATTTACAAATTCGTTTTTTAACGGAAATATATAAAATTGGAAAGCCTGACCATGGAAGCGATTTGGCATCGAACTGTGTTTTCCATTTTTTTATCAATCAATTACCTATTGAGTTATAAGCGATTTTGATCACGTGACACGGCATTTTTCTCCCCTTATTGACTGGATTTCCTTCTTTCGTTCGGAATTTCAGTTCAAAAAGCCAACTTTGACAGTATTTTCTGAAAGATCTATTGCGTTTACAAGAAAACGGGAAAAACAGTTCGATGACATAGTTTCTGAATAACAACACCTTCTAATTTCATGCGTTTCTGAACAAAAATGAATTAAAACTTATGTCAGTAAGTTGACCCTTTGAATTTGAGAACAGCCTTAAGTTTGCCTAGCATTCAGGCCCAAAATTAACTCACGGTGCAACATGTCTATCTGCGGCGGCCCATTCTTTGTCCCCCCCCCCCCCCCCACACACACACACACACCAAAAGTACCATTTTCTTTTGACAAGTCTGCACCAACAGTTAGTCTTCAAAAACTCTAGGCAGAGGCAATTCCAATTAGTTTGGGTAGCAGTGGCCCAGTTGGCAGAGCATCGAACTCGCAGCTGAAAGGCCGCGGGATCGAAGCTTATTGCCGGTTGAAATCCACCATGTACGCCAATGGCACCTGGTGCATGTAAAATCCGCTGTGGGTCCAAGGTCCTCCAAGTTATACCTATGAATTATGCCTCTGGTGGTTCCTTGCCAGGTGAAAGTCTCGTCATCTGAGCAAGGTTCTAAATTACGAGATCAACTTCAATAGCAATGTGCAGGTGCCATACAACAAGATATAAATGTTAACTAACCGGCATAACAATGTCCACAACTAAGCAGTATAGGCACTGCCGATAGGATGACGATCTAGGCGCTTGTCCGGTTTACTGACGGTACGCGGCGCCCGATACTAGGTATCAAACCCGTTCAGGTGGGGCTTCCCGTAAGGTAGGGGCCTGGTCATCGGTTAGAAAGAAATGAAATTGGCAGAATAGGTTAGTAGTGGCAATAATTTTCAAAATATCTATACATTGATTTTTCGATATATCGTCTTAAAGATATATCCGGCAAATATTGGGCAGAAAATATCCATATATCGCTTTTCCAATATATCGGAATATTTTCATTGTTAATTGATGTTTTAAGACACAGAATGATTCATTTCTGTTTGTTTTAAGTAACGTCTTGTTTAAAAATGGTCTTATTCATTACATATTTTTTTTATTAATGTTTATAAAGTCGATGAAATTCTTTCCAGAATTTTGAAGCAATCCATTAAAAAATAGTAATTTTGATAATAGCTGCGCTTAGATGATTTCTTGTTAGGTAGATTTAGTAAGAAATATTGCCCATTATATTCTCCCCTATGTTGGAATTTCTGAAAAAATTTTGCAGATCTACGCCAATCATGACCCCTAAAACCCAAAACCATCCCTTTTCAAAACTTTATATCTATCTAATATATATATCACTTTTTTATGGACTCTATAACTTTCATAATTCTGCACACAAATGTCTTCCAAACTGATACATAAAATCAAGGGCCAAAAATCTCGGCCAAGTTCGTTAATGGGCAAAATCGGACTAAGGGGGTGGAAATAGGGAAGGGTTTTGTGAAAACCGAAAAAAACCCCATAACTTCTTAATCATAATACATATCAAGGAGTTTAAAGTTATTATTACTTCTAGGAAAAGGGCCAAAAATTTATGTAACGCAGATTTTTGATAAAATTAAAAATGGGCTCAAGGGACGAAAAAAATAGGGTTTTAGACAGAAAAAAAATCATGCCTTCGTCAATTCTCAAGATATCAAATTCACTTAAACTTGTTATAAATCTTCTTAATACTATCTACAACTTTTATATTGACAAGTTTTAGATAGGACCACTCTTACCACAAAAAAAATAAAAATATTAATAATAAAAACGAAAAAAAAGGGGGCGGTTGAAGAAGAAAAAAATTCATAACTACGACAATTCACAAGATATCAAATTCGCTTAGATTTATTATAAATCTTCTTAATATTATCTACAATTTTTATACTGGCAAGTTTTTGATAGAACCAACTCTTACAGCAAAAACAAATTAAACAAAAATAGGGGTTGAAGAAAAAATTATCGTGTTAACATGATTCTGATAAAACCAGCTCTTACAGAAAAATGAAATTAAAAACCCGTCAGAAGCGGCCAGATAAAATTGTTAAACTGGGTTTATCTCTAATCTTGATTTAATTTTTGATGGTTAAATTAGTACTTAACTTCGAAATCTACCTCCGCCCGTAAGCCGAGCCGGCAGGGATTTTTCCGTAATTGTATTTTCGACCTTAAAAAACAGACTGATGTCGCCACAACACCCATTCTCTTGCATAAGCATAAAAAATTGGGTACATATCAAGGCCGTAGCCTCTATGAGGCTTACCAGGATTCCAAATTTGTATTACTATATACCATAAAGGGGTTACTTCGATTTGAAAATATAAAAAAATCCAAGAAGGGTTATGTGTTTCACGCGTATCTGGGTATGTGGATTTCTTTATACCGTCGAAACATCCCAACGGCTATATAGATTTTAATGAATGAGGCCTCTATCGATTCGTCTTAACCGTCCGATGGTAATAGGCTATATTTTGTTTTTATAAATACAAAATGGCGGCCTTAAAATACAAAATGGCGGTAGACACGAAAAAAAAAATTTTACGCACCCTATTGAGTGGCATATCATTGGATAGATCTTTCAAAATGAAGACGGTGTTTCATTGACTATTTTACAGTCAGAAGCTCCGTTTAAATATCACACAACCTGGAAGTTGTGTAAGTAGGATCTCTAGTTTTACTGAAACTCCAACCTTCATAGACATATATTGAAGGACTATTACGTCTTGAAGCTAAAATCACACAATTTTTTTTTTTTTTTTTTTTTTACTTAAAGACGTATACTACATAAAAACACTTTTAAAACATTAAATAAAAATTTTAAAAGTTTACTTAAAGACGTATACTACATAAAAACACTTAAGTTTGACGTCATTAACGACATTTATAATCTAGTTTTTCCAAGTTTTTCTCTTCTATGGTTGGATGATTGAGTGCAGTTATAGAGAATTTTGGAATAATGCTGTTTCGAGACGTGCTCAACAAAGTATGTTTATTTTTTTACCTTTACGGACTTATTAGTTTCTTTGGTCGCCCAGTGGCGTAGTCGGTAGCGACAGCTGCTGCCACGGCGGGAGCCCGGATTCGAATCCTCGGGTAAGACATGGATGTATTTGTGAATGTCGCTTTGTAGTGATATAAATATGTAATGGAACAAGAAATAAAAATTGTTGTGACTTATTGTTGTTTCTGTATATAATAAGGATCATTCGATGCGAAAAGCCATAGTTGCTATAGGCCCCAAAGCAATCTCCACTACGGTGGGGCACTAAACCAACCAAACCAACTAGTTTCTTTCTCTCATTTACTGGGATATGACCCTGATGAAGACCACAGGGTTTGTTGAAACTTGTTGGTTTTTAAACTTTTAAAAAAAAATTTTTAATGTTTTAAAAATGTTTTTATGTTGTATACGTCTTCAAGTAAAAAATATATATATATATATATTGTGTGACTGTATAAACATCTATAGGCCTCATCAAAACAGTGTTTATAGATAGGAACTAACAAGTAAACACAACTTAAAAGTGATCAATACAAGTAAAAAAATAAAAAATAAAAAATAAAAAAATAGGTAAGTAATAATATAAGAAATAGTTTCACATTTATGAGAAATAATTAATTAGTTCGCTTTTTACGCAGTCGGGTTTTTTGATTTTTTAAATTTAATTTTTACTTGTTGAAGACGGTGGACACAATTTCTCAAAAACTAATGCACCGATCTTTTTGAAATTTTGCGTACTTCTTCAAAATGGGATTGACTAGTGATTGAACGAATATTTTTTTGCTTTTTTTTTTTTTATTACAACTAATTTTACAAGGCGTAGTGTAAATTGCCCCAAACAATTGTACTGTTTTGCATAACTCTGCCAAAAATTCAATTTTCAATTTTTATTTAAATCCTTCGTTTAATAACGAGCTATACTTATCTAATAACAGAAAAAAAAATGTTTTACTTACCCATCCTACGTAGTATAGCGTAAGTCTTGTAATCGTTTTAAAAATCGAAAAAAAAATGACGGAAAAAATGACGGATTTACACGTTTCAGACACTGGAGATTCCGAAAAACATTTGTAGAAAAAAGTTTTTGCCGTCCGTCTGTATGTGTGTGTGTATGTGTGTGTGTGTGTGTGCGTAAACGCTCTATCTCCCGAACAAATTGAGATAAAGATCTGAAATTCGGTGTGTACTTAGGAAGTAACAATGGGAAGAAGACTATTGAGTATCAGTAACTTCAATTATCCGGAACTATTTTTTTCGGACTCTCGAAATATTCGTTCTGATAAAAGGTATTAAAAATTTTTCGAAATTGTTTATTTGAAGGAGTGAATATAAAAGACAATAAAAAACATAAATTTTGCATCATGAATGAACTCGATCGGAGAATTAGTTGCCGAGATATTTGTAATTCTATTTTTCACACTCTTCGATTTTTCATGACCCTGTATTTCATTCAAATTTCAATTCAAAGATATATTTTAATTGGGAATGAGACGCTTAATCCGACGCAGTAAACTGTTAGTTATTATTATTATAATTTTTCGAGTTATAAGGATGTTTCTTTTACGCAATTCGGTTCTACACGCTTATCCTGCCAACCAAAAAACTATCGGCAAACTGTAAGATTAGATGCCAATAATGGCTTATCGTAAATGTCAAGCATTTAATGCACTTCCATACCTATAAGGAGGTTACCATAAGGGGAAATCCTGTGCTGTCGCCAACTTGGCGATATATCGCCAAATTTGGCGACCAAAATGAATCGCCAAAAGTGAAGCTGAATTGGCGGTATCTCTAATATTTCGCCAAATTCCCATAGACTTCCATTGTAAACCTATAGTGTTTACTTGCTTACAGAAAATCAACAAATTGAGATATTTTAATGCAACAAAAGTAATATTAGTCTTAAGGGATTATATTAATTATATTTAAGGGAGTCTAAGTAAATTAAATTATGAATGAAGTAACATTATACAATTCTTAGCATGTTTCACATGTTTTATTTCCACATTTTATATTATGTATATCCATGATGGGTAAGTATTACAGTGGCCCCCAACGACTAGTTTTTAATTTCAGATAAAGCTATCATGAATTATCCTGATCACAACGAGGACACTTTCTTTAGGGTTCTCCGGAAACCAGGCCCCACCGGGTGAATTTTCAAAAATTTTCAATGAAAATTTTATAAAATATTCTTTAAATGTTGCTCTTTTTACACATGCTTAAATTTTTGAATAAAATAATTTATTTATTATATATAAAAAAATGGAGAATATATGGGGTTTTTTAACCTTCGAAACCCATGATGTAAACCCCTTTAAATATCAGTCAAGATGAATAAGATAAAAAATAAACTATAATCAAGATTCGAAAATCAAGATGCTACACTAACTCTATGGTACACTCTTTATTGTTCGATCCTGCATCATGTTAGAAAAAGGAATGTAATTTCTAGGAAATCTTCAAAAATTCATACAATTATCCGGAATGGAAAATGGAAATCTGTAAAAGTGCACTGTTAAAAATAAAGGTTTAACTTTTCTCCAGAAAACTGGATTAAGGAGGAGGTTTCACCATGTTTTTCGTTCAAGTAAAAATGTCTGGAAAAGATAATTACATGTCGGATGCACTATATCCGAAATTATGGTTCAACATTTGTTATCGTTGAGTGGCAACAATCGATAAACTTTAATGGCGTCTTCCGCTCTGCCGATGCCGAATCAAAACTTGGATATCTCAAGCAGAAACGTGGATACTGGTATCCAGGTTTAGTTTTTCGCCATGTCAATCCATGAAATACTCGAAGTAAGTGCACTAGTGATTGTTTATTTTACTGTTATACACATAATAATGTTTTACTGTAACTCTCGTAAACAAAATTTCGTATTAACGTATTTCTTTTACCGGCAAATGCTGAATATTTTGCTTAAGCCTAAAGTATTTCCGATCTGCATTATATCCGAAGCGAAATTCGTTTGAATTATTGTTTTAATGTGTGGTATAAATTCTATTTTGTGAGTGAAATAGTGCATTCCTTGAATGAATAGAGTGTCTTAACTCAATTTTATAAACATTTGATCATGAATAATAACATTCTCTCATAAAAATTCAAATTCATAAAACGAAGAGTATCGCCTTTTCCAAACATGCAACTTTTTACTTTTAAAAACTTATAATATATATCTCTATCAGTATCTTAAACATTAGTTACCATGTTTAAAGTAATTTATACAAACAAAATAAAAAAAAAAAGAGATTTATATGAATTTTAAGCATTGTTTTTAAAAAGTTAAATGTATCCAGATTTTTTTTTCTACTGTCTTTATATTTGATGTAACATCATTTACATTCATGATAATTTTGTTTTCTGAGGGAATTACTGCATTCCTTGAATGAATAGAGTGCCTTATTCAATTTTATAAACATTTGACCATAAATAATCACATTCTCTCATAAAAATTCAAATTCATAAAACGAAGAGTATCGCCTTTTCTAAAAATGCAACTTATTACTTTTAAAAACTTATAATATATATCTCTATCAGTATCTTAAACATTAGTTACCATGTTTAAAGTAATTTATACAAACAAAATAATAAAAAAAAAAGATTTATATGAATTTTAAGCATTGTTTTTAAAAAGTTGCATGTATCCAGATTTTTTTTTCTTTCTATTATTGTCTTTATATTTGATGTAACATCATTTACATTCATGATAATTTTGTTTTCTGAGGGAATTACTGCATTCCTTGAATGAATAGAGTGCCATAATTCGATTTTATAAACATTTGACGATGAATAACAACATTCGCTCATAAAAATTCAAATTCATAAAACGAAGAGTATCGACTTTTCTAAAAATGCAACTTATTACTTTTAAAAACTTATAATATATATCTCTATCAGTATCTTAAACATTAGTTACCATGTTTACTTTAAAGTAATTTATACAAACAAAATAATAAAAAAAAGAGATTTATATGAATTTTAAGCATTGTTTTTAAAAAGTTGCATGTATCCAGATTTTTTTTTTCTCTTATTGTCTTTATATTTGATGTAACATCATTTACATTCATGATAATTTTGTTTTGTGAGGGAATTACTGCATTCCTTGAATGAATAGAGTGCCTTATTCAATTTTATAAACATTTGACCATAAATAATCACATTCTCTCATAAAAATTCAAATTCATAAAACGAAGAGTATCGCCTTTTCTAAAAATGCAACTTATTACTTTTAAAAACTTATAATATATATCTCTATCAGTATCTTAAACATTAGTTACCATGTTTAAAGTAATTTATACAAACAAAATAATAAAAAAAAGAGATTTATATGAATTTTAAGCATTGTTTTTAAAAAGTTACATGTATCCAGATTTTTTTTTTCTCTTATTGTCTTTATATTTGATGTAACATCATTTACATTCATGATAATTTTGTTTTGTGAGGGAATTACTGCATTCCTTGAATGAATAGAGTGCCTTATTCAATTTTATAAACATTTGACCATAAATAATCACATTCTCTCATGAAAATTCAAATTCATAAAACGAAGAGTATCGCCTTTTCTAAAAATGCAACTTATTACTTTTAAAAACTTATAATATATATCTCTATCAGTATCTTAAACATTAGTTACCATGTTTAAAGTAATTTATACAAACAAAATAATAAAAAAAAGAGATTTATATGAATTTTAAGCATTGTTTTTTAAAAGTTACATGTATCCAGATTTTTTTTTTCTCTTATTGTCTTTATATTTGATGTAACATCATTTACATTCATGATAATTTTGTTTTCTGAGGGAATTACTGCATTCCTTGAATGAATAGAGTGCCATAATTCAATTTTATAAACATTTGACGATGAATAACATTCGCTCATAAAAATTCAAATTCATAAAACGAAGAGTATCGCCTTTTCTAAAAATGCAACTTATTACTTTTAAAAACTTTTAATATATATCTCTGTCAGTATCTTAAACATTAGTTACCATGTTTAAAGTAATTTATACAAACAAAATAATAAAAAAAAGAGATTTATATGAATTTTAAGCATTGTTTTTAAAAAGTTACATGTATCCAGATTTTTTTTTTCTATTATTGTCTTTATATTTGATGTAACATCATTTACGTTCATGATAATTTTGTTTTGTGAGGGAATTACTGCATTCCTTGAATGAATAGAGTGCCTTTTTCAATTTTATAAACATTTGACCATAAATAATCACATTCTCTCATAAGAATTCAAATTCAAAAAACGAAGAGTATCGCTTTTTCTAAAAATGCAACTTATTGCTTTTAAAAACTTATAATATATATCTCTATCAGTATCTTAAACATTAGTTACCATGTTTAAAGTAATTTATACAAACAAAATAATAAAAAAAAGAGATTTATATGAATTTTAAGCATTGTTTTTAAAAAGTTCCATGTATCCAGATTTTTTTTTTTCTATTATTTTCTTTATATTTGATGTAACATCATTTACATTCATGATAATTTTGTTTTGTGAGGGAATTACTGCATTCCTTGAATGAATAGAGTGCCTTATTCAATTTTATAAACATTTGACCATAAATAATCACATTCTCTCATAAAAATTCAAATTCATAAAACGAAGAGTATCGCCTTTTCTAAAAATGCAACTTATTACTTTTAAAAACTTATAATATATATCTCTATCAGTATCTTAAACATTAGTTACCATGTTTAAAGTAATTTATACAAACAAAATAATAAAAAAAAGAGATTTATATGAATTTTAAGCATTGTTTTTAAAAAGTTACATGTATCCAGATTTTTTTTTTCTCTTATTGTCTTTATATTTGATGTAACATCATTTACATTCATGATAATTTTGTTTTCTGAGGGAATTACTGCATTCCTTGAATGAATAGAGTGCCATAATTCAATTTTATAAACATTTGACGATGAATAACATTCGCTCATAAAAATTCAAATTCATAAAACGAAGAGTATCGCCTTTTCTAAAAATGCAACTTATTACTTTTAAAAACTTTTAATATATATCTCTATCAGTATCTTAAACATTAGTTACCATGTTTAAAGTAATTTATACAAACAAAATAATAAAAAAAAGAGATTTATATGAATTTTAAGCATTGTTTTTAAAAAGTTACATGTATCCAGATTTTTTTTTTCTATTATTGTCTTTATATTTGATGTAACATCATTTACGTTCATGATAATTTTGTTTTGTGAGGGAATTACTGCATTCCTTGAATGAATAGAGTGCCTTTTTCAATTTTATAAACATTTGACCATAAATAATCACATTCTCTCATAAGAATTCAAATTCAAAAAACGAAGAGTATCGCTTTTTCTAAAAATGCAACTTATTGCTTTTAAAAACTTATAATATATATCTCTATCAGTATCTTAAACATTAGTTACCATGTTTAAAGTAATTTATACAAACAAAATAATAAAAAAAAGAGATTTATATGAATTTTAAGCATTGTTTTGAAAAAGTTACATGTATCCAGATTTTTTTTTTCTATTATTGTCTTTATATTTGATGTAACATCATTTACATTCATGATAATTTTGTTTTCTGAGGGAATTACTGCATTCCTTGAATGAATAGAGTGCCATAATTCAATTTTATAAACATTTGACGATGAATAACAACATTCGCTCATAAAAATTCAAATTCATAAAACGAAGAGTATCGCCTTTTCTAAAAATGCAACTTATTACTTTTAAAAACTTATAATATATATCTCTATCAGTCTCTTAAACATTAGTTACCATGTTTAAAGTAATTTATACAAACAAAATAATAAAAAAAAGAGATTTATATAATATATATCTCTATCAGTATCTTAAACATTAGTTACCATGTTGAAAGCAATTTATACAAACAGAATAATAATAAAAAAAAGAGATTTATATGAATTTTAAGCATTGTTTTTAAAAAGTTGCATGTATCCAGATTTTTTTTTCTTTCTATTATTGTCTTTATATTTGATGTAACATCATTTACATTCATGATAATTTTGTTTTCTGAGGGAATTACTGCATTCCTTGAATGAATAGAGTGCCATAATTCAATTTTATAAACATTTGACGATGAATAACAACATTCGCTCATAAAAATTCATATTCATAAAACGAAGAGTATCGCCTTTTCTAAAAATGCAACTTATTACTTTTAAAAACTTATAATATATATCTCTATCAGTATCTTAAACATTAGTTACCATGTTTAAAGTAATTTATACAAACAAAATAATAAAAAAAAGAGATTTATATGAATTTTAAGCATTGTTTTGAAAAAGTTACATGTATCCAGATTTTTTTTTTTTCTATTATTGTCTTTATATTTGATGTAACATCATTTACATTCATGATAATTTTGTTTTGTGACGGAATTACTGCATTCCTTGAATGAATAGAGTGCCTTAATTCAATTTTATAAACATTTGACGATGAATAATAACATTCCTTCATAAAAATTCAAATTCATAAAACGAAGAGTATCGCCTTTTCTAAAAATGCAACTTATTACTTTTAAAAACTTATAATATATATCTCTATCAGTATCTTAAACATTAGTTACCATGTTTAAAGTAATTTATACAAACAAAATAATAAAAAAAAGAGATTTATATGAATTTTAAGTAGGGATGCAACGGATATCCGGCAAATATCCGATATCCGGCATATCCGGCTGATTTTTCAATATCCGAAATACCGTCGGATATCCGAATCACAATCATCGGATATCCGACTTCTCTGCCGGATATCCGGCAATACGTAGCAAAGCAAATATATAAGGATAAGAGAAATCGTTTGACCCAAACAATGCCAAACAACTTTTGTTTATAATGCAAAATATGAAAGTAAGTCCACTATTCATGAATAAAAGGTAATTCTCAAAAGTTTAAAGAATTGCCAGCTTTCCTAACATTGGTATTAGAACTTTTTATAATAAATTTAAGAATTTATGTTTACATCTTTTAGAAAATTGTACCTTTACTTTCAGAATGTGAAACAAAATCTCAAGTTGTTTATTTAAAATATGACTTTATTAATTTTCTTTCTCTCTTTTAAGTTTAACAATTAAACAGGCCTATTTTTACTTTCTTCTATCTTCAATAGAAAAAAGTATTGTAACTGAGATTTTTTCGATTTCTGGTTTTCGGTAGACTTAGACGTTTTAGGGGCCAGAGATCCCAAAACATGCTTATACAAAATGTCTGTCTGTCTGTAACCATACCATCAAAAAGTGTATGAAATTATGCATAGAATTGAACCAATTTTTTTGTGAATGTTTTTGGCTATAGCCAGCTGGCCCTCCTTCAATGTTGGAACATTCCACTGGAAGGGGGTGCTGTAATCGTGATTTGTTTGCCATTTTCATTCTTGCGCCATCAAAAAGTGTATGAAGTTAATGCATAGAATTGAACCAAATTTTTTGTGTATGTTTTTGGCTGTGGCCAGCAGGTCCTTCTTCAATATGGAAGCATTCTGCCGGAAGGAAGTGCTGTAATTGCGATTTTTGTGCCATTTTCATTATTGTACTATTGAAAAGTGTATGTTAAATATGTAATGATAAGTTATCCATATAATTGAACAAAATTTTTTGTGTATATTTTTGGCTATGTCCAGCAGGTTCTCCTTTAAATTGGAAATATTCTGCCAGAAGGGTGCGCTGTAATAGTGATTTTTGTGCCACTTTCATTCTTGTACCATCGAAAAGTGTATGAAGTTATGTATACTAGAATTGAACCAATTTTTTGGGGGGGGGAGGGGGGGTATTATTTTGGCTATGGCCAACTGGTCCTCCTTCAATTTGAAAATATTCTGCTGGAAGGGGGCGCTATAATAGTGATTTTTGTGTTATTTTCATTATTTTATCATCGAAAAGTGTATGAAGCTAAGCATAGAATTGAACCAATTTTTTGTGTATATTTTTGGCTATGGCCGGCAGTTTTTTTTTTAAATTTGGAAATATTCTGCCAGAAGATGGCACTGTGACAGCATTTTTTGTAAAATTTTCTCAATTTTTCGCAGTTTTTTGTACTGTATATTGGTGGCTCGTGAAGCCATGGGAACTTCGCATCCTGCTAAGCTGGCTATTCACAATCAGCTGATGTACAACAGAATAACGAAAAAAATTTATTGATTTTAATAAATATCATAATCGAGATTAACTTATTCTTATTTTGATTAATTGACGAGCAGAAATTTTAGATCGAAATCAAAGTTGGTATAATATTGAACTAATAATATTGAAGTATTAACATTTGGAACTACTTTTTAAAATATTAAGATGTATGAGATAGAAAAAAGTTTTGGGATTGGCACATCCAATTAGTTATTTTTGTAACTTCATTATAAATAAAATAATTAAAATTAAAAGTAATTTTCTTTTTACTTATAAATATCACAGTAATTTAACTTAAAATAAAACTAAATGTGACTTAAAGCAAAACAGTATTAAATAATTAAAACAGAAAAAAGACATCAACTAAACCTATATTTGGAGAAAATAACTCTTTAATCATGGGTATATTAGTAGGTATGTTATGTTTAAATTATAAAAAGAAAGTATGTATTTCTTTGTGAAAATACTGTACAATTATAAGCCTATTAATTGGTTAAAATTTGTTACACAAATTATCAGCATTTCATTGTACAAATTAATTATTAGCAATTATCAATATAGTCAATCCCATATACAAATCCAGTAGCAATGATCAGCATTTGATTGTACAAATAAACAGAATATTTTAATGTTTAAATTAAATTTTTTATACAACATTATTAATATACATTACACGGTTTGAAAGGCAGATACATGTCTTGAATTTCGAGATGGGATGGCAGGATTCGTGCCCTAAAGAATATTGGGGGCGGGAAGCTCCTGTTTCCAAAAAATCATTTTCCGAAAATGTTTCTTTGTAAAACGACGATGAAGTGTCGGGACCGACTGACAAATTTCATGATATTTTCCACTATCGATTTGCAGGTTTCACAGTTTCTTCTTACAACAAATTGACAAAATTAGTGTTTGTTTTTCTGCATCTGACCAAAAAAGTTTGCGATTTTTCTCCTCGACCGACTGACGAATTTCTTGATTTTTTTCTGGAGACCAATTGATGAATTTCATTTTTTTTTTTTTTTTCGCAGTCAATTGACAAATTTAGAAAATTTATTCTGTGACCGATTGACAAATTTCCCTGTTTGTTCTTGTGACATACTGATGAAAGTAACGATTGTTTTTCTGCATCCGATTGAAAAATTTCGCATTTTTTCTCTGCGACCGGCTGAGGAATTTCACGGTATTTGCTCGTGACAGACTGGCAAATTTCACGATACTTTTCTATGACCAATTGACGAATTTCATGATATTTTCCCACTTTCGATTTCCCATGAACTTCAGTTTTTTTTTTTTTTCTCGCTACCAATCGACGAATTATTTTATTTATTTTCACCATGATTGACGAAATCAGCAATGTTTTTTTCTATGACTGTTTTACGTATTTTGCGATGTTTTTCCTGTGTGCCCAAAATTGGAAATAACTAAAAGGGCAGCAACGGCCACCAGAGACTAAGCTCTATCAAATTGGATAATAGTCAGCACTAAACAAAATGAGATTACACTTGTGGTGCACATGAAAAAAAAAACTGATGAACTTAAAAAAAAAACATATTTAGAAACAACAAACTACTTGTTTCTCGCAATTAACAGAAATTAGGACATGACTTTTTGAAACCAACCTTTTCTCGTGTAATAGAAAAAATCAATTGACTATTCCCTTTTCAAACTTTGGATATGGATTTAAAATTCCAATGCATAGAACATAGTTCAATTAACGAAAATACCAGGGATTACAGTTTTGAATATAATTCCATTAAGGATATAATAAAACAAATTTTTTCAGAAGTGACACACCATCACCGATATGCATTATTCGTGTAAGTTAAAAATTACTGCACATCAGACTTTGCAAAGTTTTCTAAAACTTTTTAAGAGAGCATAACCATGTGTTTCCGATAATTTCTAAAGTTATAAAAGCCGCTTTGTGCTGTTTGTCAAAAGTGTAACTTGTAAAAGAGGCTAAAGTACGCAAAATGGAATAAAATCTAAATTAAGAAATTCATTTAGCAACCCAATTGTTAACTGCCCATAACATTAGGTGAAAGTTGAAAAATAGACATGGTATATATAAAGCTTGTTTCTGCTCCTTTGTTTTAATAAAATAAAAATTTTGAATAATTATCTTGAGTTGTTAATTTAAATTGTTTCAATGGTATTTTGTCATGTCTGTATAAATGTAATTCTTTAAGTAGCACATAAAAAATAACGGGGTTTAAAGATTTTTTTTTTCCCTTTCTAACAGTTCAACTAACCTGCATTTATAAATTTTGGGTATGAAAACTCCCCTCCTGGGAAAACTTGAATTGCAGGCCCTGATATTCAAAGAGATATAGTTTTTGTAAATTATATTTCAATACATTTAAAATGTTTTAATGATGTGTGAAACATGTTTGTAGTTTATTGTTCTGAGATGACATTATATAGAGAAATAATTCACTATATAACTAAAAACATATCTAGTGCCGGATATCCGATCGGATATCCGAATCCGGCAGGCGAAGGAGCTTCGGATATCCGGTATCCGATATCCGGCAAAATCAATATCCGGTGCATCCCTAATTTTAAGCATTGTTTTTAAAAAGTTGCATGTATCCAGATTTTTTTTTCTTTCTATTATTGTCTTTATATTTGATGTAACATCATTTACATTCATGATAATTTTGTTTTCTGAGGGAATTACTGCATTCCTTGAATGAATAGAGTGCCATAATTCAATTTTATAAACATTTGACGATGAATAACAACATTCGCTCATAAAAATTCAAATTCATAAAACGAAGAGTATCGCCTTTTCTAAAAATGCAACTTATTACTTTTAAAAACTTTTAATATATATCTCTATCAGTATCTTAAACATTAGTTACCATGTTTAAAGTAATTTATGCAAACAAAATAATAAAAAAAAGAGATTTATATGAATTTTAAGCATTGTTTTTAAAAAGTTACATGTATCCAGATTTTTTTTTTCTCTTATTGTCTTTATATTTGATGTAACATCATTTACATTCATGATAATTTTGTTTTCTGAGGGAATTACTGCATTCCTTGAATGAATAGAGTGCCATAATTCAATTTTATAAACATTTGACGATGGATAACAACATTCGCTCATAAAAATTCAAATTCATAAAACGAAGAGTATCGCCTTTTCTAAAAATGCAACTTATTACTTTTAAAAACTTATAATATATATCTCTATCAGTATCTTAAACATTAGTTACCATGTTTAAAGTAATTTATACAAACAAAATAATAAAAAAAAAGAGATTTATATGAATTTTAAGCATTGTTTTTAAAAAGTTCCATGTATCCAGATTTTTTTTTCTTTCTATTATTGTCTTTATATTTGATGTAACATCATTTACATTCATGATAATTTTGTTTTCTGAGGGAATTACTGCATTCCTTGAATGAATAGAGTGCCATAATTCAATTTTATAAACATTTGACGATGAATAACAACATTCGCTCATAAAAATTCAAATTCATAAAACGAAGAGTATCGCCTTTTCTAAAAATGCAACTTATTACTTTTAAAAACTTATAATATATATCTCTATCAGTATCTTAAACATTAGTTACCATGTTTAAAGTAATTTATACAAACAAAATAATAAAAAAAAGAGATTTATATGAATTTTAAGCATTGTTTTGAAAAAGTTACATGTATCCAGATTTTTTTTTTCTATTATTGTCTTTATATTTGATGTAACATCATTTACATTCATGATAATTTTGTTTTGTGAGGGAATTACTGCATTCCTTGAATGAATAGAGTGCCTTAATTCAATTTTATAAACATTTGACGATGAATAATAACATTCCTTCATAAAAATTCAAATTCATAAAACGAAGAGTATCGCCTTTTCTAAAAATGCAACTTATTACTTTTAAAAACTTATAATATATATCTCTATCAGTATCTTAAACATTAGTTACCATGTTGAAAGCAATTTATACAAACAGAATAATAATAAAAAAAAGAGATTTATATGAATTTTAAGCATTGTTTTTAAAAAGTTGCATGTATCCAGATTTTTTTTTCTTTCTATTATTGTCTTTATATTTGATGTAACATCATTTACATTCATGATAATTTTGTTTTCTGAGGGAATTACTGCATTCCTTGAATGAATAGAGTGCCATAATTCAATTTTATAAACATTTGACGATGAATAACAACATTCGCTCATAAAAATTCAAATTCATAAAACGAAGAGTATCGCCTTTTCTAAAAATGCAACTTATTACTTTTAAAAACTTATAATATATATCTCTATCAGTATCTTAAACATTAGTTACCATGTTTAAAGTAATTTATACAAACAAAATAATAAAAAAAAGAGATTTATATGAATTTTAAGCATTGTTTTGAAAAAGTTACATGTATCCAGATTTTTTTTTTTCTATTATTGTCTTTATATTTGATGTAACATCATTTACATTCATGATAATTTTGTTTTGTGAGGGAATTACTGCATTCCTTGAATGAATAGAGTGCCTTAATTCAATTTTATAAACATTTGACGATGAATAATAACATTCCTTCATAAAAATTCAAATTCATAAAACGAAGAGTATCGCCTTTTCTAAAAATGCAACTTATTACTTTTAAAAACTTATAATATATATCTCTATCAGTATCTTAAACATTAGTTACCATGTTTAAAGTAATTTATACAAACAAAATAATAAAAAAAGAGATTTATATGAATTTTAAGCATTGTTTTTAAAAAGTTGCATGTATCCAGATTTTTTTTTCTTTCTATTATTGTCTTTATATTTGATGTAACATCATTTACATTCATGATAATTTTGTTTTCTGAGGGAATTACTGCATTCCTTGAATGAATAGAGTGCCTTATTCAATTTTATAAACATTTGACCATAAATAATCACATTCTCTCATAAAAATTCAAATTCATAAAACGAAGAGTATCGCCTTTTCTAAAAATGCAACTTATTACTTTTAAAAACTTATAATATATATCTCTATCAGTATCTTAAACATTAGTTACCATGTTTAAAGTAATTTATACAAACAAAATAATAATAAAAAGATTTATATGAATTTTAAGCATAGTTTTTAAAAGTTACATGTATCCAGATTTTTTTTTCTATTATTGTCTTTATATTTGATCAGGATGTCAATGATTTAAATCAGTGATTTGAATCGTGATTTTAATAAAGTGATTTTTTTTTAAATCATTGATTAAAATCAAAAATTTTCTAAATGTTTAAAATGACATAAAAGTATTCAAATCTGAGATGAACATAATTTGGATAGTTTCTACAGGTATTGTGACTTGGGTTGTTCTCTACAATACTTGCAAATTTGGCCAGCAGTCTGACTTGAATGATGCATATGTAAATTTTCATAAAAATTAGATAAAGGGTAAGAAATCAGACAATTATTGAAGATTTTAATAGCAACAGAAATTGTTTTAAAAATTTGACTTAACAAAAAAAATAAAATAAAAATTTGTGGAAAAAATAAAATAAAAAATGTGAGGGAATGATGAAATAAGACATTTTTACTAGTTGTAGGGGGGAAATGCAAAATTATGAAGAAATCCAAACTGTTTCCTTTAAGAGAAACACTTAATATATAATGTATGATAAAATTAAAATTTTTGATATTTACAAAAAAAATGAATATTCTGTGTGAGGGAATGACTGCTGATAAAAACACTTCCGGATATACTGACTAAAAAAAAATTCTGTAAAATTAACAAAATCTTACACCACCAATTTATGTTGCTGGACTGACAAGTGCTCAAAATAGCTTCTTCTCTGTGAAGGATGCTAGACTGCTACTGCTCATTAGTGGTAGATATTTGAGATAATAGCAATGTGTGAGGGAATGATGGTCTAACATGGGGAAACATATAATTTAAACATATAATCTAATATAACTTACAATGTCAGAATTTCCTTTTAATAATCAAATTATTCATTCTTTTATATACAATAAACATAGCAATAGAGTGTCAGTGATTTTAATCAACTGATTTAAATCAGATGATAAAATCACATATTTTCTGATTTTTTGAAATAGAGTAAAAAAGCATTATAATCAGTAATGAAAATTATCACTAAATCACTTGTAAAAACTGTAATATTTGTTATTGTTAATTATAACAATGTTAAACTGTGTAAAAAGAAATATTATACATTTAAAAAAACATCTAACTAAATGTTAAATAACTTCAAAATATTATAATATTTAGTAGCTATTCAGATATTTTAATGTTGTGGGGAAACAATCTGATTTAAATTTCAAAATACAATTTTTGTAATCTATTTATAAATTATGTGTGAGTTCGCTGTATATATTGCTACAATTTTTGATCAATTTGACATAAATATGCTTTAGAACCTGTGTAAAATTATTGGCCGCTTTATGAATTTATCAAACGATTATTTATCACCTTTTTTTCAACCACTTTTTCAAAAATGTAGATTGTGTTCTTAATTAAACAGTTAATTGTTTAATAATCACTAAATTTAATCTGTATCATAAATTTGCAATTTATCAATAACTTTAAAATATAAGGAGTATTTAATATTGGTTTATATAATTATTACAAAATATTAGTGCACCTAATGTTATATGCTACTAAAGAAATTTTTAATTTGCAGTTTTTTTTTAATTTCTATAATTACATAATTAAAATTTTATTAATTAAAGCAAAAAAAAACAGATTATGTTATTGGAGGGTTATTCATTTTTGAAATGCTTAATTCTTGGTAGATGTTTAATATTCTAACACAGGGGAAAAAATAAAAAAAATCCGATTTAAATAAAAAAAAATCAGAATTTTTTTTTTTTTTTTTTTTTTTTTTTTAAATCATGATTTTTTTACACCCTGTATTTGATATAACATCATTTACATTCATGATTATTTTGTTTTGTGAGGGAATTACTGCATTCCTTGAATGAATAGAGTGTCTTAATTCAATTTTATAAACATTTGACCATGATTAATAACATTCGCTCATAAAAATTCAAAATCATAAAACGAAGAGTATCGTCTTTTCTAAAAATGCCACTTATTATTTTGGTTTTCTACTTCTGCTCATCTTAGATTTTAATAATTTTATATGTCGTTTTAAAATTTAGAAAATTTGTGTTTTTAATCAATGATTTAAAAAAAAATCAGTTGATTAAAATCATGATTTAATCGTTGATTTAAATCAACTGATTAAAATCGTTGACACCCTATTGCAGCCAAATGGCAAACGTCAGTTTTTGTTAATCACAACTGACGAATTTTTTTCCTCAACCAGCTGACACTTTTTGCAATATTTTTCCACATTTGATTCAAGAATTTCACAATATTCTTCTTCTACCTAACAATTGGAGAATTCTGCAGTCTTTTCTTACAAACTTACTTTGCAGTTATCCAAAATTTTCAACATAATAAAATGTAAAATTATGACTAAAAATTAAATAAACAGTACATAAAGAAAAACTATAAAATTATTTAGATATTTCCAATATTTCAATTGACTAAGGTTTACGTTTAATGCAGTTTTATTTATTTTTTTTAAATAAATAAAATTGTGTGATTTTTGCTTGGTTGTGGTTTTCTCTGAGACGGGAAAACTTAAGTTTACCTGTGAGTGTGACCCTGTGAGAGAAGGGGGAACAAGTTATTGATCCTGCTGACTACTAAAATTTTCAAATTAGTGGTCCAATGTCCAATATCATTTTTGGTTTTCTCTGACCAGTGGACCATCAATGATTTTGAACACTGATTGATTTTTCAAATGCTGAAGATTTCCTTGTAAAAGAGATTTGAATTATATGCTGTTTAATTTTTTGATTATTTCCCCTGTGTGAAATTTGACTTTTATTGTTATGTCTGCACAAGAAACAATTTTATGTCTTAAAATATTTACTCTTTCATTTAAAACAGGTGGAGAAATTAACCTGATGCTTGGATCTCTTCCATTTTACCTGACTGAAATCCTGATTCAGAATATACTAAGCTTCAAGAATTTAAATATTTGATGATCTGAATGGTCAGACAGAGTGCAGCACCCTCCTAAAACTGTCTGAGAGATACTCTATGTAAAATGATATTATATTACAATAAATATTAGTCTGACATACTATACATATAATCTAATGATTATATAATTTGTATTTTCAATAAATGGAGCGGCATACCGCAAACCAACTTAAATGTGTTGCTATTTAATTGTGCCTGTAATCATTTCTTTTTTCAGCTATTGCAAGGCTGCTGTTGGTGAATATTTTTCTTCTCTACGAGTATTGTTAAAAAATAAATAAATTGTCATCATAGATTATCATTTAGGAATACTGAAAAAATATATATGTAACAATAATTAGTCGCTTGGTGGCGACACTGCTGTTATTAAATTAACCCTTCAAAGTAAGTATTTAATATACTATGGATGTACATTGTGTATTTAAAAAAAGCTTTAAAATTTAAAGTAATACTTTTGTATTAGCTGATATTAGAGGTTAAATGGATTCTGCTACTTATAGCTGCCTTTTTCATGCTGATTATTTCAGTGTTTACGCATATACTTTTATTATGTATCCGTTATGTTTTGTCTTTATTTATTGAAAAGTGTCATATTCATTATTGAATGTTAAACAGAAACAAATTCTGAGGTTTTTTTTGTTGTTGTTGTTGTTGTTTTTATATCCAAATGAGCTAATTTTGCATAATCGAGCTGTGTGCAGTATAAATTTTTAAAAGAATCATGCTTGAAAATTATTTTTAAAACTATGAAAAATCAGTAAATTGAAATACAGATTTAATTTAATTGCATTTCACATTGCAACCCCCCCCCCCCTTTTAACGACGTAAAAATGAAAATTATGTGACAATAATTCAATTTGAGGAAAAGGGGAAGTGGATTGCTTAGATTGTTACTGTCGATATATGTCAGCAACAGTAGAAAAATTAATTTTTTTTTAGTCAATTTTACTGTTCAAAAATAGTACTATTAAAAATTATGTAACTTAAAATAGTGAAAATATGTGAAATTTTCATATGTGTAACAATTGTACCTTTATATTAAGTATATGCAGAAATGTCTATAAATATTTTTTGCTAATTAAAATACTTTTATTTTTTGTTTTGTGAAAAGAAGGTAAAAATTTGAAAACTGTATAATATAAAAATTTCAGCATCTGGGCAATTCCATGTGGAGAGTCACACACATAACGCAGGCTTTAATTTGCATTTATTGAATTATTTATTATATTTTAATGTTAATTCTGATTTTAGGTGGTATGGTAAATAAGTTATTAACATATTTTTTAGTTTAAATGTGTGTAAGTAAAACTCACAGAAATATATAATTTAATTACTCAAACTGTGCTTTTTTTTCTGAAGTAGAAAAAAAGCACATTTTGAGTAATGAAATTAAATGATATACTTCTGTGAGTTTTATTGCCACACATTTAAATTTAAAAATATATCAATAACTTATTTACCATACCACTTAAAATCAGAATTAACATTAAAATTTAATAAATAATTGAATAAATGCAAATTAAAGCCTGCGTTATGTGTGTGAAACTCTCCATGGAATCGCCCATCTATAGATTCACAACAATTAAAAAAAAAAAAAAATTACAGATCATGAAAGCAGCAGCTAACTGCATTGTGGAAAAAACTTTTTCAAACCTGTGCAAAAATTAATATTGGTTGAAGAAATTCATTCAGCCATTGTTTAAATTAAAATATAATAAAAACTGGGTATGCATTTAAATCTAAGAAAATTATTATTATTTTTTTAATATTTTTTTGTGAATAAGCAAGCACTAAATGGACTAAGTGTAAGTGAGTGCAGAGAAATATTCCAAAAAGTACAATGACAGAATGGTAATATTTGTGAGAAGAAAAAAAAAAAATGCAGTTACTTTGTGAAATCAAATTAGATCAAACTGGTTTACATCTGTTTTTTAAATATGTTTCAAAGACAATCGAATCAATAATTAAAAATTTAATAATGTTCGGTTTAATGAAAAAATATATATATATGCTTTCCCTACTGCAATATAATCTCGCATAATCTGAAATTTTGTTTATTATACAATAAAATGATAAATTGAAAACCAAAGTGAGGGGGGAAAAAAAAAGAAAACTACAATCCGGTGTAACCTTTCCTCATAAAGATGAGAGAAAATCCTGAATCGTGGTTCAACCAAAATTGGAATAAAGAAAACCTTGAATTATGATTTAACATTTCACCAGAAAATGTTATTTAAAAAAACTCTGAATCATGGTTAAACCTTTCACCAGAAAATTGGATTTAAAAACAATCCTGATTTGTGGTTCAACCTTTTACCAGAAAATTCGATTTAAAAAAAACTGAATTATGGTTCAAACTTTTACCAGAAAATTGGATTTTAAAAAACCCTGATTTATGGTTCAACCTTTCACTATAAAATTGGATTAAAAAAATCCTGATTTATGGTTCAACCTTTCACCAGAAAATTGGATTTATAAAAAACCTGAATCATGGTTTAACATTTCACTAATATAATGGTATTTATGAAAGCACCAATAAACTGGTGAAACTTATCACCTATATCTTGGTTGCAGCTAAATTTCAGCGACTTTTAACCATTTTCGTGGTGAAACATCGCACTTTATTTTTAACAGTGTGGGATTTCATTGTTTTCAAATAAAATGTTTCCAACAGTATGACTCGTCCAATTTGGTTAAAAGAAACTCTTGAATAAAACGATAATAATTATATATTTTCTGAATATCCACAAGCTTGAAGTTTGGAAAACGTAATTGTTCCGACGCCATGCTCCTGTAATGACATTTTTTATAATAAAATGTTTGAAAATAAAAAATGTGCATAAAACATTATAGACCGGGCGGCGGCGACACAAATGACTACGTCATCGAGTTCCGGGATGAAATCATGATACAGGACAAGCTTTTTAGGAGTAGATTAAGGAATGGCTGGTCTGCCTCGACATTTCTTGGTACGATATGAGCAGCAGGGGGCGCCAACTCGTCATTTTGGCGTCACTATCACGTCATCAAGTTACGGGATGAAACCGGTGCCAAATTAAAGATAAAATAAAGTCTTTTAAGAATATTTTGTTCTGCCTGCGCCTATCTTGGTAGAAACCACCGTCAGACTAAAATCTATAACAAAAAATAAGTCGATGTACAATTGAGACCCTATAAACATAATATTTTACATTACATTGCCATATATATTACTTCGAATCGACTTTCAAGATGAATTAAGGGTTTACGAAAAGCTTATTAATAGTACGTGATAAAATGACTGATTCGGCATAATTTGGTACAAAGCGAGAAGAACGGGGCGCCAATTCCCTCTTTTGAGTGTACTATCACGTCATCGAGTTACGGCTTGACATTTTAGCACATTAAACATACCGATTAGTACAATACGAATATTTCAGCCTGCTTCGTCATATCTTAGTAGGAGATAAGCAGAGAGGGGCGCCAATTCTTAATTTTGGCGGTATAATCAAGTCATCGAGTAACAGCATGAAATTTTGGCACATTAAAGGCGCATATCAATACAATAAGAATATTGCAGTCTACCTCGTCATATCTTGGTGCGGGACAAGCAGAGCGGTGCGCCAATTCTTACTTTTATCGGTATCACCACGTCATCGAGTTACGGCTTGAAAATTTGGCACATTAAAGGTACATATCAGTACAATAAGAATATTTCAATCTGCCTTGTCATATCTTGGTACTAGACGAGCAGAGTTGGCCAATTCTTAATTTTGGCGGTATAATCATGTCATCGAGTTACGATATGATATCTTCATGTAGGACAAGATTATTATGAAGAGATTATGGAATGACCAGTCTGCCTCGACATTTCTCGAACGCGCGCCAACTCGTCTTTTTGGTGTAACTATCACGTCACCGAGTTACGGGATGAAACCGGTGCCAAATTAAAGGTAAAATAAAGTCTTTTAAGAAATTTTTGGTCTGCCTGCGCATATCCTGGTAGAAACCCCCAGCAGACTAAAATCTATAACAAAAAAATACGTCATAATGTACAATTGAAACCCTATAAGCATGATATTTTACATTAATTCAACCTTTCATTCATCTTGAAAGTCGATTCGATTCGAAGTAATATATATGGCAATGTAATGTAGAATATTATGTTTATAGGGTTTCAATTGTACATTATGACGTATTTTTTTGTTATAGATTTTAGTCTGCCGGAGATATCTACCAGGATATGCGCAGAACGACCAAAATATTCTTAAAATACTTTATTTTACCTTTAATTTGGCACCGGTTTCATCCCGTAACTCGATGACGTGATAGTGACGCCAAAATGACGAGTTGGCGCCCGCTGCTGCTCATACCATAACAAGAAATGTCGCGGCACTAAATATCTTGTCCTGCATCATGATTTCATCCCGTAACTCGATGACGTAGTCATTTGTGTTGCCGCCGCCCGCTCTACTAATCAATGTACAAGGCGAAGCAGCATCAACACAAATGAGATTAAAAAATTATTTGCAATGAAGAATTCTCAACGAATCAGTGGTGTAGTCGCAAGACAAAAAAAAAACAAAAAAAAAAACCAGAGGGCATACGCTATAGAAAGACGGTATAGACCAGAGAGTATGAGCTATAAGTCGTCCCCGTTTAAACGAATATTGGCGGTTCCAGAAATAATATTCGATTAAGTGCGATATTTGATTAAACGGAAAATCATAACTTTAATATTTAATGCGTAATAAAAAGGCAAAATAACCATCTATGGTATATTTAATTAACATCCCAATAAATTTTTAATAGACTAACATAAACTAAAATAAATACAAATGCTAATATAAAGTAAATACGTATTAATTTAATGTCAGTAGGTACATTTATATGGTTTACATCATATTTAATTAACATCCCAATAAATTTTTAATAGACTAACATAAACTAAAATAAATACAAATGCTAATATAAAGTAAATACGCATTAATTTAATGTCAGTAGGTACATTTATATGGTTTACATCATATTTAATGCAGCTCGTTTGAATTTGGTCAAAACTTTGCTACTTCTAATTTACATTACTTATACCGCCTTAAAAAAATCGTATAAAGTAGTTTGTTTAAGTGGAATTTTAAAGGACTAAATATCGAGTTATTTTTCGAATGAGTGCAAAATACCACAACTACCATCTCGAGTCTCGAAGTGACGGCTCGTTGCCATTAAAGCCTGGTTAACAGCAAGAAGTGATGGTCTGGAGAGGCTTTGCAATATGTGGCACGGGTCAACTACACAATAGAATTCTCCCCACCTCCAAACGGTCTGTCGGGGCTCAGATGAGAAGGAAATATTTTCTTCTTTGCACTGGCCTGCTATTGATGCATACAGGAATCCATTTTGTTGCCTAAGTGGAAGCATAAATACAGAATGACTGCACGCGAGAGGAAAGACGCGAATAAAACAATAATAAATGGAATATTTACGTAGCTTGTGCGTTCTTAAAATGCAGTTACATTTTTTTTTCAATTTTAAGCCTTCGTGAAGGTTTCAAAATGTATAATATCAATGATTTTTAACCCCTAAAATAACAATTTTTAAATTTAAGAATTTCTTACGATACATATTTATGAATAATATTATGAAGTTTTAACATCTATCATTGTTTTTCAGTTATACATAAATATTTTTCAACATCAAAGTTAATCAACGCAGTATATAACTGAGATTTTAATTCCCATCAGCAGTATTTGTTTTCTATTTAAAATAAAAGCCACTTTTTATTTATTTAATATATATATGAATACTTTTCATTTTTTAAGGTGGGAGGGGGTATCTTTAAAAATTTTAATGTCATCTAATCCTCCATTCCCTTGCACAGAGTTTAAAATCATGAAATTTTTTTTCTTTTTTGACCATTGGCTTCTTAGTAATGACAATAAGTATCCGCGTAAAATTTTCCTTACCCACAAAACTTAAAACATTTAAAATATTTTTCTCTTTTCTTGTTTCTTTCAAATGTTAAGTTGTGTTAAATGTTAAATAAATAAATGACTTACCCTTCTCCCAAATAAAAAAATAAATTAATAAATAAAATATTAAAATAATTTCAAAATTTTTAGATTATTATACTGTATTTGTTATTCATTAGAATCGTTGATGTTAATTCTCTCCCATCCCCCCGGCAAATAGAGAATAATTAATAGCTGGTATTAATACAAAAAAAATTCTTTTTTTCAGCTTTTGTAGTCTTAAACCCTGTAAAAAAAAAAGGGAACACATTTTCTTATTTCATTGTAAGTTTCACACCTTTGTTTAAAATAAGCTATCTAAATCTGCAAAAATATGTTACCAATTTACCTTTATAAATGTGTGAAATTTAAATAGCAAGATTATTTTCCTTTATAATAATAATAATAATAATAATAATAATAATAATAATACTCCGCATTCATAATGCTTATTCTTTAGCT
This sequence comes from Maratus speciosus, assembly GCA_963932465.1. Lineage (NCBI taxonomy): Eukaryota > Metazoa > Arthropoda > Arachnida > Araneae > Salticidae > Maratus > Maratus speciosus. The sequence continues at coordinate 360,842,529 of OZ010795.1, forward strand.
ATTATTTTTTCCGTCATTACTCGGCGAATTTAGATAAAACATTAATTACTTTATCAAAGTCAATATTTTTAATAAATATTTCTTTATTAAACTGGGCTAACGACTAATTATTGCCAAATGATAATTTAAAATACTTTTATTGCTTAAAAAATATATAAGTTTCACATTTTTTCTTTAATCGTTTAAACAAACAAATCTTAAAACCCCTTTTTATGAAATTTTCATTATACTAATATTTTCAATAAACAGTATAGTGCAACACAAAATTTTAGTTTTATTTAACCTTTTGCTCTTCTTTGTGGAGAGTAACTTGCCATTTTTTAAAAATCTCTGCTACTAGGTGTGCGAAATGTTAATGCAACAATAGCTTGGTTTTTTTTTTCACCCATCAGTAACCCCCCCCCCCCCCCCCCCAAAAAAAAAAAAAAAAAAAAAAAAAAAAAGAGACAGAGAGAGAGAATTTGGTTCAAAATTCAAGAGAGTGTTCTTAAAGAAATTGTTATTCTTGTTCTAGGGATTGTTTTCCTTTTTTTTTTTTTTTTCTATAATATTTTACATGTTTTCTTATCATGTTTTGAATAATTTAAAGTTTTTTTTTTTATTATTTTATGCCAGAATCCTCCCAGATTACGATTATCTTACGATTATTTATTACCAGCTGATTCGATTAAACAATAATGAACTTTGTTTTCACAAAAAAAAAAAAAAAAAAAAAAAAAAAAAAAGAATGATTTTATTATATATTCAATCGTATAAACTGCGTGCTTATGTACTTTTTTTGTATCACGACAGACAATTTTTGTATAAGAAATCAGGATTGCAATTCACTTCTTATTTAATCAAAAATATAGAATATGTCACTAAGCCGAAGTCTTATTTTTATTCCACGTTTTAAAGCCTTATAAAAGAACAATTTTTAATCTTTTATCATCAATAACTTGAAATGGAAATAAATCTTCGCTTATCTTAAATGCATAAATTCTGCGGATTTCAATATTCAAAATTATTGAAAGAAAATTTAAAGATTGTACGCATTCTAAATGTCCCGTACTATACGCAACAACTGTCGTGACGTTGTTAATAATAATGTAGCTCTTGTAAAGATAATTTAAACAAACCTACTTTATTATACATGAACTATAATAACTCGAGAAGTACTAAAAATTTCTTTGTCTTACATCCAGGCAACACTGAGCTAGTTACTCCATACTTTGGACTGAAGAAAAAAAAAGTAGCTTGAATATTTTATTCATCTTTTAATTATACCTTTAATAGTTTCAATTCAAGAATAACATTTTCAATAATCAATTTTTCCTATGTTTTCCATATATTATTCAAGTTATTAAAAAATGACTCATAATTTTTTCATTCAAGAAATTCCTTATATTTGTATAATTTTTTTTCCTTTCTATTATAAGGAATTTTTTGAATGAAAAAAATAATATGTCATGTTTTTAATAGCTTGAAAGTTGTTTTGTCCTTTGAACTATAAAGGACAAAATATAAGTATAAAATACAGGCATTACAAAAGGCAGTTATTTCTGTCGATAAAAATTATCTAAAAAAATATTCATCAGTTAAATGCAGCATTTAATGTTATTAAACTCAAGAGAGAAAAACAAAGGCCGCGCACTTGAATTTTATGTTTTATTTTTAAATATGCAAATTTTTTATCAGAGTTCTTGGCAAAGTCTTTAGGTAAGCAGTTTGAAGATTGTGAAATCGTTAGTGGATAAAAATAGATTTTTAAATTTAAGAGAAATTTCAAAAGTTTCTAAGATTTTAGATAAAGAGTATAATTCGAGACAAAAAAGATGTAGTTTTGCATCAAAATGGATGCTTTACTAACTCCGCAGTCAAACCTATTCAGACTATCTTCCTTTAATCTCCTCCTAATCTACCCATCTTGACCTTTGGGGAGGAAAATGCAGGAAAAAGTAATTATACCGTGCGGAGCGCAACTATCCCTCTGGGGATCAAGGTGGGGAAATTATTTGACCTGTCCATTATACTCCTGCCGACCGAAATCATTGTAGGAAGAACTGAAAATTTGTTTTCGGCGTAAAGGAACAGAAAATGCCAAAAGGTGGAAGGAAATCCCAGCTGAAACATACTTTCCGCGTCTATTTTAAAACATCGGTCACACATTTGTTATTTGATTAAGCGGTGACGTTCTAAAAGTTATCTGGTTTAAGCGGGGAAAAGTAACATAGAACCAATAGGAATAAATTTGGTTCCGGAGGATTCTATTCGAATAAGCGGGGTATTCGATTATCCGTGACCCGATTAAGTGGGGAGGACAGTATCTAGCTACAGAGGGTATATAGAGTTATTCAAAAAGTTTACAGTGTATGCCACCGTATATTCTCCACTGCATCCCTGCAAAGAATAAATTTTCTTTTCTAATTACATTATTGAATTACTTCAGTATAATAAACGAATCGAAAGTATGATTCCAAAAATGAAATTTTGAGCCCGCAAATCCCTTCTGAAATAATTTTCTGGTTACGGCCTAGGGAAGGGACACATAATGGGAATCGAGGGAGAAATTACCCTTCAAAAGCAGTAGAGCATTCATTAGTATACCTTCCAGAGAGAAAGGCATTTGGATGCTCCGGTTTGGAGTACCCCGGCGGTGTTGAATGCAAGGGGGGAGGTGTCCGGGGGGACATTCGGAACATTGAAATGACCCTCCCCCGGAAGGTTTGAGATTTTATCCTTTTTAATGGGAAAAAATTCAATCCCCTCCTCCTCACACACAAACCGGAACTTTAAAATATCATCCGGTGCCACAGAAATCTCTCCTTGAGAAAAATGTCTGAATTTAACACTCGGTACCCCATTCTCTGAATACAACACTGGCAATAACACTTAATATAACATGACATTAATTGCTGTTATAAACCAAAATTGTGGCCTTTACAAATTTCTGCACGTTTCATACTAATTTCTAAAAATAACGGTCACATACTTCTCACTTCTAATACGTTATTTTCAAAATAAAATTCGACAACATACTAAATCAACCACACATGCAATTGTGATGCTGCCCTCTACTGTCTGAATTCTGAAACATTCGCAATAAGTAGTATCAATATAAATACATTGATTAAAAGGTAAAGCAAAATAATAGAAATTTATAAGCAAAATAAAAGTTACAAAAGAAGATGATAATAGTAATGAATTTTTTAAACATACTTTTTATTGTCATTTACCTATATTTAAATGAAAATATTTTAATTTTTCAGTTATTTGAAACATCAGCAATAACACTTGATATCGCATTATGTTGAATTCAGTTATAAGTAAATTTATAACCTTTAAAAAATTCTACAGGTTTCGGAACGTTTCCACTATTGAAAATTGGAGTCATAAACGTACAATTATATCCACAAAACTGAAAACAAAACTACTGTAACTGCACCAAAATGACGTTTTTTTTTTTTTATGTTAAGATAAGAAAAGTTACCTAATATTTTAAGCTAAACGTAAATTGTAGATATTCAGTAAAGTAAACACTTTCAAGAAATTTAAATTTATTGTCGTTTAAATTTTAACATTCTTAAATAATTTAAAGGAATGTCAAGAAAGACTTTATATTCTGTATAATCAATGACTTTTAATGCTGTCATCTATTATCAAAAGTTAGAAACAGCAATTATTTTTGTTTCACAACCATTATATAGCTTAGCTACCAACCATCCCTGTTTGTTTGTTTTTTGTTTTTGTTTTTTTTAAATGTTGTTGTTGTTTGTTTTTTCAATTCGTATCAAACCAGAAATTTTATTAAATAAAATCAATTGATTAATAACAACTTACAAACGAGGAACATTTCATTAAATGATATTTTTGGGTGAAATTACATTTATTTGCTTGAGGAAAACCGGAAGCTTGGTAGTTATGCCATTAGATGTTCTAAACAAATCACTAGAAATATATGAAATATTAACACTGCAGTTGGTTTACCGGTGACGAGCACACTTCTTACTAATTTGGCACTTTTTTATTTAAAACATGTACCATAAGTGTTTAGCAGATATCTCTGATTCATTATTTACTCAAGGAGTGCCTCTCATTAAATAACATGAAAATTAGTGTTGGAAATTTCTGGTAGGTATTTTGAATATAAAATGTACGAAATTGCAACACTTCCGTTCAACAATGTGTTATTTTGACATTCTTAAATAATTTAAAGCATAGGTTCCCAACGGGGGCGGTACCACCCCCCAGTGGGCGCTGGAGCCTTCCTGTGGGGGGGGGGGGCGGTAGCGGGTCCAGAGGAAAATGGGGGCGTTAAGATAGTCAAAGGGGACGGCCGTGGCGTACGTACCTATTTAGAAAATTGATATAATAATACTAGTTGACCTCAACCTCACCTCATCTTGCATTGCGCAAACCCACCATAAAAACCTTAAATATGCCTATATTAAATGGAAATTTATACACACGAACTTAAAGATGGTGATCCCAAATTGAATTTCTTTTACGCAAAAAATCGCTGTGGTACACGGATAAACACTAAAACTCGCAGATTTTTTTTTTTTTTTATCATTATTATAGCGTGCTAAAACATTGTATCCACAATTCTTTCATGAATGACAAAAATCGTTATAACTCCCATTAAAAAATAGTTATAAATTCAAAAATCGCGGAGTGCAAAATTAACTATATTAGGCACTAAGAAGAACTAAAAGTAAAATTCAGAAATGGATACTAACAATTTTGACTTCAAAATTTATACCGAGTCTCTACCCTGGACTGTGGGCAAGAGTACAGAATTTTTTAATTGCTTTTCCTTCATCGGATTTGGCTAAGCTTGGGTTCAGTGCAATAGAACAATAATATACTGTTTAAGAAAATTAACAGACTGCGCATCACTGAACGAGGTAATTTGATGGAACTCGACATTAACAAATTGTTAAAACTTCACCAGCCTCAAGCATCGCATTAGTTTTTTTTATTTTTTATTGATTTTGTGCTTATTTTTAAATTTTTAATAAACAATTTATTACTACATTTGATGGTCATCTCAATTAATTTCTACTTTGTGATTAGCAGATAAAATAGGTATAGGCATAGCTGCCAACTTCTACGATTTTTTCTTACCTTTAAAATTTAATAGTAAATTTTCCTATATTTAATTGACAAATCCTGCGATTCGGTAAATCAATAATTTCTGTTAAATTTTAGTGGAAAGAAAAAAGCGTAAAAGTTGGCAGCTATGGGTATAGGTACTATGCAACAATATTTTAATATTTGGTATAATTAACTATTAGGGAAGAGGGGAGGACGTTAGAATTTTTTTTTTCTTGTAAAGGGAGCGGTGGCCTATAAAAGGTTGGGAACCTATGATTTAAGGGTGTATTCCGATCCAAACTGCTTATTTTCTGATTCATTTTTAAATTCATTTTTGCTCTCAAACGCATCAAACTGGAGAATTCTCTTATTTAGAAACTACATAATGTGCCGTGCTTCTCGATTTTTTGATAAATGCAGAAAATATTCTAAAAAATACTGTCAAAATCGGCGTTTTGAACAGAAATTTCCGGAAGCGGGAGATCTGGGGATGAAAAAGATGGTCATACTGAGAAAATAATTGCTTAAAAATCAAATTCTAATTAATTGAGCGAAAAATGAAATCACACGGCACCTTATACAACTCTTCAAAAATCACCCCAGCAAGTGTCATGTTTTTACTTTTAAAAATGAGTCTCAAAATGTCTCAGAAAATTTCGAGCTGTTGAGGGTGGAAAAATATTTTTTCGAATAAGAAAGACTTTATATTCTGCATAATCAATGACTTTTAATGCTGCCATCTATTATCAAAATTTAGAAACAGTAATTATTTTTGTTTCACAACCATTATATAGCTTAGCTACCAACCATCCCTGTTTGTTTTGTTTTGTTTTAATGTTGTTGTTGTTTGTTTTTTCAATTCGTATCAAACCAGAAATTTTATTCAATAAAATCAATTGATTAATAACAACTTACAAACGAGAAACATTTCATTAAATGATATTTTTGGGTGAAATTACATTTATTTGCTTGAGAAAAACCGGAAGCTTGGTAGCTATGCCATTAAATGTTCTAAACAAATCACTAGAAATATATGAAATATTAACACTGCAGTTGGTTTACCGGTGACGAGCACACTTCTTACTAATTTGGCACTTTTTTATTTAAAACATGTACCATAAGTGTTTAGCAGATATCTCTGATTCATTATTTACTCAAGGAGTGCCTCTCATTAAATAACATGAAAATTAGTGTTGGAAATTTCTGGTAGGTATTTTGAATATAAAATGTACGAAATTGCAACACTTCCGTTCAACAATGTGTTATTTTGACATTCTTAAATAATTTAAAGCATAGGTTCCCAACGGGGGCGGTACCACCCCCCAGTGGGCGCTGGAGCCTTCCTGTGGGGGGGGGCGGTAGCGGGTCCAGAGGAAAATGGGGGCGTTAAGATAGTCAAAGGGGACGGCCGTGGCGTACGTACCTATTTAGAAAATTGATATAATAATACTAGTTGACCTCAACCTCACCTCATCTTGCATTGCGCAAACCCACCATAAAAACCTTAAATATGCCTATATTAAATGGAAATTTATACACACGAACTTAAAGATGGTGATCCCAAATTGAATTTCTTTTACGCAAAAAATCGCTGTGGTACACGGATAAACACTAAAACTCGCAGATTTTTTTTTTTTTTTTATCATTATTATAGCGTGCTAAAACATTGTATCCACAATTCTTTCATGAATGACAAAAATCGTTATAACTCCCATTAAAAAATAGTTATAAATTCAAAAATCGCGGAGTGCAAAATTAACTATATTAGGCACTAAGAAGAACTAAAAGTAAAATTCAGAAATGGATACTAACAATTTTGACTTCAAAATTTATACCGAGTCTCTACCCTGGACTGTGGGCAAGAGTACAGAATTTTTTAATTGCTTTTCCTTCATCGGATTTGGCTAAGCTTGGGTTCAGTGCAATAGAACAATAATATACTGTTTAAGAAAATTAACAGACTGCGCATCACTGAACGAGGTAATTTGATGGAACTCGACATTAACAAATTGTTAAAACTTCACCAGCCTCAAGCATCGCATTAGTTTTTTTTATTTTTTATTGATTTTGTGCTTATTTTTAAATTTTTAATAAACAATTTATTACTACATTTGATGGTCATCTCAATTAATTTCTACTTTGTGATTAGCAGATAAAATAGGTATAGGCATAGCTGCCAACTTCTACGATTTTTTCTTACCTTTAAAATTTAATAGTAAATTTTCCTATATTTAATTGACAAATCCTGCGATTCGGTAAATCAATAATTTCTGTTAAATTTTAGTGGAAAGAAAAAAGCGTAAAAGTTGGCAGCTATGGGTATAGGTACTATGCAACAATATTTTAATATTTGGTATAATTAACTATTAGGGAAGAGGGGAGGACGTTAGAATTTTTTTTTTCTTGTAAAGGGAGCGGTGGCCTATAAAAGGTTGGGAACCTATGATTTAAGGGTGTATTCCGATCCAAACTGCTTATTTTCTGATTCATTTTTAAATTCATTTTTGCTCTCAAACGCATCAAACTGGAGAATTCTCTTATTTAGAAACTACATAATGTGCCGTGCTTCTCGATTTTTTGATAAATGCAGAAAATATTCTAAAAAATACTGTCAAAATCGGCGTTTTGAACAGAAATTTCCGGAAGCGGGAGATCTGGGGATGAAAAAGATGGTCATACTGAGAAAATAATTGCTTAAAAATCAAATTCTAATTAATTGAGCGAAAAATGAAATCACACGGCACCTTATACAACTCTTCAAAAATCACCCCAGCAAGTGTCATGTTTTTACTTTTAAAAATGAGTCTCAAAATGTCTCAGAAAATTTCGAGCTGTTGAGGGTGGAAAAATATTTTTTCGAATAAGAAAGACTTTATATTCTGCATAATCAATGACTTTTAATGCTGCCATCTATTATCAAAATTTAGAAACAGTAATTATTTTTGTTTCACAACCATTATATAGCTTAGCTACCAACCATCCCTGTTTGTTTTGTTTTGTTTTAATGTTGTTGTTGTTTGTTTTTTCAATTCGTATCAAACCAGAAATTTTATTCAATAAAATCAATTGATTAATAACAACTTACAAACGAGAAACATTTCATTAAATGATATTTTTGGGTGAAATTACATTTATTTGCTTGAGAAAAACCGGAAGCTTGGTAGCTATGCCATTAAATGTTCTAAACAAATCACTAGAAATATATGAAATATTAACACTGCAGTTGGTTTACCGGTGACGAGCACACTTCTTACTAATTTGGCACTTTTTTATTTAAAACATGTACCATAAGTGTTTAGCAGATATCTCTGATTCATTATTTACTCAAGGAGTGCCTCTCATTAAATAACATGAAAATTAGTGTTGGAAATTTCTGGTAGGTATTTTGAATATAAAATGTACGAAATTGCAACACTTCCGTTCAACAATGTGTTATTTTGACATTCTTAAATAATTTAAAGCATAGGTTCCCAACGGGGGCGGTACCACCCCCCAGTGGGCGCTGGAGCCTTCCTGTGGGGGGGGCGGTAGCGGGTCCAGAGGAAAATGGGGGCGTTAAGATAGTCAAAGGGGACGGCCGTGGCGTACGTACCTATTTAGAAAATTGATATAATAATACTAGTTGACCTCAACCTCACCTCATCTTGCATTGCGCAAACCCACCATAAAAACCTTAAATATGCCTATATTAAATGGAAATTTATACACACGAACTTAAAGATGGTGATCCCAAATTGAATTTCTTTTACGCAAAAAATCGCTGTGGTACACGGATAAACACTAAAACTCGCAGATTTTTTTTTTTTTTTATCATTATTATAGCGTGCTAAAACATTGTATCCACAATTCTTTCATGAATGACAAAAATCGTTATAATTCCCATTAAAAAATAGTTATAAATTCAAAAATCGCGGAGTGCAAAATTAACTATATTAGGCACTAAGAAGAACTAAAAGTAAAATTCAGAAATGGATACTAACAATTTTGACTTCAAAATTTATACCGAGTCTCTACCCTGGACTGTGGGCAAGAGTACAGAATTTTTTAATTGCTTTTCCTTCATCGGATTTGGCTAAGCTTGGGTTCAGTGCAATAGAACAATAATATACTGTTTAAGAAAATTAACAGACTGCGCATCACTGAACGAGGTAATTTGATGGAACTCGACATTAACAAATTGTTAAAACTTCACCAGCCTCAAGCATCGCATTAGTTTTTTTTATTTTTTATTGATTTTGTGCTTATTTTTAAATTTTTAATAAACAATTTATTACTACATTTGATGGTCATCTCAATTAATTTCTACTTTGTGATTAGCAGATAAAATAGGTATAGGCATAGCTGCCAACTTCTACGATTTTTTCTTACCTTTAAAATTTAATAGTAAATTTTCCTATATTTAATTGACAAATCCTGCGATTCGGTAAATCAATAATTTCTGTTAAATTTTAGTGGAAAGAAAAAAGCGTAAAAGTTGGCAGCTATGGGTATAGGTACTATGCAACAATATTTTAATATTTGGTATAATTAACTATTAGGGAAGAGGGGAGGACGTTAGAATTTTTTTTTTCTTGTAAAGGGAGCGGTGGCCTATAAAAGGTTGGGAACCTATGATTTAAGGGTGTATTCCGATCCAAACTGCTTATTTTCTGATTCATTTTTAAATTCATTTTTGCTCTCAAACGCATCAAACTGGAGAATTCTCTTATTTAGAAACTACATAATGTGCCGTGCTTCTCGATTTTTTGATAAATGCAGAAAATATTCTAAAAAATACTGTCAAAATCGGCGTTTTGAACAGAAATTTCCGGAAGCGGGAGATCTGGGGATGAAAAAGATGGTCATACTGAGAAAATAATTGCTTAAAAATCAAATTCTAATTAATTGAGCGAAAAATGAAATCACACGGCACCTTATACAACTCTTCAAAAATCACCCCAGCAAGTGTCATGTTTTTACTTTTAAAAATGAGTCTCAAAATGTCTCAGAAAATTTCGAGCTGTTGAGGGTGGAAAAATATTTTTTCGAATAAGAAAGACTTTATATTCTGCATAATCAATGACTTTTAATGCTGCCATCTATTATCAAAATTTAGAAACAGTAATTATTTTTGTTTCACAACCATTATATAGCTTAGCTACCAACCATCCCTGTTTGTTTTGTTTTGTTTTAATGTTGTTGTTGTTTGTTTTTTCAATTCGTATCAAACCAGAAATTTTATTCAATAAAATCAATTGATTAATAACAACTTACAAACGAGAAACATTTCATTAAATGATATTTTTGGGTGAAATTACATTTATTTGCTTGAGAAAAACCGGAAGCTTGGTAGCTATGCCATTAAATGTTCCAAACAAATCACTAGAAATATATGAAATATTAACACTGCAGTTGGTTTACCGGTGACGAGCACACTTCTTACTAATTTGGCACTTTTTTATTTAAAACATGTACCATAAGTGTTTAGCAGATATCTCTGATTCATTATTTACTCAAGGAGTGCCTCTCATTAAATAACATGAAAATTAGTGTTGGAAATTTCTGGTAGGTATTTTGAATATAAAATGTACGAAATTGCAACACTTCCGTTCAACAATGTGTTATTTTGACATTCTTAAATAATTTAAAGCATAGGTTCCCAACGGGGGCGGTACCACCCCCCAGTGGGCGCTGGAGCCTTCCTGTGGGGGGGGCGGTAGCGGGTCCAGAGGAAAATGGGGGCGTTAAGATAGTCAAAGGGGACGGCCGTGGCGTACGTACCTATTTAGAAAATTGATATAATAATACTAGTTGACCTCAACCTCACCTCATCTTGCATTGCGCAAACCCACCATAAAAACCTTAAATATGCCTATATTAAATGGAAATTTATACACACGAACTTAAAGATGGTGATCCCAAATTGAATTTCTTTTACGCAAAAAATCGCTGTGGTACACGGATAAACACTAAAACTCGCAGATTTTTTTTTTTTTTTTATCATTATTATAGCGTGCTAAAACATTGTATCCACAATTCTTTCATGAATGACAAAAATCGTTATAATTCCCATTAAAAAATAGTTATAAATTCAAAAATCGCGGAGTGCAAAATTAACTATATTAGGCACTAAGAAGAACTAAAAGTAAAATTCAGAAATGGATACTAACAATTTTGACTTCAAAATTTATACCGAGTCTCTACCCTGGACTGTGGGCAAGAGTACAGAATTTTTTAATTGCTTTTCCTTCATCGGATTTGGCTAAGCTTGGGTTCAGTGCAATAGAACAATAATATACTGTTTAAGAAAATTAACAGACTGCGCATCACTGAACGAGGTAATTTGATGGAACTCGACATTAACAAATTGTTAAAACTTCACCAGCCTCAAGCATCGCATTAGTTTTTTTTATTTTTTATTGATTTTGTGCTTATTTTTAAATTTTTAATAAACAATTTATTACTACATTTGATGGTCATCTCAATTAATTTCTACTTTGTGATTAGCAGATAAAATAGGTATAGGCATAGCTGCCAACTTCTACGATTTTTTCTTACCTTTAAAATTTAATAGTAAATTTTCCTATATTTAATTGACAAATCCTGCGATTCGGTAAATCAATAATTTCTGTTAAATTTTAGTGGAAAGAAAAAAGCGTAAAAGTTGGCAGCTATGGGTATAGGTACTATGCAACAATATTTTAATATTTGGTATAATTAACTATTAGGGAAGAGGGGAGGACGTTAGAATTTTTTTTTTCTTGTAAAGGGAGCGGTGGCCTATAAAAGGTTGGGAACCTATGATTTAAGGGTGTATTCCGATCCAAACTGCTTATTTTCTGATTCATTTTTAAATTCATTTTTGCTCTCAAACGCATCAAACTGGAGAATTCTCTTATTTAGAAACTACATAATGTGCCGTGCTTCTCGATTTTTTGATAAATGCAGAAAATATTCTAAAAAATACTGTCAAAATCGGCGTTTTGAACAGAAATTTCCGGAAGCGGGAGATCTGGGGATGAAAAAGATGGTCATACTGAGAAAATAATTGCTTAAAAATCAAATTCTAATTAATTGAGCGAAAAATGAAATCACACGGCACCTTATACAACTCTTCAAAAATCACCCCAGCAAGTGTCATGTTTTTACTTTTAAAAATGAGTCTCAAAATGTCTCAGAAAATTTCGAGCTGTTGAGGGTGGAAAAATATTTTTTCGAATAAGAAAGACTTTATATTCTGCATAATCAATGACTTTTAATGCTGCCATCTATTATCAAAATTTAGAAACAGTAATTATTTTTGTTTCACAACCATTATATAGCTTAGCTACCAACCATCCCTGTTTGTTTTGTTTTGTTTTAATGTTGTTGTTGTTTGTTTTTTCAATTCGTATCAAACCAGAAATTTTATTCAATAAAATCAATTGATTAATAACAACTTACAAACGAGAAACATTTCATTAAATGATATTTTTGGGTGAAATTACATTTATTTGCTTGAGAAAAACCGGAAGCTTGGTAGCTATGCCATTAAATGTTCTAAACAAATCACTAGAAATATATGAAATATTAACACTGCAGTTGGTTTACCGGTGACGAGCACACTTCTTACTAATTTGGCACTTTTTTATTTAAAACATGTACCATAAGTGTTTAGCAGATATCTCTGATTCATTATTTACTCAAGGAGTGCCTCTCATTAAATAACATGAAAATTAGTGTTGGAAATTTCTGGTAGGTATTTTGAATATAAAATGTACGAAATTGCAACACTTCCGTTCAACAATGTGTTATTTTGACATTCTTAAATAATTTAAAGCATAGGTTCCCAACGGGGGCGGTACCACCCCCCAGTGGGCGCTGGAGCCTTCCTGTGGGGGGGGCGGTAGCGGGTCCAGAGGAAAATGGGGGCGTTAAGATAGTCAAAGGGGACGGCCGTGGCGTACGTACCTATTTAGAAAATTGATATAATAATACTAGTTGACCTCAACCTCACCTCATCTTGCATTGCGCAAACCCACCATAAAAACCTTAAATATGCCTATATTAAATGGAAATTTATACACACGAACTTAAAGATGGTGATCCCAAATTGAATTTCTTTTACGCAAAAAATCGCTGTGGTACACGGATAAACACTAAAACTCGCAGATTTTTTTTTTTTTTTTTATCATTATTATAGCGTGCTAAAACATTGTATCCACAATTCTTTCATGAATGACAAAAATCGTTATAACTCCCATTAAAAAATAGTTATAAATTCAAAAATCGCGGAGTGCAAAATTAACTATATTAGGCACTAAGAAGAACTAAAAGTAAAATTCAGAAATGGATACTAACAATTTTGACTTCAAAATTTATACCGAGTCTCTACCCTGGACTGTGGGCAAGAGTACAGAATTTTTTAATTGCTTTTCCTTCATCGGATTTGGCTAAGCTTGGGTTCAGTGCAATAGAACAATAATATACTGTTTAAGAAAATTAACAGACTGCGCATCACTGAACGAGGTAATTTGATGGAACTCGACATTAACAAATTGTTAAAACTTCACCAGCCTCAAGCATCGCATTAGTTTTTTTTATTTTTTATTGATTTTGTGCTTATTTTTAAATTTTTAATAAACAATTTATTACTACATTTGATGGTCATCTCAATTAATTTCTACTTTGTGATTAGCAGATAAAATAGGTATAGGCATAGCTGCCAACTTCTACGATTTTTTCTTACCTTTAAAATTTAATAGTAAATTTTCCTATATTTAATTGACAAATCCTGCGATTCGGTAAATCAATAATTTCTGTTAAATTTTAGTGGAAAGAAAAAAGCGTAAAAGTTGGCAGCTATGGGTATAGGTACTATGCAACAATATTTTAATATTTGGTATAATTAACTATTAGGGAAGAGGGGAGGACGTTAGAATTTTTTTTTTCTTGTAAATGAGCGGTGGCCTATAAAAGGTTGGGAACCTATGATTTAAGGGTGTATTCCGATCCAAACTGCTTATTTTCTGATTCATTTTTAAATTCATTTTTGCTCTCAAACGCATCAAACTGGAGAATTCTCTTATTTAGAAACTACATAATGTGCCGTGCTTCTCGATTTTTTGATAAATGCAGAAAATATTCTAAAAAATACTGTCAAAATCGGCGTTTTGAACAGAAATTTCCGGAAGCGGGAGATCTGGGGATGAAAAAGATGGTCATACTGAGAAAATAATTGCTTAAAAATCAAATTCTAATTAATTGAGCGAAAAATGAAATCACACGGCACCTTATACAACTCTTCAAAAATCACCCCAGCAAGTGTCATGTTTTTACTTTTAAAAATGAGTCTCAAAATGTCTCAGAAAATTTCGAGCTGTTGAGGGTGGAAAAATATTTTTTCGAATAAGAAAGACTTTATATTCTGCATAATCAATGACTTTTAAGGGTGTATTCCGATCCAAACTGCTTATTTTCTGATTCATTTTAAAATTCATTTTTGCTCTCAAACGCATCAAACTGGGAAATTCTCTTATTTAGAAACTATATAATGTGCCGTGCTTCTTAATTTTTTGATAAATGCAGAAAATACTGTAAAAAACGCTGTCAAAGTTGGCGTTTTGAACCGAATTTTCCGAAGCGGGCGATCTGGGAATGAAAAAAATGGTCATACTGAGAAAATAATTGTTTAAAAATCAAATTCTAATGAATTGAGCTGAAAATGAAATCCCACGGCATGTTAAACATGTCTTCAGAAATCACCCCAGCAAGTTTCATGTTTTTACTTTTAAAAATGAGTCTGAAAATGTCTCAGAAAATTTCGAGCTGTTGAGGGTGGAAAAATATTTTTTCGAATACACCCTTAATGCTGCCATCTATTATCAAAATTTAGAAACAGTAATTATTTTTGTTTCACAACCATTATATAGCTTAGCTACCAACCATCCCTGTTTGTTTTGTTTTGTTTTAATGTTGTTGTTGTTTGTTTTTTCAATTCGTATCAAACCAGAAATTTTATTCAATAAAATCAATTGATTAATAACAACTTACAAACGAGAAACATTTCATTAAATGATATTTTTGGGTGAAATTACATTTATTTGCTTGAGAAAAACCGGAAGCTTGGTAGCTATGCCATTAAATGTTCTAAACAAATCACTAGAAATATATGAAATATTAACACTGCAGTTGGTTTACCGGTGACGAGCACACTTCTTACTAATTTGGCACTTTTTTATTTAAAACATGTACCATAAGTGTTTAGCAGATATCTCTGATTCATTATTTACTCAAGGAGTGCCTCTCATTAAATAACATGAAAATTACTGTTGGAAATTTCTGGTAGGTATTTTGAATATCAAATGTACTAAATTGGCAACACTTCCGTTCAACGATGTGTTAAAAAATATAAACACAAAAGAACTGGTTGAAACTCTCAGAATAAACATTATATATATATATATAATTTTGGAAATACGTGAAATAATATACTGAGCTTAGAGTAGCGTATCTTTTTTTTTTTTACGTGAAGCAGAGGCATGTATATATTAAGGCGGCTCTAAAAAAATATTTTTCCTTCGCTCAACAACGCAAAACTTTCGGACACATTTTCAATTCATTTTTAATGATAAAAGTATATTAGCAGGCATAGTTATTTAAGGCTGTTCTTAACTGCTCTGCTCAAGAGGCGCAAAACGTTTTGACACATTTACAAATTCATTTTTTAACGGAAAGATATAAAATTGGAAAGCCTGGCCATGGAAGCGATTTGGAATCGAACTGTTTTTTCCATTTTTTGATCAATCATTTACCTATTGAGTTATAAGCGATTTTGATCACATGGCACGACATTTTTCTCCCCTTTACTGACTGGATTTTCATCCTTCGCTCGGAAGTGCATGTCAAAATGCCACCTTTGACAGTATTTTCGGAAAGATCTATTGAGTTTACAAGAAAACGGAAAAAACAGCTCTATTACATAGTTTCTTAGTAACAACACCTTATAGTTTCATGCGTTTCCGAACAAAAATGAATTAAAACTTATGTCAGAAAGTTGACTCTTATGATTTGAGAACAGCCTTAAGTGATTTGTCATCGAAAATTACCATTGGAAATTTCTGGTGGATATTTTCAATAAAAAACACACTAAATTGACAACACTTCAGTTCAAGAATGAGTTAAGAAATATAAACACAAAAGAACTAGTTGAAACGCTTAGAATAAACTGCCTTTTTCTTTTTTTTTTGGGGGGGGGGGGGGAGATAATTTTGAAAATACGTGGAATAACATACTGAGCTTAGAGTAATGTATCTTTTTATTTTTTTTTTTCACTGGAAGCAAAGGTATTTATTAGGGCGGCTCTCAAAAAAATATTTTTCCCTCGTTCAACAACGCGAAATTTCCTGACACATTTTCTAACTCATTTTTAATGATAAAAGCATGATATTAACAGGCATGGTTATTCAAGTGATTTCTCATCGAAAACTTTTTTAATTTTCACATAAATGAATTGCCTCTTTTAAGGGGGCTCAGGGCTTGAAAACTTTTCAAAAAATTGATTTTTTTTTTTTTTTTTAAATATCTATTTTGATTATCCAATTACTTCTGAACACAGTGCAAAAAAACGCATACAAATATTTGCATTTTTAACGGAGTTATGTAATTTATATAACAATCACTTTCACAGCCGCACACATTTAATTGGAACTTTAAGTCGCGTTTTCTCGCAACTTGATTTTTGACGACTATCTGTAAGATTTAAAAAAAACTATTTGATAGAATGGCTTAATTTTTTTTTTTTTTTTTTTTTTTTTTTTTTTTTTTTTTTTTGCATGCATCTAACATCATTATCTGTAGAATGAATTAATATATTTTAGATAGCTTAATATTTTGCGTATTTATAAGGGAAAAAAACTTGTATTTTTAGGGTTTTTTAAATTCTCAAATTTGAGAGTTTTTTTAATAAGGTTTCCTTTGAGTGATAGTTATATCCTTAATTCATTCTATAGAGTAAAGTTTTCTGATCATTTTAAAGCAAAAATTAGGTTCTTATGTCGATCATTATGTCAATGTTATGTTAAGATATCTCGCGGGTGGTGATATGACACCTAAATTTTTTTTACGAAAATTGTGTTATATAGATTTTGCTGTATTTTTTCTTTTATTACACTGAAGTACTTCATTTTATAATTTTATAAGACTACTGTAGCCGTCTGCTATTTCTCTCTCTCGCACGCGAGGAGCCAGCCAATAGCAATGAGGCGCATTTCCTCCCCCCGCGTTTTCTGCGGAGAGCTTTTGAAGTCACGTGACGCAGTAACATTCGAACTCTGCAGAGAGCGGCAGATATTCTTTCAGTGACGATGGCGAATATTTGACTATGTGTTGTTGTGTTAATAAAGTTTATTTTTCTACAAAACCTTCTGATTATTTGAGTCACCGAGATATTTTTATCATCTCCCTTCAATCCATTCTCTAAAATGGTGACCGCGGATTTTTGAACCTTCAACTATTTCATAGAACGTCGAACTATTCAACTGTTTCATGGAACGTTTTGTTTAACTAGCAAAATGGCAACTGCTGAAACATCTGCCGTAGTCATTCCACCCTATATCCCTGTGGACCCTACATTATGGTTTCATATGCTGGACAGCACGTTCGAATTAGCTACTCCTAAAGCTATCACTGAGTCGAAAACAAAATATAATTATGTTGTAGCGCATCTACCGCCTGCTACTGCTACTATGGTTCGAGATGTGATAATGAGTCCTGATCCAACTGATCCTTATCAGATTTTGAAAGCAAAAGTTATCGAACGTTGCGGAGAAAGTCGTACTTTAGAAATTCGGAAACTGCTAGCTGGAGAAAGCCTGGGTGACAGAAAACCAACTGAATTACTTCGATTAATGAAAAGACGGGCTGAAAGCCATAATATTAGTAACGATCTTCTTCTAGAACTGTTTATTCAACAAATGCCAACCACTGTGCAAACGATTCTAGCTTCCATTGAAAAAATTACTCCAGATAAAGCGGCGGATATTGCTGATAGAATAATTGAATTAACGCCTTCCAACATTAGTTCTGTTTCGATTCGAACACCAACAACTAAATCTCAGACACCACCAGCCATTGATATGCTCGTAAAAGAAATCCAAGCATTACGCCAAGAGGTCGCTCATCTTCGTCGTTCAAGAAGTGTATCTAGAAGTGATAACCATCAGCGTAATCGTTCTCAGTCCCGCCATAGGGATGCAACATTGTGTTGGTATCACCAAAAATATCAGGAAAAAGCAAAAAAGTGCCTAGCGCCTTGTTCTTATTCGGAAAACCAGAAGCGGGAAGAGTAGCGGCGACGGACTTCTCCCCAGCACCTTCTCGTCGCCTTTTCGTTAGAGACAGAAATACAGGTATGTGTTTTCTAGTCGATTCTGGATCTGATGCCTCACTTGTGGCCGCGAATAAAAATGACAAAACTAAGCCTGTTCTTCAAACCTTTCGTGCTGCTAATGGCACAAAAATTAATGTGTATGGTCGTAAATGTATTAATATCAACTTAGGCCTACGCCGAAATTTTACATATTCTTTTTATATTTGTGATGTTTCATGTGCTATTTTAGGAGCTGATTTTTTGCATAATTTTAATTTAAAACTTGATTTACGGAATCGTCGTCTTATTGATTCCACTACTAATTTAAAAGCTCCTGCTATATTAAGTACTTGTAATATATTTTCTGTGAAACCCAATGTTGTAAATGATATATATGGTAAATTATTATTTAAATTTCCTGAAATCACGAAATTACCGGATCCCAACCAACCGGTTAAGCATAATACTGTGCATTATATAAACACTAAGGGACCTCCAGTCACTGCTAAGCCTAGACGGCTAGCTCCAGATCGGTTAAAAATTGCCAAAGCTGAATTTCAGCACATGCTACAACTCGGTCATATGAGACCTTCTAAAAGTAATTACTCTTCGCCTTTGCACCTGGTGCCGAAGAAAGGATCTGTCGATTGGAGACCTGTTGGTGATTATCGTGCTCTAAATGCACAAACTATTAAAGAGAAATATCCTATCCCTTGTATCGCAGATTTCACTGCTGAATTACATGGTAAACAAATCTTCAGTCACATTGATCTTGTAAAAGCCTACCATCAAATTCCCATAAATCCTGATGATGTACATAAAACTGCGATTTGCACTCCATTCGGACTTTTCGAAAGCACTCGTATGCAATTCGGCCTTTGTAACGCTTCCTCAACTTTTCAACGATTTATTGATGACGTAATTCGTGACTTAGGATTTGTTTACGCATTTCTTGATGATTTTCTAATTGCATCAAATAATGAAACTGAACATTTAGAACACCTTGAGTTGTTGTTTTCTAGACTTAAAGAGTATGGTCTGTGTATTAATGTTGATAAATGTAAATTTGGCCAATCCACTATCGATTTTTTAGGATTCAAACTTTCAGCTGAAGGAATTGAACCCTTACCTGATCGTGTAAAATGCATCCTAGATTTCCCCCAGCCCTCTACCTTAACTCAACTAAGACGCTACTTAGGTCTTTTCAATTTTTATCGACGGTGCATTCCCAAAGCTGCCGATATTTTAGCTCCACTCGTTAAATTCTTAGAAGGACACAAAAATACGAAAAAACATCCCCGTTCCAATGCTAACAAAACTGAGCAATTGCAATGGAACGATGAAGCCATTCTTTCCTTCACTGCTTCAAAAGAAGCTATAGCTCGAGCTACATTATTACGACATCCAATTCCTGGCGCCCAGCTAAGCTTATGGGTCGATGCCAGCAATGTCGCAATTGGTGGATCTTTAATGCAACTCTCCGAAAACCAATGGGAACCAATAGCATTTTATTCCTGTAAATTAAATAAATCTCAAAGAAATTGGTCTACTTATGATCGTGAATTATTTGCTATTTATTGTTCTATTAAAAAATTCAGACACATGCTAGAAGGTCGAAATTTCATTATTTATACAGACCAAAAACCCCTTACATTCGCATTTCAACAAAACCCTGATAAATGTAGCCCACGTCAATTGAGACATTTAGACTATATTTCACAGTTTTCTACTGATATTAGATATACTAAAGGCTCTGACAACATTGTGGCCGATGCATTATCTCGAATTGAGATAGATTCAATTTCTCCTAATGTGTTAGATTTTAAAGAGTTTGCCACTGCTCAGACAAATGATGAAGAGCTAAAACAACTTCTCGAATTTGACACCACTTCATTAAAATTAGAAAAACATTATTTTCCACTCGAAGATGTACATTTATATTGCGATATGTCACAAAAACATCCTCGACCATTTGTTCCTAAAAGTATGCGACAATCAGTTTTTTCAACCTTACATTATTTCTCGCATCCTGGTATCTCAGCTTCATTAGATTTAATTTCCAAACGATTTGTATGGCCTGGCATGCGTAAGGACATAAAATCTATGGTTCGCAGCTGTACGAAATGTCAAAAAGCTAAAATCTTTCAACACACCAAATCACCAATTGGTACATTCTCTGAACCTGATGCTCGTTTTGCCCATATTCATATTGATTTTATCGGACCTTTACCATCATCCGATGGCAATCAGTATTGCATGACCATCGTTGATAGGTTCACGAGATGGCCCGAAGTTATACCCACATCTGATATGACTGCAGAAACAACTGCTCGTACATTGATACACAGTTGGATCTCCAGATTTGGAACCCCTGTTACCATCACTACTGATCAGGGTAGAAATTTTGAGTCCACTCTTTTCAAAGAGCTTACAGATAGATTAGGATGTAAACGCATCAGAACTACAGCATACCATCCACAGTCTAACGGTTTTATTGAAAGATTCCATCGCCATCTTAAGAGTTCTCTTAAAGCTCACAATCAAATTCAATGGACTGAAATCCTCCCGATTGTCTTACTTGGTTTACGCACTGCTCTTAAAAATGATATCCAAGCGACCTGTGCTCAACTTGTTTATGGCACAAATATCAGACTACCCTCTGATCTCATAAACACTGAAACTATAAATCAACCACCTACTCTTACATACGTCACTGAGTTAACTGAAAAAATGAGAAAGTTAAATCCCATTGCCACTGCAATGCACGGCAATCCTAAAATTTATGTCAATCCCTCATTAAAAACCTGTTCACACGTGTTTCTTAGATCAGATAAGGTCAATCCTCCCTTATCACCCCCTTATACAGGACCTCATCGAGTGATTGACAGGTCTGAGAAAACGTTTGACTTGGAATTAAACGGGAAGCGCTGTACTGTATCTATTGATCGCATTAAACCTGCGTATCAATTAGCAGATTCTATTTCACCTTCCCAACCTCAAAAACAAAATGAGCCCATAAATTTTCCAACTACTCCTGTCGAACACCCTACCACCAAATCTGGTCGTAAAGTTCGTTTTCCGAAACATCTCGTTACGGATTATATTGTTTAAAACATTTGATGTATATAGTGTGCATACTATTTCCTTCTCAAAAGTATTGTTTTTCATGTAATGCATAATATATTTTCTATTTTTATTTTGTATCATATGTACTTTAATTTTACTCAAGACCTTTCTTATGTATCTTATTAATTGCTACCTTTTTGTAATCGCGACTTCGTCACTGGGGGCATACTCTGTAGCCGTCTGCTATTTCTCTCTCTCGCACGCGAGGAGCCAGCCAATAGCAATGAGGCGCATTTCCTCCCCCCGCGTTTTCTGCGGAGAGCTTTTGAAGTCACGTGACGCAGTAACATTCGAACTCTGCAGAGAGCGGCAGATATTCTTTCAGTGACGATGGCGAATATTTGACTATGTGTTGTTGTGTTAATAAAGTTTATTTTTCTACAAAACCTTCTGATTATTTGAGTCACCGAGATATTTTTATCATCTCCCTTCAATCCATTCTCTAAACTACAAACGTACCTTAAAAATATCAGAAGGTTTAAATTAATTACATTCAATACTTCTGTTTTTATATGGATTCTCCAATTAACCTACGACATGTATATCTCAAATTGCATTTAACATTTAAAGCTGGTTAGAACTCGCGCAATTACGAGTTAAACATAAAAAAAAGGCAAAAATTCGCTAAAAACGTAAAATAAAAATAATTTATTCAAAATTTTCGAATTTTTGGCCCACTTTATTAAAATGCTTTTATATTTCAGCCCACAACCTTTTAAAATTCCAATACTATGCGTATTTTTGCACACAAATTTAGATAACAATTAAATGAACTTTTATTTTGCACGAAATCGGAATGATTTTTAACGAAGGTACTACGCACAATAATCATCACCATATGTCCTGCTGTTTACATGTTTTTCGGTATCGATCAAGGCTATGTTCTCAAATCCAAAAGGGGAACATTGTGATATAATTTTAAATTTATTTTTAGTTTAAAATGCATGAAACTAGCAGGTGTTGTTGTTCAGAAGCTATGTAATCAAACTGTTTTTTCTGGGTTTTTTTTTTTTTTTTTTTTTTTGTAAATGCAATAAATCTAATAGGGGACAAAAATGCCGTGTCACGTGATCAAAATCGCTTATAACTCAATAGGTAATTTATTTATCAAAAAATGGAAAACATAGTTCGCTTCCAAATCGCTTCCAATTTTATATCTTTCCGTAAAAAAATGAATTTGTAAATGTGTCAAAACGTTTTGCGCTTGTTGAGCAAAGCAGTTGAGAACAGCCTTAAAGCAGTTCTAAAAAATATTTTTTTGCCCCCGCTCAACAACGCGAAAATTTTGGACATACTGTCTCTCATTTTTAAAGATAAAAGCATAATATTTGCAGGCATGATTATTGAAGTGATTTTTGTCATCGAACAGTGTATTTCATTTTCCGATATATGAATTACATCTTGAGTTATAAGCAACTGCTTTTTCAGGACTGCAGTTCTTTTTTTCCTTTTCTGGGTTGTTGCGTCTGAAAATTCGGTTCAAATCAAAACGCCAACTTTCACAGGATTTTCTAAAAGTTCTTTTGCCTTTACCGAAAAACGGGAAAAACAGTTCCATTACATAGTTTTTTAATGTGAGCACCTACCAATTTGATACATTTTCAAACAAAAATAAATTAAAAAGCCCTTCTGGCCTGTAACGAGTGGCAAAGGAAGTTACCTTATTTCTTGGTTTTAAGATTTTAGCTAAAGTTAAACGAAAACACGAAGCGAAAATGAAAAGAACCCGATTAGAGAAGACTCATTCCCAATTTTCTTCAATACTGAATTTGAATGAGAATTTCGCCAAATTAGTCAGCCAAGTTGTCTTCATTTATGGTGATTCATTTTTGGTCGCGATGAGAAACTACTTTCACTAAAATTCATAAATTAATCCCTGATTTTTAATCTACTGTCTTGTTTCAAAATGTCAGCCACCTCAGATATTCAAATTGCTATATATCAGACATTTTTTAAGTTAGAGGGGGGGGGGGGGGGGAGATGTTCTGGAATTCTTGTATCAAGGACTAATATTTAAGCAAAAAGTACTTTTGGATTTCTATTTTTTTTTTTTGTTTGTTTGTTTGTTTGAAATATTTAAGAGGCCGCCAATTTTAAATAAGATGGCGGACCAAACTGGCCAACGAACTCAGTCGAGATCTTTCGCATGCCTAATACAAATGTTTAGTTACATTCAAATAGGTTCATAAATATGCGTGTTATATACATATATATATAAATCATGTACGGAGGGTGGTTTTGTTGTCTGGCATCATGATCAGTGAAAATATACCGAATATTTCTGGAATTGCTTTCCAAAGAGCGACTGCAATAGGTACCTTATTTCTTTTTGACTTGGAAGCTACCTAAAAATGTATCAGAAAGTCGCCAGTTTGCACTTGAAAACAGTCTTAAGGCTGTTCTCAAATCCAAGAGGGCAAATTTATGACATAAGTTGTAATTTATTTTTGTTCGGAAATGCATGAAACTAGCAGGTGTTGTTGTTCAAAAACTATGTGATCGAGCTGTTTTTCCGTTTTTTTTTGCAAACGCAATAGATCTTTCAGAAAATAGTGTTAAAGTGGGGTTTTGAACTGAATTTCCGCGCGAAAGTGGAATATCCACTCAAGAAAAGGCGAAAAGCCTGTTTGTCACATGATCGAAATCGCTTATAACTCAATAGGTAATTTATTGATCAAAAAATGGAAAAAATAGTTCGATTCCAAATCGCTTCCATAGTCAGGCTTTCCAATTTTATATCTTTCCGTTAAAAAATGAATTTGTAAATGTGTCAGAACGTTTTTCGCTTGTTGAGCAGAGCAGTCGAGAACAGCCTTAATAATAAATTTCGTATTACATATTAAATGGTTGTTTTATGGGTTTTTTTTTCTAAATAATGCACATTGTTTTAAAGGTGTTCTTAAATCTAACTTTCTACTTTCTGACACATTCATCGATTAATTTTTATTCTTAAGAGGCTACTTCAGTCAAAGGAAAAGACGCATTCGCTAATGCTAATTCTGTGAAAGAAATTTATAAAGATATCTCAGTCACATTTCAATATGTTTAAAGGATTTATTTTGCATTGAATAGTTGAGATCGATCTGTATGCAGGCCATTTTTTACTTTTTCGACTTTGATTGCAGATATTTTTTATGAGGATGCTTTTTCTTTCGAAACCGGTTCCGAAAATGAAAGTGTCCTCATAAGAAATACCTGTAAACAAAATCGAAAAAGTAAACAACGGCCTGCATACAGATTAGTCTCAACTATTCAATGCAAAAGAAATCATTTAAAAATATTGAAATACGACCGAGATATCTTTATAAATTTCTTCCATAGGATTAGCATTAGCGAACGGGTCTTTTCCTTTGACTGAAGTAGCCTCATAAGGGTGTATTCCGATCCAAACTGCTTATTTTCTGATTCATTTTCAAATTCATTTTTGCTCTCAACGCATCAAACTGGTAAGTTCTCTTATTTAGAAACTATATAATGTGCCGTGCTTCTTAATTTTTTGATAAATGCAGAAAATACTGTAAAAAACGCTGTCAAAGTTGGCGTTTTGAACCGAATTTTCCGAAGCGGGCGATCTGGGAATGAAAAAAAGGGTCATACTGAGAAAATAATTGTTTAAAAATCAAATTCTAATGAATTGAGCTGCAAATGAAATCACACGGCATGTTAAACATGTCTTCAGAAATCACCCAGTTTCATGTTTTTACTTTTAAAAATGAGTCTGAAAATGTCTCAGAAAATTTCGAGCTGTTGAGGATGGAAAAATATTTTTTCGAATACACCCTTAAATCCACGAAATTTTCAGATTTTTTATTCAAATATTAAGAAATCGAACGGCGTTTATATATTTCCTATAAAGGCAAAGAATCTTTAAGAAAACAGTGCCAAAAATGGCATTTTAAGCAGATTTTCAAGACACGACAGTCCAGGAAAGGCTGTAATCGGAGAAGAATCAATTATGACTCAAGATGTTACATTTATTGGAAAATGTAAATCACTTCACTAGTCATGCCTGTAAATCTCATGCTTTTATATATGAAAATGATAGTTTTGTTCTAAAATGCATGAAACTAGCTGGTATTGTTATTCAGAAACTATGTAATTGAGCTGTTTTTTCCATTTTTTTGCAAACGCAATAGATCTTTCAGAAAAGAGTGTCAAAGTGGGCGTTTTGAACCGAATTTCCTCCGAAGGAAGAAAGAGCACTCGAGAGCGGGCGAAAAACGTGTTTGTCACGTGATCAAAATGGCTTATAACTCAATAGGTAATTGATGCATCAAAAATTGGAAAAAACAGTTCCATTCCAAATCGCTTCTATGGTCGGGCTTTCCAATTTTATATCTTTCCGTTAAAAAATGAATTTTTAAATGTGTCAAAACGTTTTGCGCTTGTTGAGCAGAGCAGTTAAGAACAGCCTTAAAGATTTTTTCAATTTTTATTGATAAAACTTTCAATAATTGAATGTGTCTCCATTGAATCTACAACACTACACTCAATAGCAGGAAACATTTTTGTAGCTAGCTAGTTTTTAATTTTTGGTAAACAAAGTAACGTGAAAACAATATCTCCGTAAGAATAGTTTAAGGGGGGGAAAAATCTGTGTCATTTTAGTAAAGAAATTCGCCTGTTATTCATCAATACCAGGCACGATTTCTTTTAAGAGCTGAAGGTCTCAGGCTTTTTGATAATTCGCCTCTGTTTGAAAGTTCTAGAACAGTATTAGACCGAGAGACGGCAGTACAGACCATCACCTCATTGAGTTCACGGATGAAATTCCAGAATTAGTTGACCCTTAAATGCCAATGGCGGATCTAAGGGGGGGGGGCGATCGCCCCCCCCCCCCTTGGGCGAATAAAGGGTTTGCAAAACGGCATTATGCATCCTCACGGGAAATGACTTGGGGCGAAGCTCGAGCCCGGCGCGACCCGACCCGGGTCGCGCCATTTTAAAACCACGAGACTCGTTCTGGGTAAGGTCTTCTCTCTTTTAGAGCCGGGTCGTGCCCTCATCTTACTTTTTTCTGCAAATTCGGGTCGGGCCAGACTTCTTTTTCTTCCAGGTCGAGCCTGGCCTGGACTTCATTCTTCTTAGAGGTCTGCACTGGCCAAAATTTCCAGGTCGGTGCTCGGTCCGGAATAAAAGCTAAACTTTCGGTCCGTTTCAGCCCGTATGATAAGCAGTACTGGTCAGACCGCGACCCGTGCACTTCTCTAAATTCTTCTGTCCGAGCCCAAGTTTAGTCCTAATATGGACTGACTGATTTTAAATATAATTCAATAACTTGTAAATGGCGGCAGCTATTAAAAAAAAATACTTGAAGAAGGGTTATGTAAGATGTTAGGAGCAGGGGTGATTCTGTTCCGAATTTTCCGAAATTTTAACCTTCTCGCTGCGCATCCCGCGATTTCCACGGACAGCGTAAAAGTGGCAAAATTTGCGCAACCCGCAATTTCCGCAGCAAATCTTTTTTTTTTTTTTTATGATATAATTCTATTTAAAAGAGAAACTCTTTCAAAAAGATTTTGGACATATTTGAACTCTAAAATATATGCGGATTTGAAATACGTAATAAACTAAATGCGCAATATATTCATATATATATATATATATATATACGCAGCGAGAGGGTTAAGGCATTCGGTTCCAAAAATTAAAAAGAATCATCAATCCGAAAATTCGGACATAAAAATAATCGCGAATTTTGAAAAATGGCCGCCTTAAAAAATCTATTTCGTCAATCGTTCGCAGAAAATAAGTTCAATTTCGCCAAAGAATCGCAGGAAAAACGTTAATTTGGTCAAAGGGCCACGGAAAAAAACGCGAATTTCTTCAAATGATCACGGAAAACGCGAATTTATTGAAAGGATCGCGGAGCGAACGCGAATTTTGTAAGAAAAAACCCCTCAAATTTCGTTAAAGGATCGCGAAAAAATTCAAATTTTATCAAAGAATCGCGAATTACATCAAAGGGTCGCGAAAGAAACGCGAATTTCGTCAAAGGGTCGCGAAAAAAACACCCATTTCGTCAAAAGATCGCGGAGAAAACGCGAAATTTCTTCAAAGAATCGCGGAAAAAAGCTAATTTTGCCAAAGAATAGCTTAAAAAACCCAATTTTGTCAAAGAATCGCTTAAAAACGCGATTTTTGTCAAAGAATCTCTGAAAACACGCGATTTTCGTCAAAGGATCGCGGAAAAAACGAGAATTTTATCAAAGGGTCGTGAGGAAAAAATGCGAATTTTATCAAAGGTCTACAGATTTACACTAATTTCGTCAAAGAGTTGCGGAAGAAACGTAAATCTCGTCAAAGGGCAATGGAAGAAATGCGAATTTCATCAAACTGCTACGGAAAAACGCGAATTTTATCAAAGGGCTGCGAAAACATGCACATTTCGCCAAAGAGTCGCGGAAGAAATGCGAATTTTATGAAAGAGTCGTGAAAAAAATACAGTGGTCTCTTTAGAAAACATCACACATACATACACCTATATTTATTATAGGTATAGTTTTTAATCTGAAATAATATACTGAAGTAACTTTTGAAGAAAACGGGTTAACCCAAACCCAATTTGCAGGAATCTACAGTTAGGTTGAAATCGACCCGAATCGAAAACAGCTAAAACGACTTGCAACAAAAATAATTATTGCCAGGAGGGAATCCCCCCCCCCCTCCCCTCCCTGCTGTAACATTTCGGAAAATTTGCTTTGAATTTCAGATTTTTTTTTTAATACTGAAAATCACCCCTGATATGGAGTTTGTTTTACTGCGATTCTTAATTTTAGTTTAAAATAGCAACGACAGATGGCGCGGCAAACAATAGACGTTAAATCGGGCACCGATTATTGTCTGCTATTGTAAAGTAAAATCAAGAATCACAGGGAAAAATCTCCTGACATCTTACATAATCCTCCTGCAAGATTTTTTTAAATTGCTGTTACCATTTGCAAGTTACAGAATTTAAAAATCAGTCCATTTTAGGACACCCGTTATATTTTTTAATAAGTTTCAAAGCATTCTCTACTGAATTACAACTGATCTTAGATATAAAAAGACAAGCAGTTTTATACAAATTAGTATTAGGTAGCTTTCTTTACAAAAAGCTACCTATTGCAGCCGTTCGGAGGAAAGCGATTTCAAAAAATTTTGGTATATTTTCATCGATCATGAACCTCAGACCCCGAAACCACCCTTCGTTCAAAATTGACATATATATATATATATATATATATATATATATATATATATATATCTGACATATGTCACACTGTAACTCTCGTATTTATGAACCGATTTCGATGTAATTCGGTGTGTACATAGTACATACCAATGTCTCGACCGAGTTCGTTGGCCAGCTTCATCCGCCATTTTGTTTCAAAATGGCGGCCATTTAAATTTTTTTTTTAATTTAAAAATTTGAAATGTGGTACCAAAAAATTGAAAATGGAAAAATACTTTTTACTTATGTATTTGACCTTTATACAAAGACTCCGTTGCAGTTTTTGTTTCGTCTATATCTTAAAAAATGGCTGAGTTATAGCATTTTGAATTTCTAGCGAAGCTGACATTTTGAAACGTCCTGAATTTTGTCACGCAATAAAAGGCGTATTTATGAACCGATTTGGATGTAACTTCGTTCATACATAGTACAGACCAATGTCTCGACCGAGTTCGTTGGCCAGCTTCATCCGCCATCTTGTTTAAAAATGGCGGCCATTTAAAATTTTAAGAAAAATTTAAATTTGAAATGTGGTGCCAAAAAATTGAAAATTGAAAAAATATTTTTTTCTTATGTGTTTGACCTTGATAAAAAGATTCGGGTGCAGTTTTTGTTTCGTCTATATCTTAAAAAATGACTGAGTTATAGCATTTTGAATTTCTAGCGTGGCTGACATTTTGAAACGTCCTGATTTTTGCCACGTGATAACAGACGTATTTATGAACCGATTTGGATGTACCTTGGTGTGTTCACAGTACATACAAATAACTCAACCGAGTTCGTTGGCCAGCTTCATCCGCCATCTTGTTTCAAAATGGCGGCCATTTAAAAAAATTTTTAAAATTTTTAATTTAAAATGAGATACCAAAAAATTGGAAAATGAAAAAGATTTTTCTGTATGTGTTTGACCTTAATACAAAATTTCCGGAACAGGTTTTGTTTCGTCTATATCTAAAAAAATGGCTGAGTTATAACATTTTGAATTTCTAACGTAGCTGACATTTTAAAACGACCTGATTTTTGTCACGCGATAATAGGCGTATTTATGAACCGATTTGAATGTAACTTGGTCTGTACATAGTACATACCAATGTCTCGACCGAGTTCGTTGGCCAGCTTCATTCGCCATCGTGTTTCAAAAGGGTTGCCATTTTTTTAAAAAAATGTAATTTAAAATTTAAAATGATGTATTAAAAAATTGGAAAATGAAAAAGATTTTTTTTTATGTGTTTGACCTTGATACAATGATTCTGGAGCAGTTTTTGTTTCTGAAAATTTGGTTTTTTGTTTATATCTTAAAAAGTGGTTGAATTATAGCACTTTGAATTTCTATCATGGCTAACACTTTGAAACGATCATGTATTTGTCACGCGATACCGCACGTATTCGCCTATTTCGATGGAAGAAGGCATGTGGATAGTATGCATCAATATCTCGACCAAGTTCGCTGGCCAGCTTCATCAGCCATCTTGTTTCAAAATGGCGGCCATTAAATTAAAAAAAAATTATATTTAAAGTGAGGTGCAAAAAAATTAGAAATTGAAGAAGGTTTCTTTTTTAAGTACTTGACCTTGATATAAGGATTCAGGAGCATTTTTTGTTTGTCTTTATCTTAAAAAATTGCTCAGATATAGCAGCTTCAATTTCTAACGTGGGTGACATTTTGAAAAATCTGATTTTTTGCCTGCGACAGCACTCGTATATATCAACCGATTCCGATGTGAGTGAGGATGTGCACAGCAATTACTAAGGTCTCGACCAAGTTCACTGGTTAGCCTCATCCAGCCAAGTTGTCTTAAAATGGCAGGCACTTTAAGAAATAGCCGAATTTGGCAGCTAAATATAAGTTACTTTAAATAAAAGCAGCTTGGATAAAGCTGACTAATTTCGCGAAATTCTCATTGATAATGATTTAGTATTGGTAAAAATTAGTATTGAATCTCCTACATTCGGGCCCCACCAGTCGCCGAGAGGTTCTGCTCTCGAAGCTGGTAGACGGGAGGTGCTGTGTTCGAACCCAATCGCGCCCGTCGGTCTAATCGTTCGGAGTTTTCGTGGTTTTCTTCGAACCTTGGATTTCCAAGCGTTAATACGGGTTAGGTTCCCTTAGAAAGACCCCCACGAAGGGCACTCCCCCCTTTGGGCCTATATCCCTCGTGTTGATAATTGGCCGTCATAAACACAACCAACCAACCAACCAACCT
The DNA here is from genome assembly GCA_963932465.1 of Maratus speciosus. Lineage (NCBI taxonomy): Eukaryota > Metazoa > Arthropoda > Arachnida > Araneae > Salticidae > Maratus > Maratus speciosus. Next base: position 360,873,475 of record OZ010795.1, read on the forward strand.
ACATTCGGTTTCCACTTAATTGAGCTTCGTGTGTTTGAATAATGTAAGTTGGCTTTTTTAAAATAAGGAATATGAAAGCTACCTCTTCCTCACGGCACTGGCCGGAAGGACTTGTTTTACATAATCCTGAAGATTAAAAAGAATTCTTAAATAATTGTTTGGGCGTGCCCGTTATGAAGATTTTACTGTATGTAGTTTTTATCTTAAAAAATATTTAGACTTTCTTTTCAAAATTAGGGTCGGCCCGAACTCTTCTCGCCAGAGTAAAAACCCAACCCGAAACTGACCCAAACCCGAAATAATATATGTCAATCTGCCCGAAACCCATAGGCGCAGCTAAAAAGTAGAAGTGAACCTGACCTGCTGCAGAAAAGTAGAAGTCAACCGGACCGAAACCCGACCCGTAGTTAAAATGTAAATGTTAACCCGACCCGCATCAAAAAGTAGAAGTCAACCGGACGCAAACGCGACCCACAGCAAAAAAATACGTTAACCCGACCAGCAGAAAAAAATAGAAGTCAACCGGACCCAAACCCGACCCGCAGGAAAAAGTAGAAGTAACACGACTCGCAGTGAAAAAAATTAGCACCGACCCGCGCATCAGATTGGAATCTCCAAATTTCCAAAATCGCCCCCCCCCCCCTTGAGGATTCTCCAGATCCGCCCTTGTTAAATGCCGGGTGGTGTTTTTCGGCAACATACGCAATTTAGGCTCTAAAATACTATTTGAATAATATTTAAGCTATAATGCCTAATGTTGCCAATAAAATACAGTCTGAAAATATTATTGAATCGATTTTCAACAGGTAGATGACAACACTTGTGCTCTTTAAGAATGAAGATATATTTCTTTTTTCAATTGTTGCTACTTGTTCTTTTTGTTTTATTTGGAAGCTTGCGAAATATCCTATTTTGTTCTGCAGTGAGCAAGTAAATTTTATTTTTTATTATAGTTCCTAAAATTCTTGTGTGTTTAATATTATAGAATTTTATGCAGGAAAATTATTTTTTGAAATAAACACCAGTATTGCTGACTAGTAACAAACAGTTTTTTAGCCGTAAACCATACTGAAAACAAAATATGATTTTCTTAAGTATTTTTCCCATGATTTATTTAAAAAATGAAAGCCGGAAAATATTATTACAATGATTTTTGAAAAATCAGGCATTTAAGGGTTAGAACTCGATTCGCATATTAAAACGCAATCGGTCTGCCAAGTCATATCTTGGTGAAAAACAACTTAAAACCAGATTTTAGTGCCACGGTCGGCAACAGGCGGACCGCGGTCCACATCCGGACCACGGAAGGTCGAAGTCTGAACCGCCAAAAATTTTCCATTTGAATAAATAATTTATTAATATTACATAAAATAGATACCTTTGAGCGATAGCCTTATCAATGTTTCTTACATTTTACAAGTAATAGCGCTATTAGATTTTTTTTTTTTTTTTTAATAGTGATACATCGTTGCTATGATGCGAAACGCAAAATGCTGCGTTGGAGTGTATGAGCGGCGGTGGAAGATATTTCCTTGCAAATGCATAAAACTGAATCCCCTGAAGAATTTTGGGGTAAACATATCTCAGAAAAGTATGAAAATTGCTAAAAATTAGCTATTAACCTGGCTACTATGTTTGTTTCCACATTTGTATGTGAAACAATTTTCTCCAAAATGAATTTTTTGAAGAAAAAATATCGTTAGAGATAAACGGGCGCCCACCTTGAAGACACTCTTCACATTAGCTGTTCACCACATGAACCAAACTTATAAAAAACTGGCTCAAGACCGCAAGTATAATTTTTTGCATTAATTTTTCAACGAATACCTGCCTTTTCTATTTTATTATGCGTATGTAAAAATTTTCAGAACGTATACTTGTGTATGTAGCCATTTTTAAGAACAAATACCTGACTTTTCTATTTTACATTATATGCATGTGTATAGAAAAATAAAAATTTTAAAGTAAAGTACTTAAATTACTTATGCGTTTTTTTCTCTGGACCACGATAAAAATTTTTAAACGTATTCGGACCCCACTTAAAATTACTTGCCGACCCCTGTTTTAGTGGTTGACTCGTAGGTTTACCATTGTGTTTTCCTGCACCCAAAGGTATGGCAACATGGAGGACTGGGAGCAGGAAAATACAATGGTAAACCACGAGTCAACCGCTAAAATAGGGTTTTCATAGGTTTTCCACCAAGATATAACTTGGCAGACCAATTGCGGTTTAATATGCGAATCGAGTTTTAACTAATTCTGGCATTTCAGCCATGAACTCGATGAGGTGACCATCTGTGCTTCCGCGTCCCGGTCTATATGCATCAATTCAGATTTTTATTATTATTATTATTATTATTAAGGAGACCAGAACTGTCATCATTGCAACATGACTAACAAAATATGAAATATTTCTGCAGTATGCTGCCTCAATTTTCAGGGCGTTAAAATAAATAAAATGTTCGCAGACAATAAATAATTACGGACAACATAATCAGTGATGTAATCACATTTGTGAAAAAATAAAATACCAGTTCAAAGATTACTTTTAGCTTGTAAAATATTTGAAACAGAAACACATACAGGCCTCTCTTTTTGGGGGGGGAGGAGAAAACTTTCCTTTATAAGTTGCTTAAGGCTATTCTCAAATCCAAAGGAAATACTTTTTGACACACTTATGGATTCCTTTTTGTTCGGAAACACATGAAATTGGCCGATGTTCTTGTTCAGAAACTATGTAATCGAATGACGTTTTCCGTTTTTAAAAAAAGGCGGAAGATCTTTCAGAAAATACTATCAAAGTTCTACAGTGGATATTTTCTCCGTGTGGGAAGAGAGAAAAAGAGACAGATAGGCATCTACTCTCTCTAAAATTTAGGCAGTTAGAATCACAGTTGGTGTAAACAGATTTTCTAAAATCTTTAAAAACAAAAGATTAACTAGAAACATTATAATGTATTCTAAGGCGGTGCAATTCGTTCTGGTGATATCTACAATTACACTGACCACTACGAAGTTTTAATAAAACTTCGACTTGAAATGTTCTTCCTTTTAAGTGTCTAGATATCCTCTATGCACGTAGCACCAATTTTTTAAATTAGTGGCCTTAAGTCCTTATGACTTTAACAGACTCAATTAAGGGGTCTCAGGATTTTTAAAGCTTCAAAATTTTCGAAATTGTAATTTTTTAGATGTTAAATTCCTATCTTTTCTGAGCATTTTGATGTAATTGTTTTCTTGAAATTCCCATTAGAACAGAAGTTACGGCTTTTAGAATTATACCCGCTCAATAGCTAAAGCGGCGTTTCCGAAACTTTGAAGTCATTTTTCTCCAAATAACATTTTGGGGTCTAACGCGCAGGATATCTCAAAAGCTTCTGAATACTTTTTCATGAAATTTTCAAAACATATGTTTCATGTTAGTCAGTATGAACTGAATCTAAAATTTCCTTTTTATAGTTCAAAAAAATATTTTTTTTAGGTGATTATACTGTTAAAATTTTCAAAATTTTGTATTAGCTAAATACAACTGTATTAAAAATATAAAAAATGCTTTAAATACAAATGTATTTAGGTTCAGGGTAATTATTACAACCTGAAGTATAAGTAAGGCAATAAAATTTTCATTCTAGTTGCAAAATTTATTTTGTAATCCTGCGCGTAAACTATTATACCAATTTTCTGCTCGTCAAATGTCTGACACCTTGGAGCCCCCTATAAATGCTAATTCTGCCTCTTGCCATTTTTTAAATATATGAAATGAAAGAACATACTTATATCTTTCATCCGCAATAAAAATTGTGTTTGAAAATCATATACATTTTAAGATATTAAGTGTTGAAAATTGTATTTTTTTTTCATTTTTTACAATTTTAAGAATCCTGAGACCCCTTAAGACTCCATCTCCCTCCCCCCCCCCCCCTCGTACCCTATTTTCAATTTGAATTTTTACATAAAAATTCATATTTGTTCCATAAAGTTTACTAAAAAGCATGCATTTTATTTATTTTTGAATGAGAGAAAATAAATATGTTCAGAAAAGCCTTAATCTTTTGTCACGTTGTCTTTGCCACAAGGATGCAATTTAATTTTTTTTCATTGACTTAATTTAATGAACATTCAAAAGATAATTATTGTAAACTGATCATAAAGAATATATTGATATACTGAATATGACTGCACTAGTGTTCGTATTTTTTGTTTCTATTTTCTGTTTATACTCCCCCCCCCCCTTCCCCCGACATCCATCCTGTGAATAGACATTTACTGCATTTATAATAATTCTGTCTAGGCTGTTCTCAAATATTTTTATTTTTCTCACTCAACTGTGTATGCAGAAATTTTTCAGATCTTCTAATCCAAGTTACAGAAAAGAACTTTTCTATTTTAAAGTTGCATCTTTAATTACAGCTATTTGATAACTGATGTCTCGTGATGTTCATACTCCAAAATCCTCACATCAACTTTGACAGTTTTCTACTATTGTTCTTAAAAATGTTTTAATTTACAGAAGAAATGAAAAAAAAAACTATTCTGGAACCTGAATAAGAACATCTGAAATGTTTATGCATAGGACAGGAATCACTATTTATATTTATATGTCTTATAAATACCAGAACTGCAGCTAAAGTCATGCACGTTTGCATTATAACTCCACCTAACTAATGTGTTCTAGATGCAATCCGGATATTCAGAAATCAGGATAACTGGAGAAAAAAACAAAAACAAAAAAAAGTATGTTGTGAAATAAACATTTTTTCTAAAATCATCTTTGTCAAACAAAAAGGTATGCCTAATCTATATTGAAAATAAAACCATTTAAATTACAAATATTTTTTTGAAAATACAATACAACCTATACCAGGGTCGGCGAACCTTTTCGCATTCGCGTGCCAATTTTTTCCCAAAAATATTTTAAATGATCACGGCGTGTCAACAAATTTAGTGGATCAAAACAGCAAAATTAATTAAAATGCTGATTTTAGGATTTAAAATATATGAGTAACATTTTGTAATATATTTAAGTATTTTTGCAAAATCCTATTTCTCTTCTTGCGTCTTAGATGCCA